>CM052649.1:93725254-93749206 GCA_028533165.1 Leontopithecus rosalia | reverse complement strand
GTTTTGGTACCAATATCTTTCTGTTTTGATTACTGTAACCTTGTAGTATAGTTTGAAGTCTGGTAGTGTGATGCCTCCCACTATGTTCTTTTTGCTTAGAATTGACTTGGCTATGTGGGCTCTGTTTTGGTTCCATATGAAGTTTAAGGTGGACTTTTCCAGTTCTGTGAAGAAGGTCTTTGGTAGCTTGATGGGGATAGCATTGAATCTGTAAGTTACTTTGGGTAATATGGCCATTTTCACAATATTGATTCTTTCTACCCATGAACATGGAATGTTTCTCCATCTGTTTGTGTCCTCTTTTATTTCGTTGAGCAGTGGTTTGTAGTTCTCCTTGAAGAGGTCCTTTACATTCCTTGTTAGTTGTATTACTAGGTATTTTATTATCTTTGTAGCAATTGTAAATGGCAGTTCATTCTTGATTTGGCTCTCTTTCAGTCTGTTATTGGTATATAGGAATGCTTGTGATTTTTGCACATTGATTTTGTATCCTGAGACTTTGGTGAAGTTGCTTATCAGTTTCAGGAGATTTTGGGCTGAATTTGCTTACCAGTTTCAGGAGATTTTGGCTGAGATTTTTATATTGATTGTATATACAATCATGTTGTCTGCAAATAGAGACAATTTGGCTTCCTCCTTTCCTATTTGAATACCCTTTATTTCTTTTCCTTGCCTGATTGCTCTGGCTATAACTTCCAGTACTATATTGAATAGGAGTGGTGAGGGAGGGCATCCTTGTCTAGTGCCAGATTTCAAAGGGAATGCTTCCAGTTTTTTTCCCATTCAGTATGATATTGGCTGTTGGTTTGTCATAAAGAGCTTTTATTATTCTGAGATGCATTCCATCAATACCTAGTTTCTTGAAGGTTTTTATCATAAAGGGCTGTTGAATTTTGTCAAAGGCCTTCTCTGCATCAGTTGAGATAATAATGTGGTTTTTGTATTTGGTTTTGTTTATGTGGTGAATTATGTTTATAGACTTGTGTATGTTGAACCATTCTTGCATTGTCAGAGTGAAGCCTACTTGATCATGGTGGATAAGCTTTTTGATGTGCTGTTGCAATTGGTTTGAAAGTATTTTATTGAAGATTTATGCATCTATGTTCATCATAAATATTGGCCTGAAGTTTTCTTTTCTGGTTGAGTCTCTGCCAGGTTTTGGTATCAGGATGATGTTGGTTGCATAAAATGATTTGGGAAAGATTCCCTCTTTTTGGATTATTTGGAATAGTTTCAGAAGGAATGGTACCAGCTCCTCTTTGTGTGTCTGGTAGTATTTGGCTGTGAACCCATCTGGACCTGGGCTTTTTCTGTGTGGTAGGCTCTTAATTGCTGCCTCAACTTCAGATCTTGTTATTGGTCTATTCAGGGTTTCCACTTCTTCCTGGTTTGGCTTGGTAGGAGGAAAGTGTCCAGGAATTTATTCATTTCTTCCAGGTTTACTAGTTTATGTGCATAGAGTTGTTTATAATAATCTCTAATGATGGTTTGAATTTCTGTGGAATCTGTGGTGATATCCCTTTATTGTTTTTTTATTGCATCTTTTTGTTATACTCTCATTTCTTTTTTATTAATCTGGCTAGTGGTCTGTCTATTTTGTTGATCTTTTCAAAAAACCAGCTCCTGGATTTATTGATTTCTTGAAGGTTTTTTTTTTATGTCTCTATCTCCTTCAGTTCAGCTCTGGTCTTAGTTATTTCTTGTCTTGTGCTAGGTTTTGAGTTTTTTTGATCTTACTCCTCTAGCTCTTTCAATTTTGATGATAGGGTGTCAATTTTGGATCTCTCCTTGCTTCTCATGTGGGCACTTATTGCTCTATATTTTCCTCTAGAGACTGTTTTAAATGTGTCCCAGAGATTCCGGTATGTTGTGTCTTCATTCTATTTGGGTTTGAAGAACATCTTTAATTCTGCATTCACTTCATTGTTTATTCAGTCAGTGTTCAAGAGCCTGTTGTTCAATTTCCATGAAGCTGTGTGGTTCTGAGTTAGTTTCTGAATTCTGAGTTCTAACTTGATTGCACTGTGGACTGAGAGACTGTTTGTTACGATTTCCGTTCTTTTGCATTTGTGGAGGAGTGATTTACTTCTAATTATGTGGTCAATTTTAGAGTAGGTGTGATGTGGTGCTGAGAAGAATGTATATTCTGTGGATTTGGGGTGGAGAGTTCTGTAAATGTGGATTAGGTTTGCTTGTTCCAAGTCTGAGTTCAATTCCTGGATATCCTTGTTAATTTTCTGTCTGGTTGATATGTCTATAATTGATTATGGGGTGTTAAAGTCTCCCATTATTATTGTGTGGGAGTCTAAGTCTCTTTGTAAGTCATTAAGAACTTGCCTTATGTATCTCGGTGCTCCTGTATTGGGTACGTATATATTTAGGATCATTAGCTCTTCTTGTTGCATCGATCTTTTTACCATTATGTAATTTCCTTCTTTGTCTCTTTTGATCTTTGTTGCTTTAAAGTCTATTTTATCAGAGATGAGAATTGCAACTCCTGTTTTTTTTTTTGCTTGTTTGTTTATTTGTTTTTTTTTTTCTCTCCATTTGCTTGGTAAGTCTCCCTCCAACCCTTTATTTTGAAACTTTGTGATTCCTTGCATGAGAGATGGGTTTCCTGGATACAGCACACTGATGAGTTTTGGCTTTTTATCCAATTTGCCAGTCTGTGTCTTTTGATTGGGGCATTTAGTCCATTTTTATTTAGGGTTAATATTGTCATGTGTGAATTTGATACTGCCGTTTTGATGCTAGCTGGTTGTTTTGTCTGTTAGTTGATGCAGATTCTTTATTTTGTTGATGCTCCTTACCACTTGGTATGTTTTTGGAGTGGCTGGTACTGGTTGTTATTTTCTATGTGTAGTGCCTCTTTCGGGAGCTCTTGTAAAGCAGGCCTGGTGGTCACAAAATTTCTGAGTACTTGCTTGTTCACAAAGGATTTTACTTTTCCTTCACGTATGAAGCTTTGTTTGGCTGGATATGAAATTCTGGATTGAAAGTTCTTTTCTCTAAGGTTGTTGAATATTGGCCCCCACTCTCTTCTGGCTTGGAGGGTTTCTGCTGAGAGATCTGCTGTGAGTCTGTTGGGCTTCCCTTTGTGGGTAACCTGACCTTTCTCTCTGGCTGCCCTTAGCATTTTCTCCTTCATTTCAACCCTGGCGAATCTGACGAGTATGTGCCTTAGGGTTGCTCTTCTTGAGGAATATGTTTGTGGTGTTCTCTGTATTTCCTGGACTTGAATATTGGCCTGCCTTGCTAGGTTGGGGATGTTTTCCTGGATAATATCCTGAAGAGTATTTTCCAGCTTGGACTCATTCTCTTTGTCACATTCAGGTACACCTATCAAACATAGATTACGTCTTTTCACATAGTCCCATATTTTTTGGAGACTTTGTTCATTCCTTTTTATGCATTTTTCTCTAATCTTGCCTTCTCATTTTATTTCACTGAGTTGATCTTCGACCTCTGATATCCTTTCTTCTGCTTGGCTAATTTGGCTCTTGAAACTTGTGCATGCTTTGTGGAATTCTCACATTGTGTTTTTCAGCTTCGTCAATTCACTTATATTCCTCTCTAAGTTGTTTATTCTCATTATCATTTCATCAAAGCTTTTTTCAACGTTCTTGGTTTCTTTGCATTGGGATAGAACACGTTCTTTTAGCTCACAAATGTTTCTCATTCCCCATTTTCTGAAGTCCGATTCTGTCATTTCATCACACTCATTCTCCATCCAGCCTTGTTTCCTTGCTGTTGAGAAGTTGTGGCAGGTGTAGAGGTGTTCTGGTTTCAGGTGATTTCCTCCTTTTTGCACTGGTTTCTTCCCGTCTTTGTGGATTTATCCACCTGTCATCATTGTAGTTGCTGATTTTCTGGTTGGGTCTCTGAGTGGACATCCAGTTTGTTGATGATGAAGTTGTTTCTGTTTCTTAGTTTTCCTTCTAACACTCTGGCCCCTCTGCTGTGGGACTGCTGAGGTCCACTCCAGGCCCTGCTTGCCTGGGAATCACCTGCAGCAGCTGCAGAACAGTGAGGGTTGCTACCAGTTTCTTCTTCTGCTATCTTTGTCCCAGAATGATGCCCGCCAAATGTCAGTCTAATCAGTCCTTTGTGAGGTGACTCTTTGGATATATGAGGGTCAGGGAGTTGCTTGAGGAGACAGTCTGTCCTTTATAGGAGCTCAAGTGCTGAACTGTGAGCTCCATTGTTCATTCAGAGCTGCTGGGCTGGTACGTTTAAGTCTACTGCAGCAGAACTCATAAACCCTTTTTTTTTCCCAGATGGTCTGTCCTGGGGAGTTAGGCTTTATTTGTGAGTTTCTGTTGTGCTGCTGCCTTTTTTTCAGGGCTTCCCTGCCCAGTGAGGAGGCAGCCTAGTCACTGTCTGCCTGAAGAGGTTTTGTTGAGCTGCTGTGGGCACCGCCCTGCTGCTGTGTGAACTTCCCTGCAGTCCTGTTTATATGGGTGTGGTTAGAACTGCCTTAGCAATGGTCACCCACCTCTGTAATGGTGGACTCCCTCTGTAATGGCAGGTTGCCTCTGCAATGGCTGGTTTCTTCAGCAATGGCAGGCTGCCTTAGCAATGGTGGACTACCTCCATAGGGGTGGAGTGCCTCAGTAATGGCAGATGCCCCTCCACCACAGAGCTGGACCATCCCGGGTTCAGCTGTGCTTGCTGTGAAACTCTCAACCCAAAGCGTTTCCAATTGCTAGGGTTTTTTTTCTTTTTTTTTTGTGGGGCTGGGACCTGCCGAGTCTGATCACCTGGCTCCCTCCCTCAGATCCTTTTTTTTTTAAGTTGAACAGTTGACTCTCTCTTAGGTGTTCCAGTTGCCTGCTGAAAAGGTGCCAGAATCTGTGTGATTTCCTGTGTGGTGACCCACTGCGCTGACTGAAACAATGGCGCTGAGATTCATGGCATTATTTTGCCCAGGAATCTCCTGGACTGGCTCCCTGTTTCAGTCCCCTGTTTAATCAGATGAATGGGCAACACTACCTTCCTGGAGTTCCAATCACCAGCTTAAAAGGGCAACCAGACCAGTGTATTTTGTATGAAAAACTGCTGAGCATAGCAAAACAGCCGTGCCGGCCAAAACTTCTGCCCTGGTGACCTGTGGGGCTCCTCCGCCTGGGAATCTCCTGGTCTGTGAGCAATAAAGATCCGTCTGGAAATGCGGCATCCACTCACCCTCTGTGCTTTCACTGGGAGCTGCAATCCTGAGCTCCTCCTAAATGGCTAGCTTGGATCTTCCTTCGTGTATTTGTTTTAGTTTTTTGAAGATGCTGGATATTAATCCTTTGTCAGATAGGTAGCTTGCAAAAATTTTTTCCCATTCTGTTAGTTGCTGGTTCACTCTAATGATTGTATCTTTTGCTGTGCAGAAGCTCTTAAGTTTAATTAGATCCTATTTATCTATTTTGGCTTTTGTTGCCATTTCTTTTGGTGTTTTAGTCATGAAGTCCTTGCCTATGGCTATATCCTGAATAATATTGCCTAGGTAACCATCTGATCTTTGAGAAACCAGACAAAAACAAGCAATGGGGAAAGGATTCCCTGTTTAATAAATGATGTCTGGAAAGCTGGCTAGCCATGTGAAGAAAGCTGAAACTGGACCCCGTCTTTACACCTTAAACAAAAATTAACACCAAATGGATTAAAAATTTAAACATAAGATCTATCACCATAAAAACCCTATAGTATTCCATTTTAAGACTCTACCATAATTAATATAATTAGCCTATTGAGATAGATTTGTTTTTGTTTACAGATGGATGATATTTAAAACAATGCTACCATAAATATCCTTCCATTTATATCTTGGCAAAGTAGTGCATCTACCTAGATTCATGGATTGCTAGTGTAACTGGAAAATATATATTCCAATGACCTTTCAAAATGTTTGCCTTGGTTGATACTGACAACAAAACAAGTACCAGTGCCAATTTTCTTATTTTCTAGCCAGCACTCAGTATTGCCAAGTATATGCCAATGTTATTTTACTCTGATAAATATATAAAGTATACATGTATAAATAATATACATGTATGTATAAATTGTGGTATGTAATTTTATTTTACAACTTTTTCAAATTATGGGTGAGGCATAGAATTTTCACCTCTTTGAGAGAACTTTATAATTTTATTTTGTTTCAATTTACAATGTTAATATTTTCTGTTTTAATTAATAATGTTGATGTTTTCTGTGTTCTGTTTTCACATATATACTTCCCAATTTTCTTTTAAGTTTTTTTTTAATGGACTTATATGTAAACAAAATTAAAGGCATTAGTCTTTTGACTCTAATAGTATTGCAATTATTTCCTCCAGATTGTCATTAAATATTTAATTTGTTTATATTTCTTTCATATTGATGTTTGTCTTTTTCCTTGTGTAACTTATTACAACAATTTTAATGGATTCTAGAAATTAGATTCTATGACCTTTCTGATTACACAATTGTTTTTAACATAAAAAGATTCAGTTATATTTATCCTATTACTTTTCTAACTTTGTTTAAAATTTTTTCCCATATATTTCTCATTCTAACAATATTTTAAAATACTGCCATATTGAATTTGGTATTTTTCTGCTATTCTTTTAAAAATGTTTCCAAATGACTAAATATTTTTACAAATTAAATTGTAAATATGCTATATTTATTTCTGTATTTTCCATTTAATTTTATCTATGTGTCTATCCTGTACAGACATTTAACCTGTTTTAATTCCTACTGATTTAGAATAGATTTCAATAATTGCTAATGCTGGTTCTGCTCTCGTTGCCTTTCCTTTGCATAATTTACTTGGCTTTTATCTCGTGGTTTATTTCTAAGTGAGCTAAAGCGGGGGTTGGCAAACTTGAGAACTAACTTGGAGAAAGGTCTAATAAGGCAGTTAGAATTTTACAGGCTAAAATCCCAGAGAGAAGAAAACATATTCAGGTGATTTTAATATTCTTTCTTGCTTTTTATCGCTAAGGCATTTTCTGATTTTAAAATGTCTTGGGCCAAAGGCTAAGTAGCTGAGCAGAAAGGAGAGGTCATAAATAAGAGGTAAGAAGTCAAGCAAAAAACCTCTGGGAGCCTCATGAGGGTGGGAAGAAAAACATTTAAGTGTGAAGCCATTTCAGTTTCTTTCAGAGAGGAAAACAAAAGAACACAATAGTTAATAAGCTTTTAGCTATGGGCTCTATAGTTCTTTTTTGGGAGGGTGGGACTTACACTTCAAGCAAAAGGCTAAAGTTTCAGCTGCTACTGGTCAGCAGGAGCAAAGTGGTTGCAAGTGAGTGTCCCAAATTGTTCCTCCTCCCTACCACCATCTTTCAAAACACCTCTGTGTGGTGTTCTGCCAGGATGTACTTTTCTACTATGCTGTACCACTTGGTAATGAAAAGGACATTTTAAGTAATATGTGGTGAGTTCTTCTAAACTCATCCCATCTCTACTATGTTTAGCTGATATTTTTGTTCTTCTTTGCAAGAAGTTCATACCTTTCACAGATTTATACTGATACTGTTTTTTCCTCATTTTGGTTTATATTTTGTCAAATTGGGATCAGTTTGGGATGACTGTTATTTTACCTCCAACTTTTCTACTAACTGTTGTCAGAATACTTTGTAAAATATATCTTATGTTCAAAATGATTCTGAAATTTAAATATTCTATTTTATTTTACTATAATTATCTCTTTTATTGTAGTAAGCACACATATTAGAATAACAGTGACACTTATTGTTTGGAAATTCCTCTTTCCGGTGCAGAGTAGCTAGTTGCAAATGAATCCTATCACGTTTCAAGAACTGTGAAGGGTCTAAAATTTTACATTGTTACAAAATAACAATTCAGCTTTTCATACTTCTATTTATGCTAGCATAAGACATGAGACTCTTAGATCAGGGAAAGTAGAATTTGTTACTCATGATAGAAGACATGTGAGCATCATGATTATGTCTGTTCTCTTTGTACCCCAAGTTCCTTACCAGTGATAACCAGAAGCTCAGGCAGATGCTGCACATGAACAGGGCTGGTGCTACAAAGCCCATAATATTCTAATCTTGTGTAATGGGATGCAAGCAAACCCGCATTTTGCCTCAGAGGAAAACATTGTCTGTAGGTTTCGTGACTGCTCATTACATGTTTGTGGGCTTGTAAATACATCCCAGACCAAAAAACAAGAAAAAAAAGAAAAGAAAATATGAGAGAATCACGAATAATTCTCTCCTAACACCAAATACAACTGAAAATGAACACACACACACACACACACACACACACACACACACACACACACAATGGTATCAGAATGCCAACCATGACAGCCAGATCACAGAGAACAACTATTATTTTGAAAGGTAAGTTGAACACAAGGTGAGGCCTGGCTATAATATTTAATTATTCCTAACTATTACCAACTTCTAGGAGACAGAGTTATCTACTGTAACCAGTTAATCATAAGTAACACACAAAAGTGTATGTGCAGTGCTTTTCTCTAACCAGATTTTTCACAAATAAAATCAGTTCATCGTAAATAAGGAAGCTTTCACATAATTAGAAATGACTCCTTTTACCATTCTGTCTTTACACATATCCTTTCCCTAGCTGGAAAAATGATGAGTCACGCAATCTGGCAAACGTATTCACTGGGAAGGTGATTATGTATGGTCAGATAGCAGCCATTTCTATATATAGAAGCAGGAAAAAAATGAGAAAACTTTTTTCTATTATAAATAAATTCAAAATAAATCAAAATTAATCAGAGCAAAGTTCCCATCCTTGGATTACTCATAACCCTAAAGATTTTCCTTTTGATTCTAAACTATCAAGTACCATAAATCTATAGTCTTCAGCTTTACATTATATATGGGAGGTTCTTTAACAATATCCAGGTCAGCAATGAAGGTAAACTAGAAGGGTTTCCCCATTATTCTGTGACCAATTCTGAAACCCAAAGAATAATGCACAGAAAGAGATCCTTGATAATGTTCTATAATATAAAATAAATGAACATTACATACAAGAAAAAAATGATTGTTGAAAGATAATATTTCCTCCTCGAATTAAATTTTCTATAGGATCTTCTCAGGATGTTACAAAAGAACAAGGAGTTTATGTAACAATAGATAGAAGAAGGCTGTGAGAATATAGAACAAAATACAAAACTGATGGTAGTTATGACCAATATAAAGTGTTAAACATGTACGAGAAATTAAAGCAACACCAGAGGATACCAAGAGAAATGATTATCACATCCAGTGGTTGAACTAGTAATAAAAGCTTAAAAAGGTTTTTACCCAGTTTTTACAGATACAGAGAACCAAAAGATTAATGCCATCAGTATATATTAATGCCATCAGCTTGGCTTTTACAGATACAGAGAACCAAAAGATTAATGCCATCAGTATAAAGTCAGTAGACTGAACCACAGATATGAGTGTACATAAATACAATTTAAAAATGGTAATCAAATAATGAAAGACTTAACATACCTGATCTGAAGAAATACGTGGCTCATTGTAAGATGAAAGTATCACTAGGAAGATGGTACTTGGGTTCCTACTCAGGTGTGTCTACTTCTAAGGTGAAACTGCAATGTAAATGACTTAAGGTGTTTCATGCCACTATTTCTTTCACTTAAAAATAAAAATAACATTACCTATTTTCAATATTTGGTATACAGATTAACTACTTTAATAGATGAAAATCCTTAGTGCCTAACAGATAAAAAAATCATTAAGTAAGCTATCCTTATCTTCAGGAAAAATAAAGAAATGTTATTTTCTTTATAGAAAGTCCTGTTAAATTGATTTGATTTAATGTAATCTGTTAGAAAACAAAAATAGCTCATTTATAAAGCAAATATATGGCTGGATGCAATGGCTCATAGCTGTAAACCCAGCAGTTTGGGAGGCTGAGGCAGGCAGATCACTTGAGGCTGGAGTTCAAGACCAGCCTGGCCAATATGGAAAAACACCATCTCTACCAAAAGTACAAAAATTAGCTGGGTGTGGTGGTGCATGCCTGTAATTCCAGCTATTTGGGAGGCTGAAGCACAAGAATCACTAGAATCTGGGAGATGGAGGATGCAATGAACTGAGATTATGCTACTGCACTCCAGCCTGGGTGATAGAGAGACTCTGTCTCCAATAAATAAATAAATAAGCAAATATATTACTCTAAATATAGATTACTTCTAGTAAATATTAGATGTCAAACTATAATGAAATAATAATCATAGAGTGTTGAAGATTAGTAGTGATATATAACAGCTCTATTCCAAGCAATATGTATTTATGTGTGAATGTAATGCAAATATATATTCGACATCTTTAAAATAATCATGTGTGCTTTTCCTCAATGGGGACTAAGAATGACCTGTTTAAAAGTTACGTTCAAGCTCTCAAGAAGTGATCAATACAAAAAATCAGAATTTTTAAAAATTGTAGTAACCAGCCTGGGCAACATAGTGAGACTTCTTCTCTACCAAACAAACAAATGAACAAACAAACAGTTTTTAATTAGCTGGTTTGGTGATACTTGAAAGGCTGGAGTGTAGGGTAACTTGAACCTGGGAGGTCAAGGTTACAATGAACCATGATCAGACCACTGCACACGAACCTAGGTGATAGAGACCCTGTCTTAAAAATAAAATTTTAAATAAATAAATAAACAATTACACAAATTTCATTTAAAATACTGAAATAAAACATTTGTACTATAAATAAAAGTCTGCTCTACACTGACAAGAATAAGAAAAACTTTAAAATATATGTAGCAAAAGTTGAAAAAAGAAATAAGCCAAGAAACAGAAAGAAGTCAACTTATAGAAATAATAGTTAACAAATATATATGATGAAATAAACAGTAGTGGGACTTTTAGCATTGAGAGGTCTATGCAAATATTTTCACATACTGTTTGTCAAGAACAAGTCACTCACTGTAGGCAAAAATGAACCATGAAAAATGTAAGCATAAATCAAGAACAATTTTAATATCAATGTAGAACAAATAATAGAATGTAATTGCATTACATGAAACAAATGGTGATGTTTTATTGAAGATGCATTGAATCTACAGTGGAAAAGATTTATTCAGTCTCAAATTATATAAAATATTAGTGACTAAACATAGGCAAAATCAAAATATAGCTAAAATTTTTAAAACACCTTTCTAATCTAACAAGTTAAATTCAAAATAAAAATAATTATAAATGTTTAAATTGCAATTACAATACATCAAATTTATATGTTATAAATAATAACCTTTAAAAACTCATGTAATAATCACATATTTTACTGTGTTTCAGAAAATTATAAGTAGTGGTCATTTTAGGATGAGGAGTATTTTATAAGAATATGGGTAAAAGTGATATATTCTGCTAATGACAATGTAAATTAATGAGATTTTTCTGGAATATAAACAGTATGAACATAGCAATATATGTATATGTGAATGTGTATGTACATGTATAGCTGTATATATTTAATTATATCAAGGCATTTAAAAAGTATATACAATTTGACAAACAACATTTCCTTCAGAAATTTATTTTAATGGAAAAACTGAGAATTACATAAAATCTTAAATACAATGGTAATCATTGCCATAAAAATGTAATAACAGAGATTTAGAAACAACCTATGTCCATTTAAAAGATATCTCTTAAGTAACTCTAATATAATCTATAAGGCAACCCATTAGAGGACATTAATGGCCAATCAGTATTTGAAAATATAGAAAAGAAAATATCTATTGGTGTCTTTTTTTGTTTCTTTAATTACTACTGAAATTGAACAGTTTTTGACAGTGATAAAATAAGCAGTGATTTCAAGGGTATTAAAATATATGCATTTTTATGAATATAAAAACAATTACATCAACTTTATTTTGTCTGAGTGTTCCAATTCTTAAAACTTCTTCTGAATTTGGTCATTGAACAAATTTGCCCAGAAGTACATAGAAGGTTGTCCTTGGACTATTGTCTAATAATTAAAAATAGAAGTAGCTCATATAAGGATTGGTTTAATATTATTTTACATTCTTACTTTAAATGCATTTTAAAATCTATATGTATTTAGATTTTAGTCAATAAGTGGAAAACTTTGTTTTTCACAATAAATGAAAAACATTCTTTTAGTCAATAAGTGAAAAAGATTGTTGCTAAATAGTATTGGTAGAGGCATATATTAAGAGAGACAGAGAGAGAGGGAGGAAAGGAGAGGGCAGAAAGTGGAGAAGAGATTTGCAGAAATGTGTACAGTAACATTGGTGATGTTTACTTTAATATTAGGATTTGTGGAGATATTTTTCTTTCCATATATTGGGGAGAAGGGCAGAGATTTATTAACATTACCCTCCAGAAATCTTTAGGATAGTTCTCTTTTCTTTTCTTTTCTTTTCTTTTTTCTTTCTTTTCTTCTTTCTGTGTCCCTCTGTTGCCCAGGCTGGAGTGCATGGAGCCATCATGGTTCACTGCAACCTCAGCCCCCCAGGTTCAAGTGATTCTCATGTCTCAGCCTCCTGAATAGCTGGGATTACAGGCATGCACCACCACACCCTGCTAATTTTTGAAGTTTTCAGTGGAGACAAGGTGTTAACATGTTGACCAGGTTGGTCTGGAACTCCTGACCTCAAGTGATCCTCTCGCCTTGGCCTCCCAAAATGCTGGGATTATAGGCATGAGCCACTGCACCTGGCTTATTCCCCCTTTTCTATGCCTTAATATTTTAAACACTGCTAATAATTCCCATTTGTAAATGATGCCATTAAACTTGAAGGTAGTAATTAAAATAAAAGACAAGTCTAAAAAGAGTGAGATAGTTTAAAATCCATGTCAGTTACTACCATATACTTAATGTCACTTGTTCCATTAAGCCTGATATTTTTAGCATAAATATGTAAACATTGTTTAGTTAAAAAAAACCTGATACCTCTTGAGAGTGCAGTTTCATCAGTTTTTCTCTAGCTACATACATAATGCTAGTTATGGATATAGAAAATTTCATTATAAAGGGAAAAAACCTAAAGCATTTATCTGTGGAAATAGTACTTCATGGGGTAATATTATAGTGATTTACAATTATGAGCCGATTGTCACTTCTATACTCTTAATAAAGAAACCAAGCTATGGCACTGATTGCACTGGATGTAAGTAATACATTTCACAAAATATGATCTGCTTAAATTCTTTTTATTTTGAAAAACAATATAATAATACAGTTATTGTTTTAAATATATTTCATAGCAAATTCTGTCTTGTATCTTGGGCTTATATGTGAATTTAACTAGCTCAATGTAAAATAAGATGGAAGTATTAAACATCAGAATATTGCTTTATACAATATATGAGTAAATATGCTGCATGCTCCCATCCAAATGTCCAAATTAACTACTGTTAAATACCACATCTGAACCGCCTCCCGTAGAAGACTCTTGAAATGAAAATATGGGCATGGAGATCACTTAAATTCAAATATAAAATGAGCCAGAGAGCAATGTTGACTTAATATTATATAAAGTAAAATGTAAGGGGAAAGAGGACAAAACGGATATCTTAGAATGATAAAAAAAATCAGTTCAATTTTAAAATCTTTTCATAATCGATAAGTAGTTTAGACTTCAGCCCTGGCACTAATAATAGTGTTATCCTTACTCAATTATTAACTCCTCTTAGCAACAATTTTTTCATCTACAAAAAGTAAATATCATACTACCAGCCTTATTGTGCACTTCAATAAATTAAATGAGGTAATCTAACACACAAAATACAAATTACAGCAATTGACATATGTTAAACAAACAATAAGCTATCTAAAAAATTTCCTAACACTACATTATACACTAAAATTTACTATTTACCTTCAGAAAATATAGCAGAAAATTATAAATACTGCAATATACACAGTATTTTATTATTTTTATGACAAGCAAAATAGCATGAAATGTTATAAACCCAAAGTGTATCAAACAACAAAGCAAAACAATTATTAAGGCAAAAAGTCTGGTAGACAAAAACTTGTTTTCCATTCATACTTATATCTCTAAATTCTATCTTATCCTATAATCAGAAAAAAAAGTATTTTTCTGAAATGTTAAAAATATATTTGATATGTGTTTTTCTCTGAGCACAATACAATAAAACTAGGAATAAACAAAAACAAAACAACTTTATTCTAACTAATTAAATTTTAAGTAACTACACTAAATATCCAAAACTTAATAAGGAAACCAAAAATTCATTTTACATGTGATGTGCAATAGCTATATTTGCACACACACAACAGGCTGAGTATGACTTTGATCCATGAGAAAGGGAGGTAAACTGAGCCCCACAGTCTTCTCAAATTGTCTAGAATATCTTCTTGAACTTTCATTTGGGAAAAAGAATAAAATAATGAAGATCAGAAAAGACAAATAGAGTAAAAATAGAAATAAGTTTGACTTTCACCCAGTCATATGAAAAATTAAATTAAATGTAAATGTAATAAGCCTTCCAATTAAAAGACAGATATTGTCAAAATGATCAAAGAAGATCCAATATATTCTGTTTAAAATAAAGATATATTAAATATAAAGACAAAAATGTGTTAAAAATAAAAGAATGGACTGAGTGCAGTGGCTCATGCCTGAAATCCCAGGACTTTGGGAGGTGAGATTGATGGATTGCTTGCTGGAAGTAGTTTCTCAGCCTGAGAAATGTTGCAAGAGCCCATCTCTACTAAAAATACAAAAATTTAGATGAGTCATGGTGGTGTGTGCCTGTAGTCCCTGCTACTTGGGAGACTGAGGTGAGAGGATCACTTGAGCCTGGGGTTGGGGGGAAGAGACTGCAGTGAGCCAAGATCGCACCACTGCACTCCAGCCTGGGTGAAAGAGTGAGACCCTGACTCAAAACAAAAGAAAAAGGAATTAAAAAAAAAGATGGAGAATATTAATAATAAGAATTGATAATAGTAAATAGAAGACATCTAGAATCTCTATGTAAATAACACTTAAACTGTAGAACAGTGAGTATTCCCAGGGATATAGACAGATATTTTACAATAATAAAATGTGGATCCATCAAGAAGACATAGTAGTTTAATTTTTTAAATTGTCTTTTTCTTATTATTTTAATAGTTTTGGGGATATGGGTTTATTCTGGTCACAAGAATGAGTTCTTTAGTAGTGAATTCTGAGATTTTATTGCACCTGTGACCTCAGGAGTATACGTTGTACCCAATATATAGTATTTTATCTTTTACCCTCCTCCCAACCTCTCCCTCCCAAATCCTCAAAGTTGGTTATATCACTCCATATGTTTTTGTGTCCTGATAGCATAGCTCCCACTTGTAAGTGAGAACATATGGTATTTGGTTTTCTGTTCCTGAGTTACTTTACTTAGAATAATGGCCTCCAGCTCCATCAAAGTTGCTACAAAAGGCATTATTTAATTTATTTTTATGCCTAAGTAGTATTCCATGGTGTACATATACCACATTTTCTTTATCCACTCTTTGGTCCATGATCACTTAGGTTGGTTTCATGTCTGCAATTGTGAATTGTGCTGCCATAAACATGTGTTCATGTAAGACATGGTAATTTTCAATGTGTACACACCTAATAACAGAGCTTCAGAATACATTAAGCAAAAGTAATTCAAACTGAAGAGAATACTGACAAATTCAAAATTATAGTGTAAGATGTTAACAGTATACAACTGAAAGAAAATAAGTAGAACAAATGTCAATCCTATTAATCAATTTAAAAAATCAGACAAAAGAATTGAATGGGGAGTTTAAAAGGTAGATGAAGAAATGGCCAGAAAACAAATTAAAAAGCACTCATCAATGTTTTAGTCATTAGGGAAAGTAAAAATTAAAACCATAATGAGATTTTACTACACGTAAACCTGAATAACTAAATTTATAAAGAATGACAGCAAAAAACCCAGACGATTGATTCACAAATAGGTGACAGATGATAGGTAGAGAGATGATAGATAGATAGATAGATGATTGATAGATAGATAAATAGATGATAGATAGGTGATAGATAGATAGATAGATAGATGATAGATAGGTGATAGATAGATAGATAGATAAATAGATGATAGATAGGTGATAGATAGATAGATAGATAGATAGATAGATAGATAGATAGATAGATGATAGATCATGTAAAACAACTGGAACGTTCATATTTTGACAGTGTGCATGTGTAACTATACAATGACTATGAAAATCAGTCTGACAATGCCTCTTTTTTTCATGTAGAAAAGAAACTTTATAGCAATACCTCTGTCAGGAAGGTATTGATTTTTTTAAAAAACTGTACTTTATCCTTACAATTCCTCTTAAAATAAACCCCACACCTACTTTGCGATCCAGCAAATTTACTTCTGGGTATTTACCTATGAGAGAATAAAACATATGTACATTACACCATTTAAACAAGAATGACAGAATAGCTTAATTCATCCAAAATTAGGGAAAAAAAGTCCATCAACAGAAAAATTGATCGTTATGTTATAAATGGAACATTACTCAGTGATATTCGAAAAAGAAAAGAAAGACACTCTTGATATATGTAACATGGTTGAACCTCAATCAATGAGTGAAGTCAAGCACAAACAGAATGCGTGCTTACGAAGTTCATTTATATGAAGTACTGGATTAAATTAATCCAGTCAAAATTAATACACAGAAAAATTGATCATAACGTTGGCGCTCTCTATAGTGGGAAATGTGGCAGGTATTGACTGGGAAAAGTCATGGAAATTTTTCTAGATTTTTGGAAATATTCAATATCTTGGTAAAAAGTACATATTAAAATAATGCAACTGATAAATTTATCAAAAATTTCACTTAAAATTTGCATATTCCACAGTATTATACAAAATATTGTACAACACTAAATAAAAAGGATAAAAAGAAAAACAATGAGAAAGTTGTAAAACTCTGACATTAAATAATAATGTCTAGATTTTATGATAGATTTCTTCTCTAATCATTCTATTAAGCAATTGAAATCTGTAACGAAATATCCCCAAACAGAACTGAAAAACAAAACAAAACAACAGATTATTGTTTGATAGGAATTATAGTTGTCTAAAGTTTCATCTTTAATTTGAAATAATATAAATAAAATCGAGATTATTTGTTTCCCAAAAAAGGTAAGATACATGTCATCCATAAAACTACTTGCTGCTAATGTCTTTTAAAGCATGTTACTTATTTACATTTCTAAGATTAATGTTTTTGGATGA
This sequence comes from Leontopithecus rosalia, assembly GCA_028533165.1. Lineage (NCBI taxonomy): Eukaryota > Metazoa > Chordata > Mammalia > Primates > Cebidae > Leontopithecus > Leontopithecus rosalia. The sequence continues at coordinate 93,731,970 of CM052649.1, read as the reverse complement.
GAACATATACTCTATAGTATTCATAACAATAGAACTTTGTTGAATGAGTGAATGAATACAATTGTGTATAACTTCACTTCTATGAATTAATTCTATGTTGTAATTTATCCATTGGATCCTATTTCCAAAAACCAATGTTTCTGAAGTTTCTTTTGCTTTTTATGTTAAAAATTTTACCTGTCTTGTATTATGAGTTGCAGAAAGATTTTTGTTTAATGAAAAAATCAATCAAAAGACCCTCTAAATTCTCTGACCATTAAATTCTTCTAGTCTTATTTTTGTTTTTAGTTAATTATAATGAAGTGTTTCAAATGGTGATGTCTTTCAGTTGAATATCTCAAACATTACAATGTGTGAAATTATTCATATGAAAAAGCAATCATTATATTATTTTATGTATTTGATTATTTGTGTAGGTCGGTAATATGTGAAAAGAGAAATAAAGTGATTAAAACATTTCTGAAAAGGTAACTCAAGTAGTGATACAGGATTTAATTTCAAAGGTAGTTTTTTCCACTTCATAATTTAGTGACCCCTAAGCAGAAGCATAGCAGTACTTTGCTGAAATTTGCTGCTATACAAAATGACAAACCAGAAAATACAAAGTAAAGAGGTAATATAATTCAGTGTGTTCTGTAAAATAAAGTGCTGGAAAAAGCAAAGCAAATAATTCTTTTGAGAGGCAAGAAGAAAATGAGTGGATTAATATTTAGTGTAGTAAATAATCATATTTTCAAAAAGGATGCTGTTTTATGGAATAAGGAGAGAAGAAATTTTGCTCATTACAATGTCAAAAATCTAAACAGGAAATTAAAGAAATAGTTAATATTTTATGAAGTCAGATATTTTAGATATACATAAAAAATCTTTGCTATTATTTATAATTTAGAATTTTGTCATTTTTTGAGGGGTGTTTAATTGGTATACAATATAACATTTCAAAAAATAATTTGGAAGACCCAAAATAAAAGGCTCTCTATAAAAACAGACACATTTAGTGTGTCAATTACAATTTTTATATGATACTAAGTATCACATGATTTCTGTAGAATGCAATATCTAGGTAGTCCAACATATGCATGGACAATTTATTTTTGTTCTTTCTCCTCCTAGCTCACCTATCTAGAATTATTCTGTACCATATATCCCAAGTTTTAATGTTGAGTTTACTACCTAATATTAAAGTTAAGTGCTTAAACAATCAAATAGCTTTATGCAACTCCACTGGATAATTTTTTACTTTTGTTGTTGTTGCTATTGTTGTTCTTTTGAGACAGTCTCACTCTGTCATCCCGACTGGAGTGCAATGGCATAATCTTGGCTCACTGCAAGCTCCGCCTCCTGGGTTCAAGGAATTCTCCTGCCTCAGCCTACCAAATAGCTGAGATTACAGTTGCCCGCCACCACGCCTGGCTAATTTTTTGTATTTTTAGTAGAGATGGGGTTTCACCACGTTCGCCAGGCTAGTCTTGAGCACCTGGTCTCAAGTGATACCCCCACCTTGGTCTCACAAACTGCTGGGACTACAGGTATGAGCTACTGCATCCAGCCCACTTTTGACTTTTTACAGAGAAACAATTACCTTCAATTTTTTGATGGGATTGTAACTAATATTCCATTTTGATGTCATACACATTAAAACAATTTGATAATAATCATAGGATTAACTTTAGTAGAAATGTGATATCTAATATATCTAATTATATCATATCTAATATGTCTAGATATAAGATTTAAAATAAAGTAATAGTAAATAATTTTAAATTATCTGATTTATCAAGTGTTAATAGGGGAGACAAACATGAATATGGGAGTGTGATTACTTGTGTATGAAAAGAAAAATATTGTGATATATTTTTATAACCTTTACTTTGTGATAAAACACATAGATTCATTCCACAGAGAAAAAATATTTGGGTGTTACATGTTGTGATTAAATGACAAAATCCTTCTTAACACAGATAAACTAGTATTGGGGCCGTCACTTGTTTATGGTTACATCAGTATTCCTGATTCTAGGATACTCAACATGCTTCTATTGGCTCAAAAAGTAGAAAACAACATTTTCTATTTGTCTTGCTAGTAATAGTTTGTTGTTTGCATATTTTATTATATTCCTTGACCGTGGCATTTATTTCTTTGGCATATTACTGAAAAAAGAATCACTCAACATGAACTCAGACGGACAGTAAAAATACCACTTATTTGAGAAGATTGCTCCAATTTTCTTCATGCTCTGAGGAAGTCAGGAGAAAACAAAACTAAGACTTTTCAGTAAAATAATTTCATGCTAATCTCTTATCCCAAAACCTTAACTATGTTTTGGATAAGTGCTCGGATTTTGAGATGTTCGATACAAACCCTTTTTCTTACCAAGATAGTATCTTTGTTCATGAAAGGATATAACTATCCTTCCTTTCTCGGCCTCCAAACACTGGCACAGTGGTAAAATGATCTCCAGAAAGAAAAGCATCTGATGGGCTACAGATTTCTGTGGTAGAGATATTCCCACCATGACTGATTTCAAACTATGTGACTTGACTGAACAGGGAATTAGACAGAGATATATACAATCAGCTCCAACACAAGGCAGATGCCAGAGGAGTATAAGTTTGATCCAAAAGCATAAGTGGGCAATCAGTTAAAGTTACCAACTCCCTTTTGAAAATATTTCCAGACTTTCAGATCTCTTCTACATTCCCTGCTCTTCCCCTAGTTTATATTTAAGTGGGTAATGGAGCATGCCAATCTCCCTTCTCAATCCCCAAATCCATTGCCTACTGATGGGGTTGAGAGATGGAGAAAGATAAGAGTGAGTCTAAATTCATAATATTGTTCCATACTCAAAATGCTTATGTGAAACATTTAAATAAAAACAGATTTTTTTTGGTCCAAATGTTTTGCTTTTCATATCTATGAGTGTCTTCTTGTTACTGTGGCTGTTCTTTTGTCATTTGTCATGACAACTTTCCTTGCCCAACTGATTCATTCTGATAGCATTCACACTATTAATTTTTACAGTATTAAAGCATTTAACTTTCATGTTAGTAGGTAAATTTGGCTTGGAGATTGAGATTGTGTGTTACATGGTTAAGTCTCTCTCCAGGCTTGGTTGGGGACTGATGCCACTCTGGCCAACCTAGTTCTCCCTTTATATCTTGATGTCACTATCAACACCTGAGTCTGACTGTGTCCTTCATCCAGCCCGAGTGAGTCTCAGTCACTCAAAGACACTCTATGGAGTTGAACGCCCACAGGAAGAGTTGCTGTATGTAGGCCCATGTAGGCCTGCTCTCTACTTGATTTCATATTTGGAAATTAAGTCTAGGTCAAGTGAGCAAGCAGGCCGTGCCTCCATCTGATCTGTTATTTATGGCTGCACCTGCTCTGAATCCACTCCCTGCTAATGAAGAGCCACCAATTCTGCTTAGCTTGCATCAGAGCAGAACAAAAACTCCCCAGTGATGGGCTCCTGAAATTCACAAATATTGTGGGCATGATACAAATTTTGCTATCTTTTCTTCTTGTCCCTTGCTTTCTTTCTTCTTTACAGAAAACACTAGGAGTGAGAAAGGAGTCTTTTTTTCCCACCATGTATACTTTATTTTTATTTTTTTATTGAGCTATAATTCAAGTAATATAAAATTTTACATACTTAAAGCTACTGATTTAAAGGTGACAATTTAATAGATTTTAGTAGCATCAAAATATTGGGTAACTATCACTACCATTCAATTCCAGAATACTTTTATTTACTCCCTAAAACACCCCTGTACTCATTAGCGGTCCCTTCCATTTCTACTCTCTATCCAAACTCTGAAAACTACTAAGCTACTTCTTGTCTTTTTAGATTTATGTATTCTATATATTTCTTACAAGCGAAATCATAAAACATGGGATCATTTTGTCTATCTTTTTTCACTTAGCATAATGTTGTCAAACTTTATTCATGTTGTAGCATGCTTCTTTCCAACTAGGATGGCTATAATTAAACAATGAAAAATAACAAGTATTGGACAAGATGTGGAGAAATTGGATGTTTCATACATTCCCGATGGGAATATAAAATGGTGCAGCTACTGTTGAACATAATCTAGCAGTTCAATAAAAAGTTAAACATACATTTATCATATAACCCTGCAATGCTGCTACTAAGTATATACCTAAGAGAATTGAAAACAGGCAGTCACACAAAAAAATGCACACAAATATTCATAGTAGTATTATTTACAATAGCAAAGAAGTAGAAACAAACCCATGTCCTTTTACTGAGTGATGAATAAACAAAATGAGACATAGCCGTTAAGAGTATTATTCTGTCATTAAAAAGAATTTAAAAAATTTTTAAAAACATTACATCTTCAGCATTATTATTGTATTTTCCTTTCCTAAAACAAATAGTGATAGAAAATGAATAGAAAGGCATATTACTAATAAGACATATATATCTCAGAGAATATATATATATATATATATATATATATATAGGGTTAGGGTTTATATGATTTATATATGTCTTAGTAATAATATATTACTATATTTATAGTATATAATATATAACATATTTTATATACTATCATGTACATATAATATATAAATTAATTATGTTTATATTTGTAATATATTTATATATACTTTGTTTTATTGTAATACAATAATTGTAACATAATATATAACATAAAATGTTATATATTATGTAATAATATAGTTATATTACTGTAATATAATTATTACTAATAAGACATATAACTATACATATCTCTGATTTACATTTATCACATCAGTAATAAAATATGTCTCACTATTAACATTCTGTCATATATAGATATATAGATATATGTGTATATATAAAATGTGATTATTTAAACTATTTTTACTGCTGAAAAAACAAACTCTAGGTAGCTTAAAATACAGATTAGTTTTACTGATTCTCATTAGAGAAAAATTTCAGAGTAAAGATAGGGATCAGGCAAAATTCCATCGGGTTTCCAATTCAATTTCATACAACTTATTTTTTCTCTTCTCTTCTGGATGTTAACTTTTTTTTTTTTTTTGAGACGGAGTCTTTCTCCATCACCAGGCTGGAGTATAGAGGCATGATCTTGCCTCACTGCAACCTCTGTCTCCCGGGTTCAAGTGATTCTCCTGCCTCAGCCTCCTGAGTAGCTGGGATTACAGGCACCCACCACCACTCCCAGATCATTTTTGTATTTTTAGTAGAGACGGGGTTGCACCACATTGATCAGGCTGATCTTGAACTATTCACCTCATGATCCTCCTGCCTTAGCATCCCAAAGTACTGGGATTACAGGCACAAGCCACCACTCCCAGCCTGGATGTTAACTTTAACTCCAAGCTCATAATAAATTGGCATTACATCTGTTGTATAGAATATAGAATATAATAAAATATATAAATACAGGGAATATAGAATATAATAAAACCTTATTTATGATTTAATTAAATAAAAGATTACATTAGTGCTGACATAGGTAGAGAAAAATTAAGTAGTTATTTAATTTAATTGAAAGATGTAAAAGTTCATTCTGAGAAATTTTGGCAAGCTTAAAATACCTTGTGAAGTAGCAGACAAAATAGGAAGACAGTAAAAAGAGTTTACATTCTTTTGACAATTTATAACATTTTTGTGAAATACTCAGAATTTAACCAATTGCAATAGAGGAAATCCAATTGAGACAAATCTTTTCATTACTCTCACTTACCTTGGAACTGGAACTCTTCCATATAATAATGAAAATAGTTACAGGAAAATGAAGTATAGGGCAATTAAGATGGAGCAGAAAGACAGCTACTGTGTGGGAAGATAAACGGACAGATTTGGAAAAGAATGTTGTAATAAACAAGTAGATAACTGAGGATAAAACTTTACATTGATTATAAAATGTTAAACAAGACCTATGATTTTGAAATAGTTTTTAATATTATAGGCTCAACCAACTGTATCTCTAGCTGTCTTTGGCTGAAATTAGTGTAAGTAATAAGCTAAATGTAAATATAGAAGCTTCAGTCAAAGAAATCCTAGACGTAATGGAATAGGTAAGTTTAAAGCATCCCAGTATGAAATTGTCCAGATGAAAGTATAATTCTGAAGCTCTTTCATGAGAGCAGGGGAACCTCCCAAAATCTTTATATACTTCTTGACCTGCATTTGGTCAAGGTCCATTCCTGAAGCTATTTCTGCAGCCAGAAAATGTAATGTGTTAATTGTCTTAGTTTATCAATATCTAAAGCAATCATTAAAAAACAGAAGGTATTAACTAGAAGAATTAGTTACTATGACCTCACCTGCAAAAAAATATTCTAGAGTTGTTCCTATAGGCCTTAGTGTAGAGTATATCTTAATGAGATTACAAAATACCAAGTAAGTACATGTTATGAAATATTTGTTCCATAGTTATCATACACCTGGAACTATAACAGATAACATTGATACAATAATGAGCTAGATAATGTCTCCTGTATGAAGTAGCTGATAATATGGGAGTTAAATATTTAGATCAATATGATGTAAGAAACAATACTCTACCTGAGAGTGGAGTATCAGGCAAGACACTTCAGAAATGTGACCTTTATGTACCTTGAAAATGCATAAATATTTATCATTCAAATATCAGAATAGGTCCTGGCATTCCAGGCAAGAAGGAAGGGCACCTGCAAAGAGACTGAGACACAAAATAGTTTATGAAAAAGGTGCA
>CM052649.1:93699982-93724754 GCA_028533165.1 Leontopithecus rosalia | reverse complement strand
TTTCTTGTTTTCCCACATTTCCACCTTGTCTTTGGCATTAACTTCTCTCTGCCTTTTGATGTATAGGGATTATTTTAATGGCAATCTCAATAATTTTACTTAATTTGAATAGATATTTCAGTCTCATCTATTCTGTAAGATAATACTTTTCATTAAGAGTCCACATAGCTGTTTTTCTTCTTTTTTCTTTTGCTTTTTAAAATATATTTATTCTCTGGATTGCATTTTTGGACACAGGGATAGTAAAGATATATCAAAACTTCATGAATATGCTTTAGGGTGATAACAGTCATTACATCACCCCATATATCACAAAAAAAGAAATGACTTCACTTATAGCTATTGTACAGAGTTAAATAACTTTCACATTAAATGTGTTTTTTTCTCTGTGGCTTAGTTATTATTTTTTAAACTATACGTTTATTTTTATTTTTCTCTAGGCTTTGAATATATTCAGAATGTTTTCATAGTTAACCCAAAAGATATTATTTACCTCATATTTAAATATAATAAAATTTACCTCAATCCTTACTTAATGAGGACAAATATGAGAGGTACATTTACAGAAATATCAGACATATTTATAAAATCGATGTAGGAAATAGAATCATTAAGTCTTAAAATAAACTACTAATTCAAAATGGACTATAGCTTAAGGCATTAGAATTTTTCCACTTTTACAAATTGATTGAAGGTTATCTAAGGCAATTTAATTCCCTGGGAATTTAAAATTCTGGACGTGGTATTTGTCAAGAAGCTCAGAATGTCTGCTGTTTTCTCTCTATCAAATCAAAAGGGCATTACTGCTATTCTTTGTTTGAGGAGTGCATGCCTTCTTGGATTTTTATTGTTCTCAAGGCTATATTGTTGATTCTGCTGTCATAAAGTACTCTGATACATGAGCACTGCAATTCATAAATTAATAAATAATAATGCTCGCCTAACCACAGGCACCAAGCCTTCCTTGAGGCATTTCTTAGAGTGTGTTTAGCACCCTCTTTCCATTATTTCAGTTGCTGTTTTAATTAAGTGGCAGATACTAAAAGGTAGGTGATTTTCCAGGATGATGGCAAGATTCCCTAAGTATTTAATTCTAGAATTCCAAAGTGATTGCCATTTGAACATGTACCATAAGAAAGTGAAAACTAATGTAATTATCAAAAAAGGAGATACTGACTGCTCTCAGCATTGCATCTGTGACAAGGATAAGACAGAATAAATGCATTCTCTTTCACAGCCATCACTTGATACACAAACTTTTTCATTACATTCTATCAACAAAATAGGAAGATAACATTTTTGGGTATCAAATGTGACCAGCAATCCAAAGTCTTGATTTGTAGGCGTTGGTTGCATTGTTACTGAAATAATTTCACTGAACTTCTGCAACATTAGCAGAATCTCTAATGATTTTCTTTTCAAAATTATTGTAGAAGAAGATATATTCTTGGGCATTGACCATTGCTAACTTAACTTCTCATGTGTATATCTGTCTGATTGAAGTTGGCAAAAGTAACTTGAAAATTACAGGGCATCATTTCCAATCAAAATAAAACAGCACATCATATTAGAGAGAAAAATGAATGTAAAAGTACAGTATTTTCCATCTTTAAGTTATGCCAATATTACATGTAATGCAAGAGATGGGACTGGTCTGTTCATAATCACGTGGCAATCATAAAATAAGAAAATATTTGTTTTACATAGGTATGCCAAAAAAGAAAGTAGCTGTATTTCATTAGAATAAGTGATGTGATTTAAACTAAATCTTTCTTAACTATAAAATAAATTAGAGTTTATCTTCAAGATTTAGGTGAAATAACTAAATAATAGAAGTACCTCAGTGAATCAAAGTGGTACAATGCTCATGCTTGCCAATGACTTAAAAAAAAGGGAGGATCCAAGATGGCCAAATAGGAACAGCTCCGGAGTACAGTTTCCAGTGAGAACAGCACAGAGCATGAGTGCTCACTGCATTTCCAAACAAGTTTCCACTACCCACAGACCAGGAGAGTCCCAGGAAAAAAAGCGCCATAAGTTTTCAGCATGGCAGTTTCAGCCAGTGCCAGGTGGGTGCACAGAAACTCATACAAGTCTGAGTGGCCATTTTGACTGGCTCCTGGAACACCTAGGTGACACAGCTGCCCATTCAACTGAAAGGGAAGGGGCTGAGACAGGGAGCCAGGCAATCTAGCTCGGTGGGTACCTCCCCCACAAAACAAGCAATCCGAAACGCTCTGGATTGAGAGTTCCACGGCAAACACAGCTGGACCCAGGACAGTCCAGCTTAGTGTGAGGGAAGGGCATCCTCTACTACCAAAGCAGTTCATACAACAGTTGAGCAGTGACTGTGGCAGCTCAGCAATGCCTCTGCTGGAAGACTCACAGCCTTCCAGCAGATGCCCTACTCTGTGTGGGGCAGGGCATCCATGAAAAAAGGCAGCAATACAAAAGGAACTTATAAATAAAGCTGACCTTCCTAGGACAGAGCACCTGGGAAAAGAGGTGGTTATGGGTTCAGCTACAGCAGACTTAAAGGTACCTGCCCAGCAGCTCTGCATGGAACAATAGCACTTGAGCTCCTATAAAGGACAGACTGTCTCCTCAAGCAACTCCACAACCCCTGTATACCCCTACCCCAAGACACACCTCATAAAGGAGAACTCAGTCTGACATCTGGTGGGGATGCTTCTGGGATGAGGATAGCAGAGGAAGAAATCAGTGGCAACCCTCACTGTTCCACAGCCCCTGAGGGTGATTCCCCAGGCAAGCGGGGTCTGGAGTGGACCTCCAGTGGTCCTGCAGCAGAGGGTCCTGACTGTTAGAGGGAAAGCTGAGAAGCAGAAAACAATAGCTTCAACATCAACAAAAAGGACATCCACTCAGAGACCCCATCCAAAAGTCACCAACTACAAAGACCACAGATAGATAAAGCCACTAAGATGGGAATAAAGCAATGCAAAAAAAAAATGAAAACACCAAAATCCAGAATGCCTCTCCTCCTCCAAGGATCCCAACTCCTCACCAGATAGGGATCAAAGATGGATGGAGAACGAATCTGATCAATTGACAGAAACAGGCTTCAGAAGGTAGGTAATAACAAATTTCTCAGAGGTAAAAGAACATGTGCTAACCCAATGCAAAGAAACTAAGAACCTAACAAAAAGGATAGATGAGATGCTAACTAGAATAAACAGCTTAGAGAAGAATATAAATGACTTGATGGAGCTGAAAAACACAGTATGAACTTGGCAAAGCATACACGTTTCAGTAGCCGAATCGACCAAGCAGAAGAAAGGATATCAGAGACTGAAGATCAACTCAATGAAATAAAATTAGAAGGCAAGATTAGAGAAAAGAGAGTAAAAAGAAATAAACAAAGAATCCAAAAAATATGGGATTATGTGAAAAGACCTAATCTACATTTGATAGGTGTACCTTAATGTGACTGAGAGAATGAATCAAAGCTGCAAAACACTCTTCAGTATATTATCCAGGAGAACTTCCCCAAAACTTAGCAAGGGAGGCCACCACACAAGTCCAGAAAATACAGAGAACACCATAAAGATATTCCACAAGGAGAGCAAACCAAAGGCACATAATTGTCAGATTCATCAGGGTTGAAATGAAGGAAAATATGCTAAGGGCAGCCAGAGAGAAAGGTCAGGTTACCCACAAAGGGAAGCCCAAAAGACTCACAGCAGATCTCTCCACAGAAACCCTACAAGCCAGAAGAGAGTGGCGCCAATATTCAGGGTATACTTAAAAAAAAAGAACATTCAACCTAGAATTTCATATCCAGCCAAACTAAGCTTCAGAAGCGAAGGAGAAATAAAATCCTTTATGGACAAGCAATTGCTGAGAGATTTTGTCACCACCTGGCCTGCCTTACAAGAACTCCTGAAAGAAGCACAAAACAAGGAAAGGAACAACCAGTACCAGCCACTCCAAAAACATACCAAATGGTAAAGACCATCAATACAGTGAAGAAAATGTGTCAACTAATGGGTAAAACACCCAGCTAGCATCAAAATGGCAGGATCAAATTCCCACATCAGAATATTAACCTTAAATTAAATGGACTAAATGCCCCAATCAAAAGACACAGACTGGCAAATTGGATAAAAAGTCAAAACCCATCAGTGTGCTGTATTCAGGAAATCCATCTCATGTGCAAGGACACACATAGGCTAAAAATAAAGGGATGGAGGAAGATTTATCAAGCAAATGGAGAGCAAAAAAAGCAGGAGTTGCAATGCTAGTCTCGGATAAAATGGACTTTAAACAGACAAAGATCAAAAGACAGAAAAAGGGCATTACATAATGTTAAAAGGATCAATTTATCAAGAAGAATTAATGATCCTAAATATATACATACTCGAAACGGAGCACCCAGGTATGTAAAGCAAGTTCTTAATGACCTACAAAGAGACTTAGACTCCTATACAATAATAGTGGGAGACTTTAACACTCCACTGTCAATATTAGACAGATCAACAACAGAGAAAATTGACAAGGATATCCAGGACTTGAACTCATAACTGGACCAAGCAGACCTAATAGACATCTACAGAAATCTCCACCGCAAATCCACAGAATATATATTCTTCTCAGCACTGCATGGCACTTACTCTAAAATTGACCACATAATTGGAAGTAAATCACTCCTCAGCAAATGCAAAAGAATGGAAATCATAATAAACAGTCTCTCAGACAACAGTGCAATCAAATTAGAACTCAGAACCACACAACTTCATGGAAACTGAACAACTGGCTCCTCAATGTTGACTGGATAAACAATGAAATGAAGGCAGAAATAAACATGTTCTTTGAAACCAATGAGAATGAATACACAAGAACCAGAATCTCTGGGACACATTTAAAGCAGTGTCTACAGGAAAATTTGCAGCAATAAATGCCCACCAGAGAAGTGAGGAAAGATCTAAAATTGACATCCTATCATCAAAATTGAAAGAGCGAGAGAAACAAGATTTAAAAAAAACTCAAAAGCTAGCAGAAGACAAGCAATAACTATGATCACAGCAGAACTGAAGGAGATGGAGACAAAAAAAATTCTTCAAAAAATCAATAAACCCAGGAGATAGTTTTTTGAAAAGATCAACAAAATAGACAGACTACTAACCAGATTAATAAAAAAGAAAGTTGAGAAGAATCAAATAGATGCAATAAAAAACGGTAAAGGGGATATCACCACTGACTCCACAAAAATACAAACTACCATCAGAGATTACTACAAACAACTCTATGCACATAAACAAGTGAACCTGAAAGAAATGGATAAATTCCTGGACACTTGCACCCTCTGAAGCCTAAACCAGAAAGAAGTTGAAACCTTGAACAGATGAATAACAAGGGCTGAAGTTGTAATTAATAGTCTACCAACTGAAAAAAAGTCCAGGTCCAGACAGTTTCACAGCTGAATTCTACCAGATGTACAAAGGGGAGCTGGTACCACTCCTTTTGAAACTATTCCAAACAATAAAATAAGAAGGAATCCTTCTGAAATCTTTTTATGAGACCAATATCATCCTGATACCAAAACCTGGCAGAGACCCAAGATAAAAAACAAACTTCAGGCCAATATCCATGATGAACATAGATGCCAAAATCTTCAAAAACATGTTGACAAACTCATTGCAACAGCACATCCAAAACTTATCTATCATGATCAAGTAGGCTTCATTCTTGGGATGCAAGGCTGGTTCTGCATACACAAGTTTACTAACATAATCCACCACATAAACAGAACCAAAGACAAAAAAAAAAAACAAACCATGATTATCTCAATAAATGCAGAGAAGACCTTTGACAAAATTCAATAGCCCTTTATGCTAAAAACTCTCAAAAAGCTAGGTATCAAGGGAACATACCTCAAAATAGTAAAAGCTGTTTATGACAAACCTATAGCCAATGTCTGGGAAAACATTGGAAGAATTTCCTTTGAAATCTGCACTAGAGAAGGATGCCCCATGTTACCACTCCTATTCAGTATAGTATTGGAAGTTCTAGCCAGAGCAATTAGGCAAGAAAAAAAATAAAACATATTCAATTAGGAAAAGAGGAAGTCAAATGGTCTCTATTTGCAGAAGACATGATTGTATATTTACAAGATCCCATCATCTCAGCCAAAAATCTCCTTCAACTGATAAGCAACTTCAGCAAAGTCTCAGAATACAAAATCAATGTGCAGAAATCACAAGCATTTCTATACACCAATAAAAGACTATCAGAGAGCCAAATCATGAGGGAACTCCCATTTACGATTGCTACAAAGAGAATAAAATACCTAGGAATACAACTAACAAAGGATGTAAAGGACCTCTTCAAAGAGAACTACAAACTACTGCTCAAAGAAAGACACAAACAAATGGAGAAACATTCCATGCTTCTGATTAGGAAAAATCAGTATTGTTAAAATGGCCATACTGCCCAAAGTAATTTATAGATTCAATGGTATCCCCATCAAGCTGCCAATGACCTTCTTCACAGAACTGGAAAAGTCCACCTTAAACTTTATATGGAACCAAAAGGGAGCCTGCATAGCCAAAACAATCCTAACCAAAAATAAGAAAGCTGGAGGCATCACGCTACCTGATTTCAAACTATATTACAAAGCTACAGTAATCAAAACAGCATGGTATTAGTACCAAAACAGAGATATAGACCAATGGAACAGAACAGAGGCCTTGGAGGCAGCACCACACATCTATCTACAACAATCTGATCTTTGACAAACCTGACAAAAACAAGCAATGGGGAAAGGATTCCCTGTTTAATAAAGGGTGTTGGGAAAACTGGCTAGCAGTGTGCAGAAAAGAGAAACTGGACCCCTCCTGACACCTTACACTAAAATTAACTCCTGATAGATTAAAGACTTAAACATAAGACCTAATGCCATAAAAACCCTAGAAGAAAACCGAGGCAAAACCATTCAGGACATAGGCATAGGCAAGGACTTTATGACTAAAACACTGAAATCAATGGGAATAGAAACCAGTACAGTCAAATGGGACCTAATTAAACTCCACAGCTTCTGTACAGCAAAAGAAACAATCATTAGAGTGAACTGGTAACCAACAGAATTGGAAAAATTTTTTGCAATCTACACGTCTGACAAAAGGCTAATATCCAGAATCTGCAAAGAACTTAAACAGATCAATATTGTGAAAATGGCCATACTGCTCAAAGTAATTTATAGATTCAATGCTATCCAATCAAGCCACTAATGATCTTCTTCACAAAACTGGAAAAACCCACCTTAAACTTCATATGGAACCAAAAAGAACAAACAAACCCATCCAAAAGTAGGAGAAGGATATGAACAGACACCTTTCAAAAGAAGACATGTATGAAGCCAACAAACATATGAAAAAATGCTCATCATCACTGATTATTAGAGACATGCAAATCAAAACCACATTGAGATACCAACTCATGCCAGTTAGAATGGCAATTATTAAAAAATCTGGAGACAACAGATGCTGGAGAGGATGTGGAGAAATAGGAACACTTTTACACTGTTGGTAGGAGTGTGAACTAGTTCAACCATTGTGGAAGACAGTGTGGCACTTCCTCAGGGACCTAGAAATAGATAATCAATTTGAGCCAGCAATCCCTTTACTGGGTATATATCCAAAGGATTATAAATCATTTTATTATAAAGATACATGCTCACTTATGTTCATAGTGGCACTGTTTACAACAGCAAAGACCTGGAACCATCCCAAATGCCCATCAATGATAGACTGGACAGGGAAAATATGGCACATATTCACCATGAACTACTATGTAGCCATAAGAAACAATGAGTTCTTGTCCTTTGTAGGGACACTGATGAATCTGGAAACCATAATTCTCAGCAAACTGACACAAGAACAGAAAATCAAACACCACATGTTCTCACTCATAGGTGGGTGTTGAACAATGAGAACACATGGACACAGGGAGGGGAGCGTCACACACTGGGGTCTGTTGCGGGGGGGCCATGGGAGGGACAGTAGGGGTGTGGGGAAGTTGGGGAGGGATAACATGGAGAGAAATCCCAGATGTAAGTGATGGGGGGGATGAAGACAGCAAACCACATTGCCATATGTAATAACGATAGAATTAACACATCTTACCTCTTAGAATTACTTGAAAGATTACATGAATTAATATGTGTTTAAACATTGAAGAATGTCTAAAACATTAAAAGAGTATGTAAATTTACTTATTAATGGTATTATTAATTATATTGATATTAAAATATGAATTGATATATGTAAAGTTGATGTCTCAATTATGCTGTGTACCCATATCCAAGATAATAATCTATATTTCCTTTTGTAGAAGTACACTTTTTTTTCTGAGATATGGTCTCACTCAGTCAGACCGGAGTGCAGTCATGAGATCTCAGCTCACTGCCACCTCAACCTCCCAGGCTCAGATGATCCTCCCAACCTTAACCTACCAAGTAGTTGGAACCATAGATGCATACCACCATGCAGGGCTAATTTTTGTGTTTTCAGTAAATATGGGTTCTCACTATGTTGCCCAGGTTGGTCTGAGCTCCTGAGCTCAAGAAATCCACCCTCCTCCTCTTCCCAAAGGGCTGACACTACAAATGTCAGCCACTGCCCCCTGCCAGAAATCTACTTTTTATATCCAAAAGTCTTTTAAAATGTTTTCCAACTTAGACATACTATATTTATCCCCAGTATGTTCTTTTTCTGATTATTTTTCAATACAAATATCAGAATTACAAGATTAATTCAAGTGCTTGTAAAAAGTAATAGTCTACCAATTTATAGGGTAAATGACATATACTCTACCAATTTAAAGGAATGCTATACTGAAGAAATAATACTATTAAATATATCTAAATTGAGAAACCAAAAATAGAAACTTTTGGATGAAAAAATAGACTTCTGGCAGGGCATGGTGGCTCACACCTGTAGTGTCAGCACTTTGGGACAAACAATAATAATAATATTATATAGGATTTTCTTTCTTGAAGATAGCATTCTTGGCCGGGCGCGGTGGCTCATGCCTGTAATCCCAGCACTTTGGGAGGCCGAGGAGGGTGGATCACGAGGTCGAGATCGAGACCATCCTGTTCAACATGGTGAAACCCCATCTCTACTAAAAAAAATACAAAAACTTAGCTGGGCATGATGGCATGTGCCTGTAATCCCAGCTACTCAGGAGGCTGAGGCAGGAGAATTGCCTGATCCCAGGAGGTGGAGGTTGCCATGAGCCGAGATTGCGCCATTGTACTCCAGCCTGGGTAACAAGAGTGAAATTCCGTCTCAAAAAAAAAAAAAAAAAAAAAGATAGCATTCTTTTAAATTGGTAGACTATTTCCTTAATCCAGTCTGTTCTTGATTGACATTTGGATTGTTTCTAGGGTTTTGTTGTTACAAACTATACTGATATGAATATTCTTGTACCTGTTTTATGGTGCACATAAGAATAAGAGTGGAATCAGTCAGATTTTAAATCCCCCTCTCATCCCAAATCAATGCCCAGTTGACTGAGTGTCATTTCATGAAGGGATCATACCTTTCTATGTATTGCAGTGATACCTTTGCCATAAACTGAATGGCCATATATGCATGGGTTTATTCCAATGTTCTATTTGTCTCAATCTGTTATCTTAATTAGAATTGGTAAATGTTTCAGTGGAAATGGAGGTTACTTACCTCTTCCCTGTTCAGTTCTTCCTTTTTCTAGAATTCTTGAATTTTTGCTTTTCTGTTTCTGATTGCTTCAAGAATTCTAGGTGCTTTACATACATACTTTGTATATATAAAAATATTACTAATTACACAAATAAAATCATATGATTTTAACACTTTACAGGAAAATTTGTGTAATCATATGATTTTAACACTTTACAGGAAAATTTGTGTAATTAGTAATATTTTTATACATACAAAGTATGTATGTAAAGCATCTAGAACTCCTGAAGCAATCAGGAACAGAAAAGTAAAAATTCAAGAATTCTAGAAAAGGGAAGAACTGAACAGCGGAGAGGTGAGTAACCTCCATTTCCACTGAAACATTTCTGAAATTCAGAACATTTCTGGAGAGTAATCCCAGCTCCAGAGATCTCTATTTTGGCTGAGGAATTTGTTGAGACATCATAGCAGTCCAATTTTTCTTCTGTTAAATTATAACTCACTCTCCCATAGGCATTCTCCCAGATCTGATTCCTGGGGAACATGACCTGTGAGATAGATGTTATACTTCTCTCTATATATTTATGTTATGCATGTTTGTGTGTGTGTGTGTATATACATGATCCTCAGTGCATATTTTTGTACCCTGTGGACCTCAAAGATGTATGCTGCTTATGGTAGAATGAGCATAAGCCAATCATCCTGGCCTCAGAGGCTTGCTTAGCCAAATGGAGGAACACACTCACACTCACTCACACTGAACTTTATCTGCTTTTTTATTTTAAGAAGTTCAACTGTACCTTAAACTTGATATATCTGTACCTCACTTTTTATAGTCTACAAAGAAAATAATGCACCCAAGATAGTCAGAAACCAGATCATTAGCTCTGTATTCACCATTTTTGGATGAAAAGCCGGTCTTCAGCTTCTGGAGAAGGTGTTCCAGAAAAGGGCTCAGGGCTTGATGAGGGAGTGGTGGTGGTCCTGATCACGAGGTCTTGTGTGAAATGCCTTCATTTATTATGCAATCTACTAAATGGAATGTATGATAAAATCCATGCTTACCAAAGCTACTGACAGAACTTATAGCTAAAACTCCACTAGTGTTATCAATACAGGCAAAAACTAGGTACATTCAGCTTTAGAGTCTCAAATACTTTTTGGCCAGCAATGCCTAAAAAGATGTGACTCCATCTCTCCAAGCTTTTGATTCCAGAAATAGCTGTACCTATTTTGTTCCACACCACCAGTGTTCCAGGAATGTTTCCATTTAGCTAAGCCAGCTTCCATGCACCATGTTTTCTGAGGCCAGGGTGACTGGCATGTGCTCATTCTGACATAAGCAACATGCATTTTTGAGGTCCATAGGTTCCAAGAATTATACACTGAGGATCATTGCCTCTCTGTATTTGCTGAAATGAATAACCTCTTTAACTTTTCTGAGATACTAGATTTTGTTTCAGTAGGTCTTCAGCTCTTTTTTCAAAAAAGCCCAATAGTTAAGGTCTTATTCCTGCAGCCATCTGAAACACCTACTAGCCTATTGCCAAATAAACCGTAAAATGTACCAATTTGCCAACGTGGAAATGCTACCTGTCATTTATTGCTGAAAGCCACCTGCCTAGAATCTAACTGTAGAAACCAAACTGCATAATCATATAAGTCAGAGTCATGACTATAAAATACTGCCAAACATCTACAGTTTAAAGATGAAAGCTGTGCATTGTTCTCATCAAGAGAGTCTATATAATTTGTACCTCCAAACAGACATCCTTTAAAACAGTAATTTAAATTTAATTTTCCCTGCAAATCTAAAACAATGTCCTGCTCGAAGTTTATGCAAGAAGCAGAAAATATGCTACCTTCTGACTGGTTTGTCTAGAAGAATAAGAGGAAAAGGAAAAAAATAAAAGCTTCCTCAATGTATCCATTGTCCCAATCTCAAAACTTCAAAATTACCAATTAAATATATCACTCTATATATTTTGTAGTATAAATTTCTCAATTCTATTTGTATTTAATTTCAAAGCTATTTTCTTCTCATAAAAATAGTTAAGAAGTAACTTATTTTAATATTCTCTGTATAATTTTGTGGAAGAATCAAATGTTTCCTTAAATGTTTGGTTGATGTTGTAAAATTATTTCCAAGTAGTAATTTTTAAGTGGTTGTATATGTGTGAGTGTGTATATGTGAAATGTTTAACTTTTAGGTTCAGTTATACTAAGGTTATGAGAATATTCAAATTTTCTAATTGTTTATGAATGAGTTATGTTGAAATACTATATAATTTTTTATAGGAATTTTTTATTTAGAAATATTTTTGAAGTTTGGGCATTGACATGAAAGTGTCCATAATATTCGCTTCTCATCATTTTAATAACACTTGCAAATATGAATATTTCCTCAATACTAATTTTACTTATGTATGTCTTTGATTTTCTTTTGAGTCAATATTTCTAGAGATAAGACAATATTATTTTTAGTAGTTTAATCAACTCAATATGTTTTGGTTCTACACAATATTTCATCATTTTATATTTAATTTCTTTTTTTTGTCATTTTGCTACCTTAGAATCCATTGTGATAGCTTTCTTTTAAATTGAACATAAATCTCATTAATCTTCAACCTTTATACTTTTCTAATGTATCGATTTATGGCTGTAAATTTTGCTCTATTATCATTCCAGGTATATCCCACATTTGTATGCTCTTACAAGTTTTAAATAGTTTCAACCTTTTCTCATGATTTCATTATTGAGGAATTAATTTAAATTCACAAAGATATAATCTTTTAAGAGAATTATTTTATTTGATTATGAACTTCTATCTCTTCAGTGATAAAATGTTTATATGTACCTAAAAAATAAAAGTATCTTCTTCATTTTGTGTAGTGTGTTCTACAGGTGTATGCAATTAATCTTCTCTCAGTTCACAGACATTTTCCTCCTAATGTATATTTACTAAAAGTGATGAGTTAAAATGTATTGTGATTATGATTTATTGAATTCTCATTAAAATATTTATTTTGGCTGATATGATTTGGCTCTGTGTCCCCACCCAAATCTCATGTTGAATTGTAATCCCCATGTTGGAGGTGGGACCTGGTGGGAGGAGATTGGATCATGGAGATTGATTTTGCTGTTTTCATGATAGTACCTGAGTTCTCACAAGATCTGGTTGTTTAAAAGCGTGTTGCACTTATCCCTTTGCTCTCTCTCTCCTGCTGCCATGTGAAGACATACATTTTTCGCCTTCACCCTTCTGCTATGGTTATAGCTTTCCCAAGTCCTCCTAACCATGATTCTAGTAGAGCCTGTGGGAAGAAAATTGGCACTAGAGAAGTGGGGCATTGCTATACAGATAGCTAAAACGTGGAAGCAGCTTTCGAACTGGGTAATGGGAAGAGTTTGGAATGGTTTGGAGGAATCAGAAGAAGACACAAAGACAAGGGAAAGTATGGAACTTCCTAGAGACTTACTGAATGATTGTGACCAAAATGCTGATAGCAATATGGACAGTGAAGTCCAGGCTGAGGTGGTCTCTGATGGAAATGAGTAACTTACTGGAAATCGGAACAAAGGTCAATCTTGCTATGCTTTAGCAAAAAGACTGGCAGAATTTTGTCCCTGCCCCAGAAATGTGTGGACCTTTGAACTTAAGAGAGATGATTTAGTGTATCTGTTGGAAGAAATTTCCAAGCAGCAAAGCATTCAAGATGTGACCTGGCTTTTTCCAAAAGTGTACATTCATATGTATGAAGAAAAGATGATATGAAATTGGAATTTATGTTTAGAAGGGAAGCAGAGCATAAAAGTTTGGAAAATTTGCAGCCTGGCCATGCGGTAGAAAAAAAAACCCATTTTCTGGAGAGAAATTTCAAAACAGGCTACAAAAATTTACATAAGTAACAAGGAGCAAAATGTTAGCAGCCAAGATAATAGGGGAAATGTCTCCAGGGAACTTCTAAATTTTAAGTTTTAAAGTTTTAAAAAATTTAGTACTCTTTAAAATATAGTGCTCTTTAAATTTAATTTAATTTAATTTAAAAAATTTTAAAGAGTACTAAATTGTATCAGAACGATTAAAGAACAAAAGTGAAGTTACACATTCCTTTGAGCAAAGATCAATTTGATCATCAATAAGAATACTAATTTCAATTAATTTTAAAAAATCAAATGTGTTTTATTTAATACATGAGTTTGTAATAACACTAAAAAACATGGTCACTTTAGGAGGATGCTAATATTTAACATTTTATTTAAAAAATTGGTAACATTTTTTCTTCCTTTCCTATAAAAAGATCATTTTAGTGTAACCAGATAGTTGGTAAAACCAATTAATTTTACTATTTTAAAAAATATCGTGTCCTAAGGAATTATCAAGTTAGAACATCATAATTTTGCAGCTTGTAGTTAAATAATGGATCTAAACAACAATTTTTTGTTTAATATTACCATGAGACAGCCAATTGAAATTATAATAGCATTTTGAATTGATCTTGTCAAATTATCAAGACAGAGAAACACTTTAAACACCTTATATGACAGCATGAGATTAAAATAGCAAAATCTAACTGTGAAAACTTCTCTTAAGACATATGACCCCACTTTTTCAATAAGAAAATTATAACACAAAGAGAGAAAGGGAAAAGGGTGGGGAAAAGGAGGGGGGAGAGAGAGAAACAGATAAAGTTGAGGTGGAGCTAGAATTTAAATTCATAATTTAATTGTTAAAAAGCATAGTAGATATATCATCCAGTGGGATGAAAAGTATGAGAAGTAAATAGGCACCAGAGAAGTGGGGCATTGCTATAAAGATACCTGAAAATGTGGAAGCAGCAATGCATGAACCTTGTTTGGATCTTTATTCAGTAAATAAACTGTTAAAAGTTATAAATTAGAAAAACATGGACATTTGTTGGTATTTACTAATAATTGTTCTACTCTTACATGTTAAAATTTTAGTTTAAAGAATTCTTATCTTTTGAAATACTTTTGGATTAAATGGCCCAAATGCTAGAATTTATTTTAAATTAAGATTATAGGGGATCTCTATTAGGCAAAATAATAATCCCAAGAAGATTGGCTATGACTGATACGTGTTGAAACTGAAGGATAGATATGAGAATTTGTTATATATTTTCCCCATGTAGACTATGCCTGAAGTTGTTCATACTACAAAGTTTTTCTTCATCCTTTTTCAGATTAGTCTTTATGTTTGTCATTTTTTCATTTGTTCACATATTGGAAATTTCTTTAGTCAGAGTGTACTCATAGTAAATTTTCTGTTTTTGCCTAAAATTTGTTTTCCACCTCAATCTAAAGATAGCTTTGTTCTCTTTGTTAATAGTACATGGACAAGAGGAAAAAGAAAAAAATCATCTGTCTGACTTCACTATTTCCAATCCACCAACTAAAATTTATTCCTCAGAGGGTTGACTTCCACATGACTTCTGGGTTCTATCATCTATCAGCCACTCAGAAAATAAGACTCATTCCAAGTTGTGGTATTTTGTAGTCAAAAGCAGATAAGAGTTTGTGGCATGGATAGGACATTTACCCAAATAAATGAAATTAACTTTATGAAGCCAATAAAATGCCCCTTGGAAAAACGTACTTGGCACTTTGAATAAATGGGTCATTTTTGCCTTGTGAGTAGTTAATCAATGGTCCCACTTTCTGACAGAGCCAGGAAATAAAGCATTTTGCAAACTTTGAGAAGAGAGGTATTAGTCTGCAAGCAATTAATCTACATGCACAATTTGAGGAAGAGTAGTTGGCTTTGCTTCCTTGCCTTGAGAGATTTTAAAATTCTAATCTGGGCTGGGTGCAGTGGCACATGCCTGTAACCTCAGCATTTTGGGAGACCAAAGCAGAAGGATTGCTTGAGGCCAGTATTTTGAGACTAGCCTGGCCAAAATAGTGAAAGCCTCTCTCTATCAAAATTAATAATAATAAAGAAAGAAAGAAGAAGAATTAATTAAAAGTCTAATCTGACATTTCTAATGAAAATTTCCAATAACACACTTAAAAGGAAACTATATGATCAGTCACTTTCCTAGCTGAATTTATGTAAATGATCAGGCCAATTTTAGTAAAATTAAACTTACTTTACATATATATTAGACTTATTTAGACTGTCTTCCATAAAGTTGGGGTAATTGAGAGAGAAAATTACATGTCAAAAGAAAACTATAGTATACCTGTTATCAGATTCTAGCTCATTATTTTTGAGATTTTATTCCTTATTAGAAATTTGGGCTAAATCTGAATTTCTCATGGTTTCTTACAATATTTGTATGTGAGCCCACAAACTAATATTTCTACTTTTTTCAATTTTTCTGACTTAAGACCACTCAAGTTAAAACTGTCATTTTTCCTGAAGCCCTATAAGCTAAAACTAGTCAATCTCATATAATCTAGGAAGAAATGAACATGACAGTTTATGTGTAGACAACTTTTTGTGCCATGCAAACTGCAATCTAGAAGTCTGTCAGATTGCCACTACCTTCTTCCACTCCAACTGAAGATGCTTCACACCCCATCTCAAACTCTATAAGAAACTGATGTATAGTCTGTCCCAGACATTACCTTTGCTTTTTTTTTGTTCTGTTTCCATAGAAATGCCTTTTACTAAAGAACCATTTGCCTGCTCCATATAAAGGCTTAACTTTGATGGGACCCCTGCAAATACACTTCCTGAAATGAGACATAACTGTTTAATAGGACTGACCTATTCACAGGAATACAAGACTGGTTTAATGCGATCTTTTACCACTCAGCTACTAACCTATTTTTTTTCCTTTTGGTCTGCATCCATCAACTCAGCTTTTAGTATGTGGAAACTTCTAGGAGAATTTCAGTCAGGGCAATTTTGGGGCACAGAGAGTGATACAAGTAAGAATAATGCTTTGATATGCTGAACACTTTTAAATTAAGGGAAACTATAAGGCCTTAGAAGCTGCTTCAGAGCCAAGGACTTTCTAAACTTTTCTTGTTTCTTCCTGCCAAGCTCTGGGAGGGGCTCTCTTTCTAAGTTCCCTTATCGGACTGAGAAAACTTCTTCCCAAAGAAATGTCTTAAAACTCCCTCCCTAAAACTCTCATAAAATAAACAGAAAACAGTAACCACTAGAGAAAGAGAAAAAACTGGAAGTCCTAACCATGCTTGGATAGACTTTTTATCTATTCTTTTGAGGCAGCTCCAAGAGATAACCTGAGAGGCGTTATCTGCATAATAAGACAACTTTTGTTACCAGTTAAGTTCTATCCCTCACATTCCTGCAATTTGTCACCATCTCCCCCAGAATTCATAGGAACTTTGTTTCAGACCATTGTCTGTTCTTTGGACTCATTCAATTCCCATGGAAATTATTTACCACCCCTCAAAACTGCCTTCATAATCTAATTCCCTTCCCCCTACAAAAGATAGTATTTAAGCTTCAACCATGTGATTTTTCACTGAGTGTCATATTTTAAATGTCTCTTGCGCATACTCAATGTTAAGAAATTTGTATACCTATTCTTCTGCTAATTTATCATCCTTTTTCTTCAGCAGACTAGAATCTTCAGAGAGAAGGGAAAAATTCCCTTCACCTAAACATTATTTATGTGCATGTATATTCAGTAGAGGGGAGGAGTTGACAATAAATTAACTACTTTCTAGAATAAAAATTAAAACGTGGAAAGCATGAAAACTGTGAAAAACAAATCAACATAAATAATCAGTCGAAGGAGACAAATATCCAACCAATAAGAACTCAAGAAATAATTAAACATGTATAAAACAGATGAGAAGATATAAGACATAATGTGTCAGACAAATGCCATGTGCCTTCCAAGTTCTCAATAGACAGAATGAGAAGGAAGAATAACAAACCACACCAAGATGTCTTTGTAACACCAAGATAAAGGGAGAATGATAAGAATACTTTGTTTAAACTTTTAACATCTTTTATATAGGGGAAAACAAGACTATCTACTATATCTATTAAGGAATAAGGCAACACATGATTC
The DNA here is from genome assembly GCA_028533165.1 of Leontopithecus rosalia. Classification (NCBI taxonomy): domain Eukaryota; kingdom Metazoa; phylum Chordata; class Mammalia; order Primates; family Cebidae; genus Leontopithecus; species Leontopithecus rosalia. Next base: position 93,707,059 of record CM052649.1, on the reverse strand, counting down.
ACGATTAAGACCTGAGTATCAGAGACCCAATATCTACTGGAAAATCGTTTTTGATCTAAAGAGCAAACAAAAGCAAACAAATAATGTGTCAAAAGTCATAACATAATGTAGATATTTAGACATGTGTAAAGTATCATATACCTATAATCACCCATTAGGTTCATCTTGCCTGCTGTCCAGAAAAGCCAATGCTTAGAGAATAGCAGGTTTTTGCAGAAAAAAAAGTGTAATAATTACAGGGTTGACCAAGGGGAAGCACAGGAGTTAATTCTCAAATCTGTTTCCCTGTTTACTCAGATGCTACAATTTTCATGAATAATTTGGCAGGCACGATGTAAAAGTTAAAGAAAGAGAAAAGAAACATGAAAAGTAGCTCAACAGTCAAAGACAGGTTTATTTTAGAGAATAAACCTGAGAGGGGCTTCTGGTCAATTTCAGTCAGGAGCACTCTGTCATACAGACTAAGAATATTTATTGATTTTAGGATGAGAGAGCTTATCACAAGCTTGAAATTTTTCTGTGTTGGGGAGAAGTTTGTGGTGGAGTTGGAATGTCTCTGGTTGTGGCACAGGTTATCTTAGGGCTTGCATCTCTCTGGCCTCAGGGGAGGTTATCTCAGGGCTGGCATGTCTCTGTTCAGGGAGGGGTTTATCTTACAGTTGGAATGTTCTGGTCAGAGATATTATTTGTGGTTTATGGTCATGTTGACATTAGCCATTAGACTGATGCCCTTTGAATTTAGGAACTTTTTGATCCAGGTAAACTTTAAAATGGCTCTGCTTGTCCAAGATGACAGTTTTCCTACTCTGATGTTCCTCAGGGGGCCTGGGAATGGGTGCTGCTGATTGGTTGGGGATAAAGTCAAAAGAGTGTGAAACATGGTCCTCATGCACTGAGCCACCCTCTGGGTGGGGACCACGGACCAGTTGAGTCATGAGTCACAGTTCCAGGTGTAATCAGTCAGTGGACAAAATGGAAATGTCTAAAAAAGCATTTGAAAAGACCAGTCATAGGTTGTACAAGAGTGATGTTTTATCCCTTGTAGCAAATGGGGGAGTCCAAATCTTGTGACCTCTAGCAATATAGCTCCTCAGCAGTTAAGGGATTATAGAAGAATAAACTAGGAAACAATGGCTGGTTATCATTTATGCCTACATTTTAGGAGAATTCAGGCCCCTCTCATAATCCTGATCTTGAAGCCTTTCATTAGTCTTACAAAAGCTGTTTCATTCCCCAAAGAAAGGGTCAGTTTTATGGAGGGACTATGATGATCCTTGCTTCAAAGTTAAACTATAAGCTAATCTCCTCCCATGGTTTGCTTGGCTGACTCCCAAGAATGAGCTAGCACAGTCAACCTAGGAGGGTAGAGGCAAGATGCAGCCAACCATGCTAAACTTCTCTGACTGCCATAATTTTTGCAAAAGTTGTTTTATACCCACTCATGGGAAGTTCCTTGAAAATCAAAAAGGGAGTAAAGAAAGAAAAATAATACTCTTGTGATCCAGTCTCTAACACTGCTGTAAGGTAATTGTGGAAAAAAAGAGAAAACAAATCACCAATCATATGTGAGTCATATTGTTTTCCTTATTATTTTTTTTTTATATAGGGACCCCCTTTGTCACCCATGCTGCAGCTCAGTGGCACAATTTCGGCTCATTGCAGCTTTCACTTCCTGATTACAAGCGATTCTCATGCCTCAGTCTCCTGAGTAGCTGAGATTACAAGTGTGCATCACCAAGCCTGGCTAATGATTTTTGTATTTTTAGTAGAGACCAGGTTTTGCCACATTGGTCTCCAACTCCTGATTGCAAGCAATCTGTCTGTCTCAGTCTCTCAAAGTGCTGGGATTACAGGAGTGAGCCACTGTGCCTGGCCTTATTGTTTTCCCTTTATTCAGCTAAAAACCACATCACATTGCCCTTTAATTGAGTTTATATTATGCAAAATATTTCTTTTTAAAATTTTCTCTAGCTACATTTTCTCCCTGGATTGTCAGCAGTCCTACTGAGAATAGTGACTGATACATAGTGATGACATTAAAATGAGTATCTCTGGCCACAATGTCTCTCTCTCTTTTTTTTAAATTGCATTTTAGGTTTTAGGGTACATGTGAAGAACATGCAAGATTGCTGCATAGGCAGTGTGATGTGCTGCCTTCCTCCCCATCACCTATATCTGGCATTTCTCCCCATGCTATCTCTCCCCAGCTCCCCACACCCCACTGTCCCTCCCCTATTCCCCCCTAAAGACCCTAGTGTGTCATGCTCCCCTCCCTGTGTCCATGTGTTCTCATTGTTCAACAACCACCTATGAGTGAGAACATGTGGTGTTTGATTTTCTGTTCTTGTGTCAGTTTGCTGAGAATGATGGTTTCCAGGTTCATTCATTGTTTCTGATGGCTGCATAGTATTTCATGGTGTATATGTGCCACATTTTCCCTGTCCAGTCTATCATTGATGGGCATTTGGGTTTGTTCCAGGTCTTTGCCATTGTAAACAGTGCTGCAATGAACATTCGTGTGCATGTGTCCTTACAGTAGAACGATGTATAATCCTTTGGATATATACCCAGTAATGGGATTGCTGGGTCAAATGGAATTTCTATGTCTAGGTCCTTGAGGAATCGTCACACTGTCTTCCACAATGGCTGAACTAATTTACACTCCCACCAACAGTGTAAAAGTGTTCCTATTTCTCCACATACTCTCCAGCATCTGTTGTCTCCAGATTTTTTAATGATCGCCATTCTAACTGGCATGAGGCAGTATCTCAATGTAGTTTTGATTTGCTGATCTCCCTTTTGATGTCCAAATTTGGAAATGTAATTGTTTACTTGGCAATTCCCATTGGAATATATAACAGATAAATCAAACCAAACATGATTAAAATAGAACTTAGAATTCTCCTGTCCCTTCCTATTTATTTTCCACTTTTCTACATCTGAGATGCTATAATCTTCTAAATTGTTAAGGGATCATGGAAGCCAAAAGACTCTTGGCCCTCTACAGGTTCATGTAAAATCACCAACAAGAGGCAGATTGATTAATAGAAAAAAAGACATGTTATTTTTTTTAGGTGTATACACAGGAGCCTTCAGAAAGGAAACAAACTTCCCAATAAGATACAGAAGCTTATATGCCATCTTCAGGTTACAGAGGAAAATGGGGACTTGGATCTTGGTAAACAGGTTATGGGAAATGGGAAAAGAGGAATTTTAGTGAGGGTCAATAAATAAATGATGAATAGAAACAGTGATTAGAGCTAGAAACAGTCTTTTTCTTTTCTTTTTCTTTGTGTGTGTGTATTTGTGAGAGAGAGAGAGTTAGTTCAGGCTGGAGTGCAGTGATATGATCTCACCTTACTGCAGCCTCAATCTCCTGGCTTGAGCACTCCTCTGACCGCAACCTCCCATGCTGTTGTAACTATAGGCACACACCAACACATTCAGCTAATTTTTTACATATTTTTTTGGTAGAGATGCGCTATCGCAAAGTTGCCCAGACTGGTCTTGAACTCCTGGAATCAAGTGTTCCTTCTGCCTCAGCCTCCCAAAGTGCTAGAATTACAGGCAGGAGCCACCGTGCCTGGTCTCAGTAATTTTCTTGACAAAGGGTTTGTTCAGGTGTGGTTACATTTTTGGTCTTCTTTTCTTCAATAGACCGTGGGATAACAAGGTGCGGGGGGAGCACAAGAACAATTTTCTCCTTGGTAGGTCAGTCCCATCATTACGTAGACAGGGGGAAATAAATCTCTTTCAGCAATTGATCTCTCGATGTTTTTGTTTTATTTTGTTTTTGGTTTTTTTGAGATGAAGTTTCACTCTTGTATCCCAGGCTGGACTGCAATGGTGCAAACTTGGCTCACCACAACCACCACCTCTCGGGTTCAAGCAGTTCTCCTGCCTCAGTCTCCTGAGTAGCTGGGATTACGGGCATGGGCCACCATGCCCTGCTAATTTTGTATTTTTAGTAGAGAAGGGATTTCTCCAAGTTGGTCAGGCTGATCTCAAACTCCTGACCTCAGGTCATCTGTCAGCCTATGCCTCCCAAAGTGCTGAGATTACAGGTGTGAGCCACCACACCCAGCCTCTAAGAGTTTTTTAAAATACTCACACCAAAGAGCCATATTTTGCAGTGAAACATATTGATTTCCCTCAGGATACAGTAATGGCTTCTTGCATCCAAGCCATTCACACATCTCACTTTATCAACAAAAACGTATCTCAGATCCAATCACGTCTCTGTCTCTGCTGTCACTACCACAGTCCAAGCTACCATTATTTTTTAATTAGGATTAATGCAATAGCCTCTGAACTGCTCTCTCTGCATCATTCTTGTTACTTATTGTCAATTCTCCGCTGATTAACAACAACAAAAGTAATGACAATCATAATAATAAATTTAAAGTTCCATCCACTAGCTTTTCTTAATGGAATAAATTTTAAACCTTTTGTGACTTTGTTATAGTTTATGCCTAGGTATCTCTGAAGATGTCTTCCCCACCCAATTATTTCTCTCTCCTTTTAGGAAGGAAAGAGAGAAGAAAGGAAGAAGAAAGAGGAGGAAGATACGGAAAAGAAGAAGACAAGAAAAGAAAAACAACTTTGTTTCTGTCTGGGCCTGCATACCTTACTTTGCCCTGGCTGGCTTTTCTACTCAAGAAAATTGTACTTTAAATGCCAACATTTCAGGGAGTTCTGCCTTGTGATTACCTTATCTGAAGTATTTCCTGTCCTCTGCCTGACTTAGTATGTCTCTATCATGCCACAATGTCTTTTATCTTCACAGCAATTAACTTTTTCTCTAAACTCACCTTTTAAAATTTTTATTTGTTTATTCATTTATTTCTTCCCCACTAGAATGTAAGTTCTATGAGAAGGGACTTTATTTATTTATGTATTTTTTTTGCATTTTCCAAAAAGAACCCCTAGCCATTACAACAAAGTCATATTATGGACTGACCAAAAAAAAAAAAAAAGAAAAAGAAAAGCCAAACACTAGAATGAATGAATGAATGAATAAATAAATAAATAAATGCTGTCATATGGGACAATTTTACCTAAATGTCATTTACATAATGTAATTTCCTTTCTGACGGCAACATCAAATTTTCAAAATTATGTTCCTTATTGATAAATACATGCAAGAAAACCATCAAAGACAATTTATAATTAAATATTACTGTTGAAAAATAGTAATGATTTAGTTGATATTACCATTCAAGATTTCCTGGTACTTGAGTTATTTTCTTTAAGAGAAATCAGAACCATACAGTTATTTTTAAAACTTTAAAATTAGAAAGAGCAATATGATCTATGCCAGACATTCTGCATGAAATACCATTGCAAATTCATGCCTGATTTAGTAAGTGAAGAATGCCATTTTCTTCAGCATCGCTGTGATTTGTGGAGCATGGAAAAATAACAAAAATAGCTTCAGAGAGGAACACAAAGGAATTTTATCTTTATCATAAGTTTGATAGAAATATTTAAGTTCCAGACATGTGGTAATATTTAGTGGCAAAAAAATCATTTAAGGTTTTATGATTTCCGTAAGTAGAAATGCTTGGAATATTTTTAGGGAAAATGAATTTCTGCTAATCTATCAGAGAGTTTTAAGCTGTGGTAGCTAAGATTGGTTTCCTTTGCATTACTTGAAATACATTTTCTGAAAATTATTAGTATTTTGTAATTCCTTTTGATGCCATTAGTAAAGGGAGCAGCACAAAAATGACAACTAGTACTTGTCAAGGAAATTGAAACAGAGAAACTCCATTCAAGACATTTGTGAAATACGTCTTATGTTATTTTTAAGAACAGAAATGACAAGCTTCTTAAGACCACATTTATGTAATTATTAACTAAAATCAATTTTAAGAATTAAAACTAAAAATTGAAAAAGTGATGTATGTACCATAAATTGTAAACAACCTAAAAATCCCATCAGCCACGCTGCAGTCAATTAAACCGTTGTGCATAAATGCAGCAAGAAAGACTCTTTCCAATGTTTCTTTCTCAGACTATTCATGAGCGTAATAGACCGTGCTATTTCAATGCAAAATGCAGTCAGTTCTTTATTATCCTCACTAATGGTGCAGATAATCCAAAGTGTTAGATAATCCCCAAACCATTTATTGTGGCATAGAAATAGACCTTTTAAGGTTAAAAAAATCCTTCTTAAAATTGGGGCTGATTTATCCACTGAGTGTAGAGAAAACTGAGACCTTTCTGTCCTTGCAGTCAGCAGACAAAAATTAAGGTTCTTCTAGCCTTTCATTAATATTACAAATTTTAGTGTGTATTTCTATTCAGCGAGACATTATTTTGCAACACTTTCATAGCTTTTTAAAAATATTTTACTTAAACGAGTTTTCAAATAAGAGGCAGCTATACATTTGCATAAAAACTAATGGATTCAAATTTCTTGTTAGACCTATTGTCTTACACTTGCATCAAATAACACCCAAACTTTTGAATTATGGTTTGAGAAACAGTGTTGCACTTATTCACTCATTACTACCCTTCCATGTTATTCTTCCCTGCTTTTTAGGACATTTACCCTTTACCTAATTGTCACCTAATAAATGTACATTACTTTATTTAAACATTGATCATAGAGAATATGTCTTCATTGTAAGAATCCCTAGATTACAGAGTCGTGAAGTTTGAGGGTGCACTATATGTGCTTTTATAATACAAGTTAACTGAGTAAATGAGAAACCAAATAGATCAAACGACTTGCTGGAGAACAAAAAGGGACCAGAACTGATAGCTGAAAGTTGTGTTTTTTTGTATTTTGTTTTGTCCTTTCTGAATATGCTGTCTCATTCTTAATAAGATGCTCTAGGATGTCCTATTCTTTTATTTATTTATTTTTTTTGAGACAGAGTCTTGCTCTATCGTCAGGCTGGAGTGCGGTGGCACCATCCTGGCTCATTGCAACTTCCGTTTTCCAGTTTCAAGCAATTCTCCTGCCTCAGCCTCCCAAGTAGCTGGGACTACAGGCTCGCACCACCACACCCGGTTAATTTTTTGTACTTTTAGTAGAGACAGGGTTCCACCCTGTTGGCCAGGATGATC
>CM052649.1:93678003-93699482 GCA_028533165.1 Leontopithecus rosalia | reverse complement strand
TTCACTAAGTTCTCATGTTGTATTTTTCAACTCTGTTAGTTCATTTATATTCCTCTCTATATTGTCTATTCTTTTTAGCATTTCATCAAACCTTTTTTCAAAGTTCTTAGTTTCTTTACATTGGGTTAGAACAAGTTCTTTTAACTCCCAGAAGTTTCTTATCATCCTCCTTCTGAAGCCTACTTCAGATAATGGGACACAGTCCTTTACCATCAGGGCTTGTTCCGTTGGAACTGCAATCCCCTGTAGAGGGAGAGGGGATCTGATTTTGAGTATTCTCAGCCTTTTTAGGCTGGTTTCTTCCCTTTATTATGAATTTATCCATCTGTCGTCTTTACTATTACCGCCTTTCTAATTAGATTTCTGAGTGGATGCCCAGTTTATTGATTCCCAGTGCTGGAATCCGAGCAACCCACTGCGCCGGCCAAAACAGCAGCAATAAGGCTGATGGTGCTCCTCTGCCTGGGAATCCCCTGTCTGGCTTCCTTATTGAGTCCTCAACAAGCAGCTCTGCCTTCCCGGAGCTCCAAGCATTAGTCAGTAGGGGAACCAAGCCCGTCCACTCTACACGAAGAGCTGCCGCGCAGAGACGCTGGCAAATCCGCTGCGCCGGCCACAAGAGTCGGGCTGGCGACCCGTGTGGCTCCTCCACTTGGAATCTTCTGGTCCGTGAGTGACGAAAATTTGTCTGAAAGTGTGGCGTACTCTCATTCTCTGGGCTTTCACTGGGAGCTACAATCCCGAGCTGTCAGTGATCAGCTATCTTGGATCTCATCCTCACCCATCTAATTATTGTATTTTTTTGTAGAGACAGAGTTTCACTGTGTTCCTCTAGGCTTATCTCGAACTCCTAAGCTCATGCAATTCCCCCACCTAGGCCTCCTAAAGTGCTGGGATTATAGGTGTGAGCCGTGGTACCCAGCCTTGAGAATCATTGATGTTAGCTAATAAATATACATATATTTTTAGAAAGTTGGTTCAAGTTCTTTGAGGAATCTTTCTTATATTTTAAATTTTTTAATAATACATAATTGCTGTATAGATTAATGGAGTACATGTGATATACAGATATCACATGTACTCCATTAATCTATTTGATCAATATGCACTGTATTTATGCAGATTGATCAAATCTGTGTAATTGCGATATTCATTGGGATACCTCAAACATTTGGAATTTCTTTGTTTTAGGCATCTTTTTGTGGACAATCTTGTTTAATTAGAACATGCCATGTTCTTAAGCATCAAAGTAACATTTTATCTTTAAGTGGATAAGCAGCATACATGATCTTGTTTAACTTTCTGATTTCTGTAAACTGAAAATTTTATGAATAAAATGGAATTATAAATTAAAAAGATTGTGAACAATAGCAATATAAGTTGATTTTTAAAATTTCATTGTGTCACCTTCTTTATTTTAGTCTAATTTAGAAATGACTTACAAAATAGAAATGAAAATACTGAATTGTGATTTAATCATATTTTGAATTTGACAAATAAAATTCCCTGTATAAAAATTAATTAAATTCAATTTAACAAATATTTTTCTGTTTCCCCAATGTTTAATCTACATTGCCAAAGAAAGAAAGAAAGAGAAAAAAAAGAGGGAGAGAAAGAAAATCAGATACGTCTATCACTCTCAAGCTGACTAGAAAGGTTTAATAACATTTATAAACTGATGCTATAAATAAAACTTTACAGTCAGTCTGCTTCCATCATAATTATCCATGGTAATGATTAGATAGTCTAATTACCAGTTAAGTGTGGGGATAATAACACTTATCTTTATGGATGGAAATCTTCATAGAAAGAAGACTAAAAAATCACTTGGAACCAAGTCCTTTGAAAGGAATGGAAACAGACCTCTAAGGCATTCCTATTCGAAGCAGAAAATATCAATTTTATATGAAACTAAAGAAGTAGAAAAGTGTAAAATAGAACCTTTTCTTTAAAAAAAGATAACTTAATTTAAGGTCAAATTCATAAAAATAGAAAAGTCGTATGGATTTATTAAATAGTATTGAAATATCCTTGGAGAATGTTGTATAGAGGGAAGAGCAGGGAATGCCCTGGGAATAAGCAGACTAGGCTATTGTCTGAATCATGCCCTTGCTAACAGAGTATTCTTGTGAAACCCTCTTATATATCTGTTTATCAAATTACCTTCACTGGAAAATCACAGTTTTGTGATAAAAGCCTCTCAAATTCTAAGTTTACTCTCAAAAAAATCTATTATTATGATCCATATGAAAATCTGTTTTAGAATCCACATACATTCAAGAAAATAATTTAATGAATAAAAATATTTCAAGAAACTTATGTATAAATCATTCAATGCAGTTACTTGTAACAGTCAATAACTGAAAAAAAGCATGAGTAGTAACAAGAAATTGAGTTAATGAATTCAGATATATCAATTTCATGAAAATAATGTGCATCCATTTAAATTGTATTTTTCAATTATATTTAGGTGCAAGGAATATGTGCATGTTAGAATATTTTATCAAATATATTAATTTATAACTCTTATTGGTACCATATAATCTTAATGTAATTAAATAATCATGTGTCTATATGCATATATAGTTAAAACTTAGTTAAATATATGCATGCATAGACATGGATTCATATGTGTTAAAATATAGATAGCTAAACACAGTACATCCTCCTATAAAATAAATCAAAGACAGAACCATTAAAATATTAATACTTATCTCTAGATACAGAAAGCATAAGTATATATAGATACTTCTCAACTTACATTGGAGCTACACTATGATAAATTCATTGTAAGTTGAGAATATTATAAATTACAAATGCATTTAGTACACCTAACATACTCAACTACATAGCTTAGCCTAGCCTACCTTAAATATGCTCAAAACTCTTACATTAGCCTACAATTGGGCAAATCATCTAACAAAAAGTCTATTTTATAATGAAGTGTTGACTATTTCATGTCATTTATTGAATACTATATTGAAAGTGAAAAACAGATTGGTTAATGGGTATTCAAAGTACATTTCTACTGAATACGATTTTCACTCCATCATAAAGTTGAAAGATTGTTAAACTGAATGAAATGAATCATCATGACTGTCGGTATTCTTTATTGCAGTTTATGTGTTTTTTATTTTCCTATAATAAGTATGTACTGGTATTAGTTTAGAGAGAAAATAATGGTTACTTATTATTTTAGTCAATATTTGAAATTTTGAACATTTACGATATGCAGATATTATGGGGGTTTTATATGTACTTTTTCACAACCAACTATGACATGTAAGCCGGAGTAGAGAGAGACTTAAGGAGGTTGTTCTCATTTCTATGGAATGGAATAATATCTATCCTTTTAAAGAAAAGGAGAAGTTTTAATGAAATAAAAAGTACTTGGTATGTAACAATATGCCTTCTTGTAAAAAATGCAATAAAATAATATGTAAAATATTAATCAAGGTAACAAGTTTTTTGTATTTCTGTAAAAGTCATTTCTATTTAAAAAGAAAATTGTAAAAAGAATGAAGCTTTTCATGAATCAACTGTGAGATGTTGTAAAAAGAAAAACAAATGGTTTATCAATATGGGATAGAGAACATCAGAGGGGAAATGATCATTTGTAAAAGAAAGAATGGAAGTTGAGGTCCAGTTTTTACATTACTGTGTATGATGGATGAGTTAATTCCTCTGACCTAATGAACCAAGTCTTTCTCTTGGCCAAAACTAATGAACTAGGATGTTTTGCAGATTCAACAGTGTGTGGCAATCACTCCTCTGAAATAGACATGTGCCTTATGACAGCAATCGGATGTTAAATAATGATCATGTGAAGCCTTACCTGAAGTCACTCATTTTTTTCTTAAAGTGTTTAGAAGATCATGAAAATAGGATAAGTAGAATATAGCTAGGAAATATAGGAAATTACCTGGTTTCATAAACATATGAGACTTTTTTTGTCATTGCAGAGGATTATAGTTAAAATCAGAAACACACCTTAGCAATATTATTTATATAATTTTAATATGATTTCAACAGCTTTTATTCAATCTTCACTTTTATTATCTCAAGTACATACTGTAATCTAATGAGGATAAAAACACAGGAGATACTCTTCTATTTGAATATGAAAGAAGCATGGTAGAGTAATCCTGAATGACAAAGAAGTCCCTGAGAAATATAGAACAGGAAGAGACACCAGAATATCTGATGAATCAGATTTGATTTATTTCTTAAACATAATTCACAAGGTTTTTCTGGCATTCTCAAGGGATATTTACACATCAAAGATACCTGGACAATGAAGATCACTTTGTTAGTAATGTCTTCCTTATCCATACACAATTCATGAACTGTAAAACATACAAAAATAGGAAGGGCTAAAAGAGAATGAACAATGCTATGTTGCTACAAAACATTTCTTGATTTACTATTGCTTATTTATAATTGACCAAGGCTTCCAGAAAAATGTTTTTGCTTTAAATCATGCCTGAAACTCTTATGTCAAAATCCAAAAGACTTTCTAGGCATATGTATTTCAAACCATTTAGCAATTGGTAAATAAATAAATAAAATTTAGTTCAGGCAGTACAGGCCAGTAAATTGTTTAGGGCAAGCATTCTCAAAATTGCTTTCCAGCATAGCAAATAATCCTTCCACAGCTAAGAAGATGTAAAGTTACTTAACAAACACATAGAGAACATGCTAAACGCAAAGTTGGGCAAAGTCTATTCACATTTCACAGTTAAATGGAATTTCTGTCCAGCTTTCAATTATTCACCTGCGTATTCATTTTATAAAGAAAAACTCATGTATTCTTCATAAAAACTCCCGAAAATAGTACAATTATTACGCCCACTTTATAGATGAGGAAAATAAGATACATGCGGAGGTTCAGAAACTTGTCAAGTCACACAGCTAGAAGTGGCTGATCTGGGTTACAAATCCTGCAGTCAAGCTTTGGAGTCAGTTCTTTTTTTTTTCTTTCTTAAATTTAATTTTATTTTAAGTTCCAGGGTACATGTGCAGGATGTGCAGGTTTGTTACCTAGGTAAATGTGTGCCACTGTGGTTTCCTGCACCTATCAACCCATCACCGAGGTATTAAGGCCCACATGCAATAGCTATTTATCCTGATACTCTGAGTCAGTTCTTTTAACCACTGGGCTTTTCTGTGTCTCCAAGGGCTTGATAACATCCTCATCCCACTCAAGCAGCAGCAACACCTGAGTTTCAACCCTTGCTCTATCATTTACTAGCAGATACTGGACAAATTACTTTAGCCTTGACTAGTCCCAGTTATATGCAGTTTATATGCAAAAAATGGATGGAGAGCATAACACTGATCCAGTTGCACTGCTACAGAGATAAGTAGAACAACGTATCAGAGGCTCTGGTTTTTCATTTCTTTTTTTCAGGATTAGAAGGAGTAGAAGAAAGCATATTGGTGATTGAATCTTGGAAAAGTACATCTTATCAACTAGATCCTTCTGAATCTCTCTCTCTCTCTCTCTCTCTCTCCAGCCATGCACCACCACACCTGGCTGAAGAGATAATGTCTTACCACGTTGCCCAGACTGGTCTCAAACTCCTGGGCTCAAGCCATTCTGCTGCCTCAACCTCCCAAAATGCTGGCATTTAGGTGTGAGCTACCACACCTGGCCCCAATCCCATGTCTTTAACGGTAATTGTTGTCTTTCATTAAACCGATTAAATACTTTCCTTCATGGATACCTGTCACTACAATAGGCTTGCGAATTTTTCTGAGTGAACAGAATCACATCATTCTAGTTATTATGACATAGATTCACTACAGCAAATATAAATATATGCAGAAAACTTACTCGGGGATCAAAATGACAAGAAGGGTGTGGCTGGATGTGATTTAAAGTGACTCTACTGACACAGATGATCAAATTCTGGCTCCTGATTCCTACGCTCCTTGGGTTGGAGGCTTCAGTTCTTTCAGATGCCTTCCTAGAAAAGCTGAGGAGGTGCAGTCCACATTTTTTCCTATGGGAAATGTCTTGGACTTAATTATAAGAAGTAATGACTGAGGTGATCAAGTCACTAATTTCTCCAACCTTTCCTACCAGGTCTGTTGTAACGGCCTTTAACTGAGTGATTGCTGGACATATGAGGGAGGGAAATCTTTGACTTTCTACAGCCTGGCCAATTGTATTTCACTTTTTAGTTTCATTTCCGGACTTCCTGATTTTCTTTCTAACTGATGAATCTCTCTCATTACTGTAGAAAGTCTAGGGATTTCTGTCTTAGTTTCATTTTCTGTCTATTTTTTTCTTGCTTTATGAACCAATTCTGGCTTAATTGATTATGTATTTGCTGCTGTTGATTTAACATTGTTGCTCTTCTTTTAATAAACTAGTTCCTTCGAAATGCTTCTTTAAAAAAATATGTTGCACTAACATCTCAATTGTAACCTGACATTTTAATAATTTATCTCATACTTACATGAAAGATAGTCTTCTTTATGTGTTCTCTCTCTAACTTGCTACATTTCCTATCACTATTCATCTATTTTATTGATGCATTTCCTTCATTATTTCTTAAAGGGAATTCATTCTTGGTCTCTAACTGATGATATATTTAGAAAATTTATATTTTTGTTTGGTTTATTGACTTGTGTATTTCTTCTGTCATGCTCTATTGGGTAGTTTTAAAAAATTATATTCTTATGCTCCCTAATTCTATAGTGTAATATCCTGTTCCAAGAAACACTAACACTAACCCAGCTAACATATATATATATATATTTCATAAGCCTCATCCTTTTCCCGATTTTTGTCTACTCTTCACATAAGCCACACCCACATACACATTGTCTCAGCTCTTTGTACACTTGCATTTCTGTTGTTTATCCTTGACAATGCCACACATATATCTTTTAAATATATATACATATTTCAAAATGGTGTTAAGTTTTTTATCTCAGAATTTACCTTTGATTACTACTATGATTCTTCAAATTAATAACTTAAAGTGATAACATCTCTCCTAATTTTTAGATATGCCTATCTTGCATGTATTTTCTACTGTGAGGTTTCTAGCATTTTTGCTCCATTTGAAGTGAAATATACACAGATCCAATTTCATAAAGTCCCCAAATGGCAAGAAATCAGATGTAACACCTTTGGCACTTGGAACCTGACAATGAATTTCCAGCTGATAATACGTGTAGGCTCATCCTGGTCATTCACTAATAGTGAATTTTATGGGTTTCTTTTTTCTTGTTCTGCATATTAAAAAAGCTATTGATTAGGAATGGGCAAATTTGATTCAAACATCAGAGGTATGTATGTAGACTGTCTGCCCAGACTTCAGTTATTTAACTGCATCTTCATAGTCTTCTACTCAAATATGAAGAACAGGACTTTAATCATCAGAGAACATTTTCTTTATTTTGTACCTCCCTGATGTACATGTATTATAAAGTGTCTCCCTGGAAAAGTCCAGATGTATGTGGTTTGCCATATCAGTGATTTAACCACAATTCTGTAATTAATCATGTCTTTACTGTTTTTACATTTTATATATGAATGTTCTGTGTTTCAAAAAGTACATAGCATTGGGAACAGAAATGGCTTACAATTCAAAATTTTTTTACTATTATATAATATGGCATTCTTTGCAGACTTTCTAATTAATTCATTAAAAGGGGTGGCATGGCTATAAAAATATTTCCTCTGAGGCACTATGAAGTGAATTAAAATGTAGGAAATGAGTGTGTTCAATGGATCAATGAATTTATGACCACTCATTTTTTGTAAAGAATGATATCTACTAGTAAGGGTAAAAACAAATTATAATAACAACTACAAACACAATTTTGTGGAGCTCTACGACTCTATTTTTATTTCTGCTTTGTAGATATTTCTTTCTTTGGTACTAGGATTACATTAATTACTGTAGACTCTTAGATATGCTTTTTTTCCTTTAATGAGTAACTTTGTGAAAAATCCTTATTTTACTCTAGAATATGCAAAACTTAAGTTACAAAAACCCAATCATGCCTTGATTATCTGAAGTTTATACTTTCCATTAGTAAGTCTTAGTTCTCTTTTCACCATAACCTCAACCAAATATTATTTAAGTGGCTTTTCTTACTCATTCTTAATATGATGAACTGTGTCTTTAGATGTCTGTAGTAAGTTTATCTTTCTTAATGTGACTCTTCTGACCCATTCTGGGATTTGGGAAGACTAATCACCAAAAAACCCTCAGTCTATGAGTAAATCATGGCAATAAACATTTTGATCATTTCCTTTATGTCTTAGTCTCTATGCAGATAATACATATGTGATCAAGTAGAAATGGTATCTGTTCTCTCAAAATGTATATTTTTTAACATGGAGTTTTCTTTATTTGTCTTAATCTTCAGTATTTTCTTTGTTCTTTAATGACTAGAATAGAGAAAAATGCAGTAGAGATGCAATCATTATTTAAAAACAAAATTATCAGTGGAAGGATAATCAGAACTAGTGACTTTTAAAACTCTTATTTAACTAGTGTTCCAACATTGTTGCAAGCAATGGTATAGGAAATTCTGGAATAAGAAATTTTCTGACATACTAATCAAATTAAGGAATTATAGGATAAATAAGATTATAGTTTGGATTATTGACAAAAAGAAAGGAGAGGCAAAGTAATAGAATAATAAGTAAAACACAGAGAAACAAAATACTGTTGGAGTTAATAAGTAATAGACTGGAAGAGTATTACTTTATGGATATGCTGTTTCAGCATAATTGTGATAAATAAAATATTTTAAATACAAAAAAATACATGCGAAAGTGTGTGTATGTCTGTGTAAACTTATTGAATCAGAGAAAAAAGTAAATTTGAGCAAAAACAAATTGCCTTTTAGGATGGTCACACCATAGCTCAGCACCTATGTTTATTTAATTTGTGAGCTAAGAATAGTTTAGCATTGTAAATGGTTAAGAAAGAGATAATGTTCTTTCACCTTTGAAAATTATATAATTTTTAAATCATTTGATTATATATATTTGGGTTTATTGGTAGACTTTCAAATTCAATTCCATTGCTTTCTGTGTATATGCTTATCCTAGTACCATACAACTTTTGGTAATTACAATGTGGGAGTCCTACAACTTTATTTTTCTTTTTCAATTGTTTTGGCAATCTGGTGTCCTTTGTGGTTTCATATGAATGTGAGAACCAGCTTTTTCATTTCTGAATGATCAGCTTTTCCATTTTGGGGGTATTTGCTATTACAAGGATGGGGAACAGGGGTGGGGGGCATGTCCTCTAACACTCTGGATTGTGTGTTTTGATTTGAGTGTCCTATTGCCATCTTTTCAACTCTCTCCATCAACAATTTTGAGCATTCCTGCATTCCTTCTTGTAAACCTAAACTTGTACATTTAGTTTTTTCTCCCAGGTTCAAGCGATTCTCCTGCCTCAGCTTCCCAAATAGCTAGATTACAGGCATGCACCAATATGCCTGGCTAATTTTTGTATTTCTAATAAAGACAGGGTTTTACCACGTTGCCCAGGCTAATCTATGATACCTGACCTCAAGTGATCTGCTTGCCTTGGCCTCCCAAAGTGTTGGTATTATAGGTGTGAGCGATCGTGCCTTTAGTTTGTACAATATGTAACCTTCCACATCTAATGAGCGTTTTCTCAGAACGGGTATATTCTCTCTTGCTCCAAATACAAACCTAAATAATTCAGTGGCGTTTGAAGTTCTTTTTTTTTTTTTTTTTTTGAAACGGATTCTCTCGCTCTGTCGCCCAGGCTGGAGGGCAGTGATGCAATCTTGACTCACTACAACCTCTGCCTCCCGGTTCAGGCGATTCTCCTACCTCAGCCTACTGAGTAGCTGGGATTACAGGAGCCCGCCACTACACCCAGCTAATTTTTTGTATTTTTAGTAGAGACGTGGTTTCACCATGTTGGCCAGGCTGGTCTCAGACTCCTGACCTCATGATTCGCCCACCTTGGCCTCCCAAGGTGCCGGAATTACAGACTGAAGTTCTTTTCTGAGCAACACAGTATTTGAAAGAACATCTCTTTACCTGTCTGTTCTGTCAAGACAAAAGAGCTTCAGGGTTGCTTTCTTCTGACTGCCATGCATGGTGCTGTGTATTGTATTCTCTGAACGGTTGGTCTGCGAAGAATAATTTTAAGGGGAGAGGAATAATAACACATTTTTTTCTCACTTAACACTTCCCATATTTGGGAGATAGTCTTTAAAAGCATTGTATCTTAGAAGTAAATACTGACAGTGAATATGATGTAAAATACTCTTTCTCTTGAGATAATTTGTTCCAATCTGTTTTAGAAGGAAGGGAATGTGACAGGTTCCTTAAGAATGAACTTCTGCTTGGTGATACACAATTAATGAGAAATCTCCACATATGATATATGGTTTTCACTAAGTTTTATTTGCAACACAGTTGACAGTATTTTCTTTTTATTAAAATATTTTTATGTTTATTTTCATGAGAAGGTTGAAAATTTATTTTTAGATCGTTGACATATTGAATCAAAAGTATGTAAACATTTTCTTATTTGTTTCTCTAGGAGAGAAAACATGAACAAAGATATTTTTATTAAAGTAGTTATAAGACAAATATGAATGTGAAATGGTTGTATAATACATGGATATTTAATCTATTTAATTTCAACTGCTTGTAACTACTGAGATTATCAAATTATAGTTATATAGAATAAACATTTTATTAGCAATATTTTAGGTTGAATTATAACGTTTTAGCCAGTTAAAAATTAAACTTACAAATCATTAAGTAAAAAGCACACCATGGGCTCTAGAAATCTCTTTATCCTGAGGAAACTATGAAAAGAAAAAGAGAAAGATTATTTCTTTTATTGCATTCCAGGTAATTAGCCCTTAAATAAGCTGAAATTAAAGTAGGTAAAAAGAAGGATGGAAGCTGACTTACATATTACAGAGAAAATTATCTGATTTTAAAGTATGTTAGAGAAATCACAAAATGATGACTTTTGGATTATATTCTTGCTAATGTTATTGACACAGATAAGATGTATAATTAAAGATACAGTCATCATATCCAAACAATCAGATAAGATTATTCTGTCACTCAAATACCTTACTTATATTATAGATAAAATTTTATATTTTATAAAATGTTACTATTTCCTATATTTTATAGATAGAATGCCAATTTTATTTATACCTCACTTTACAAATACTTTTCTTTTTAAATTGTATTGCAAAAATGATTTTATTAAAGATGTTACACATTTGTTATATTTAATTACAATTTACATATTCCACTTCATCCTTTGTAGTAATTGCTCGTAGCTGAAAAGTCTAATACTAGCTTTTAGTCTGTTAATGATGGTAAGCATTATGTGCTCCTATTCTCTGAATAAAGATTGTTAAATAATAGAATAAATCTTGGCATGAAAGTCCTAGGACCCGAAACACATCCCAAATTGAACTTGTCTCCTGCAGGTTTCTCTTTTAAGAAATGTTATTATATTGTGTAATAAAGGGAATCATTGGCAAACAAATAATGAATAAGGACAAACCTAAATTTGATTTCATCTTTTTGTTTAAAATACAAATTGTTTGCAACATTTATAATCTTTTCACCCAGCAGAGCTGAGAAAGCTGAGATACATTTGAATAAGAGACATTATGCTGAATCATTAGTGCCTGCTGCTTACTAGCCAGAGTAGGTAAATCTCTAAACAACTGGTATTGTCTGCAACTAACAGCCTGGTGTCCACTGGTGGGTTTCTATATAGAACACTATAAATCCATTCACCAATCCAGAGAGTCTGTTTCAGTTAATTTTTATTGTGTATATAATTACCTATATAGTAACAGCGACAGATGAGAACAAAACAGGAAAGGAATGGAATACACTTTGAGTACAATCTTAATTGAGGCCTTACTTGTTACAGGAACTTTGAAGAAAAGTTTTAGGAGAAGACGGAAGTTTTGATAGAGCTTTTATATAACTTATAGATAATTAAGGAATAATGTGTATCTCTCCCTACTAGTTAGAATTCTCCACTTATGAATATTGTATTTATCTATGTCTCCTTTTATGTCCTCAACTAAAGTTTTATAATTTCCTAAATAAAGATAGTATACATATGTATACTGAATATCTTATAATTTATATTGCTATTTTATATGGGATTTAAAAAATTAACCTTATTACTTTATGTTTCTAGTATTTGCAGTAATATTGAATTCTGTGTATGAATCATTCTTTCAGTTTAAAACTTTTTTTTTGGAATTTGGTTTATTTCTGGTTTCATCAGTGAATAATAAAAATTAGATTTTCTTTCTTTTCAACTCATAAGTATCACATTCGTTTACCCATATTATTTTTCTATGATTCTTATTTAAATATTATATATAATCACAACAAATATGATTTTCTGTCCTTTTAATTTATATACAGAAACACTACCTGTTTCACTTTTAAGTATAAGGCTTGGATAGATTTTGGAAAATAACCATTACCCATTGAAGGAAGTTCCCTTTTGGTCTTAGTGTTTTAATATATTTTGTGATAAAAGAATTTTTGGATGTAAGAAATTTTTACAACTTTTGTGGGTTTTTTTAATTTCTTTAACTTAACATAATGCCTGACAAATATAGAATTCTTTTCATTTTAACTTATTTATGAAATTGTGGTCATGATAGTTCTTCTTTCTCAATGACTATAACATGGCCAGCTAAGATGGTTTTCTATTCTTATACTTGAAATGATTGCTAATTAATCCAAAGAACATTTTCTTATGCTAGATATCTGGACTTTGTCATGATCAATCCTAAATATATCTCTGACTCCGTGGACGCAATCATGTGGAAAGCCTATTTTTTGTCTTCTGTGGTTCTGCCATTTTTTAGACCAAGGGTTGGCAAACTTTTTGTGTAAGTCCCACATAGTGAATATTTTAAGCTTTGAAAACCATATGGTTCTTGTCTCAAATACATAAGTCTGCTGTTACATCCCAAAAGCAGCCAGAGACAATATGTTACATGAGTGTAACTATTTTCAATAAATAATTTATTATGGACATCAAAACAAACGTTGACAGACTTGAAAGGAGAACTAGACAATAATAGTGATTTAAATACCCCACTATCAATAATGGATAGAACAAACATCTCCACAGAACTTCAATAAGGAAACTGAAGACTTAACACTACAAACCAACTATACCTAACAGACAGGTATTCCACACAGCAACAGAATAATATGTATTTATCTCAAGTACACATGCATTAGGCCATAAAACAATTCTTGACAAAATTTAAAATATCAAAACTACAAAAAAGTATGTTTTACAGCCACAATGAAATGAAATTAGTAATCAATAGCAGAAGGAAGACTGGAGAATCCGGTGCAAATTAAACAACATACTCTTAAGCTATAGGTCAAAAACGAATCAGTAGAACAATTTGAAAGTATTTTCAGATGAATGAAAACAATAGCAAAATTATGGAATCTAGGAAAAGCAGTGCATAAAAAGAAATTTAAAGCTGTAAATGCCTATAGAAAAAAAAGTACCCAAATCAGTCACCTAACTTTATACCTTAAGAAACTAAAAATAGGAGAAAACTAAACCCAAAACAGGTAAAACAAAAGAAAAAAATTGGAATAGATAAACAAAATAGGAAATAGAAAAATAATAGAATCAATAAACTAAAAGTTTGTTTGTTGAAAAGATCATCAAAACTGATAAGCCTTTAACTAGACTAAGAAAAATGAGTGAAGATACATAACTCAAATAAGAAATGAAAGCAGGGGCCGGGCACTATGGCTAATGCCTGTAATCCCAACATTTTGGGAGTCAGAGATGGGAGGATCATCTGAAGTCTGGAGTTTGAGACCAGCCTGGCCAACATGGCAAAACCCCATCTCTACTAAAAATACAAAAATCCTCCGGGTTTGGTGGCGGATACCTGTAATCTCAGCTACTTGCAGGACTCAAATGGGAGAACTGGTTGAACTGTGTGGCAGAGGTTGCAGGGAGCAGAGATTGCACCACTGCACTACTCCAGCCTGGGTGACAGAGTGAGATTCCATCTCAATAAAACAAACAAACAAAAAATACAAACAAACAACAACAACAAAAGAAATAAAAGCAGAGCCATTACTAGTGACTCTACAGAAACAAAAAATCATAAGGAAATTGCCTTGTAATACTTTTATATATTGTGCTTTTTTATATGTACAGTATGATTGTACAAGTAAATAAGTAAGCAAACATCTCACAACAAAAAAAGGTTTATGGTCTTACTTACTGGTGACTTCGCTTATTGATAAACTCTTCCAAACAAAAAAGAATCAACACCAATACTATTCAATTTATTCCAAAACATAGAAAAGGGCAGGGCACTTTCTTTTTTCTTCTTTTTTTTTTTTTTTGAGACGGAGTTTCGCTCTTGTTACCCAGGCTGGAGTGCAATGGCGCGATCTCGGCTCACTGCAATCTCCGCCTCCTGGGTTCAGGCAATTCTTCTGCCTCAGCCTCCTGAGCAGCTGGGATTACAGGCACGCGCCACCATACCCAGCTAATTATTTGTATCTTTAGTAGAGACGGGGTTTCACCATGTTGACCAGGATGGTCTCTATCTCTTGACCTCGTGATCCACCCGCCTCGGCCTCCCAAAGTGCTGGGATTACAGGCTTGAGCAACCGCGCCTGGCCAAAGGCATGGCACTTTCTAACACATTCTATGGGGCCAGCATTGCCCTGATACCACACAAAGACTTTACAGGAAAATACAACTATAATCAATATCCCTTGTTAATACAGACATAATAATCCTCAACAAAATAATAAAAAAATCAAATTTAAGAGAACATTAAAAGAATGACACATGCTGAAAATGTGTGATTTATCTAATGAATACAATAATGATCAACATAAGAAAATCAGTGTAATGCTCCACAGTACTAGGACAAAGGGGAGAAAAATCTTGACAGATGCAGTAAAAGAAATTTGACAACATTTAATACCCCTTATGATGGAAACTCTCAACAAACTAGGAATAGAAGGGAGTTTTCTTAACATGATAGAGGGTGTTTATACAAACTTTATAGCTAGTATCACACTCAATGGCAAAAAGACTGAAAGCTTTTTTCTACAACCAGAAACAAAACAAGTATGATCAAGTTTTCTACTGATGTTTCACAGTGTATTGAAAGTCCTAGCCAGAGAAAATAGGCAAGAAAAATAAAAAAGGGATCCAGAAAAGAGGAGTAAATGAGGGGTGGCTCGTTCCTGTAATCCCAGCACTTTGGAAGGCTGAGGCAGCTGGATCACGTGAGTTCAGGAGTGCGATACCAGCCTGACCAACATGGAGAAACCACATCTCCACTAAAAACACAAAAATTAGCCAGGAGTGGAGGTGCATGCCTGTAATCCCAGCTACTAAGGAGGCTGAGTCCAGAGAATCCCTTGAACCCAGGAGGCTGAGGTCGCTGTGAGCTGAGATCACGCCATTGTACTCCAGCCTGGGCAACAATAGGGAAACTGTCTCAAAAAAAAAAAAAAGAAAGAAAGAAACAAAGAAACAAAAAAACAAAAAAAAAGAGATAGAGATGTAAAACTATCCATATTCTTAGATGAAATTATTTTATAGAGAGAAAATTCCGTAGAATGTACACGCACACACACACACACACACACACACACAAACACCTAGAGCTAATAAGCAAATCCAAGAGTTGCAAGGTACATAGCATAATGATTAAAAATTTCATTTATAATAGTATCCAAAAGAATAAAATTTCTGTGGATAAATTTAACAAAGGAAGTGAAAGACTTGTACACTAAAAGCTACAAAACATTGTTGAAATAAATTAAACAAGACCTAATTAAAAAAAAACACCCATGTTCATGAATTAGATCTGATATTAAAATGACAGTGTTACCCAAACTGATACACAGATTTAATTTCAGAAGCAGAAAAGATGATCCCTACATTCATGTGGAATTACAAGGAGGGACTTCATATAATAAAAACAATATTAAAATGGAAAACATAATTATTTAAAATGACCTACTATCATAATAAATCATTACAAAGAGAAATAACAGTAAGTACACAGATTAACAAAATATAAAAGAGCACTGTACTTGTACAAAACCTAATAGATTGTAAAATATCTTTAAATAATTACTCAATAATTCTAACTTGTCAGTAGGCAATTATTTAAGGAAGAAAATTTTAAGGAAGAAAAATGATCTCAAGGAACAACCAGACACATAAGGATTGGTAAATTATGTTAAACATTAAATGATATATTATTTCATTAATATATTATTTCAAATTTTATATAATTATGTACACTTAATTTGAGTGATATTCAATGCTGATACTAAACTTTAAATGACATTATTTCATTTAAATATTATTTAAAGTTTTACATAATTATGTGCAATATTTTATGAATGACATTCAGTGCTAATACTAAAACCTGACCCAAATTCCTGACATAGAAAATAAATAAATGTACATATAAATGTAGATGTCAAAATATTTAATCAAAAAATATATTAAATATCCCATCACTTATATAGATTATTATATAAAGTTATATTTGTTGATAAATTATTTATAAATTTTATAAAATATTATTTTATAAATTAAATTTATAAATTAAAATAAAATATAACAAACATATATATGGTCCCATACACACTATTTGATATTTTTAGTGACTTTTCTGAAATTTTATGTAAGCTTGTGATTTTCAGGGTATGTTTCAAAAATTTGAGTTTAGTTTCATGGTTATTTTCACAAAGTTGTTGATGTTTATTAATAATATTATTCTATAAAACCTGATTTATTTTTTGCTTGAATATTAATAACTCAACTTTTTAATATCTATTGTGTCTAGTCAATTTACTGAACATTCAATACATCTATAATCTTTGTAATCTAACTGCTTCTCTTTGCGTTGTTATTTAAATGTATTTTCAAGGGACAATAATATATCTCTCTCCTTATGATGATTAGACACTATATTCTGTGTCCTTATTACTGAATTGTCTGTATTTCTAAAAAATGTAAAATAACGTGAAAGTATTATATTACAATTTTGGATGTTATGTGAATGCCTTTAGTGTTCACTATTTAGCTGTTAATGGTCACACTCCTTTTCTCACTTTGTCAATACTCTGTGCAAGAGTTTATTCAGTATCTTTTCAGAATATTTCAAGTTAATTTTGTGCTTTACTTACTAAAATTGAAACTATGTATATACGATTTTTTAAAAATTCGATAAGAATAATGATAGATGTGGCATAAAACAAACTCCAACATTTCAGTGTAAGTGTACAAGAGAGGTTTATATTTTAGTCTCAGAGTAGTCCAATATTGTTTTTCTTGTTCAACAAGCAGTTTTCTTCTGCGTGTTGTATCAGGGACCCAGAATCCTTCTACTTTGCACTTTCATCATCCACTAGGATCTCCTTTTAACTAAAAGCATGTCTTAGTTATACATGTCACTTCTACTGTCATAACAATAATTAGTTATGTGGTTTAATATACATTCAAAGAAGATGGGGATGGGGGTAGGGTGGAAAATGCAGTCCCTGGATAGGCAGCTTCGTCTCAGCAGCAACTTTCTGTAAAGAAATTAAAACATGAGTAGCTAACAGTTATCTCTACAAAGATGACTGCCTGTCATTGCTGAAGCTACTTCATTTAGAATCAGATTCATCCCTACCTTAATCCCTCTTTCAAATAGAACATCATATAATTTGAGTGGTTCTCAAAAACAACATAACCACAATTTGCTTTGGTTGATAACATTTTTGTGAGATTTTCAACACAAGATTTTCAGTGCCAGAGCAATACAGAATCATTAAAGACATAATAAATACTTTTTAGCTAGTATTAAATGTAGTTGATATGGATAAAAAGTAACATATTTGATTATTGGGTGACATAATGCTCTTACATGTTACTTACTTTGCACAAACCAACTACTAGCTTACCTTCAGTGTTTATAAATCTTCATTAGCCTTAAATTTAAATAGCACTAATATTTTTTACATAAAAAATCAATGCCTATTTCTTATAAACCAAAGTTCTGAATGAGTCACATCATTTTGTGTCATTTCAATTGCTTTCTCTGTGGTAATAGACTAGGAAGATGAACCATGTAAATTTGCATATAGATGAACTAAAATAGTTTCAGACACCTCTATGAGTAAATTGTGAAGACAGAGTGAAAGTGAAACAGTTAGATTCTGGCAAATTTACCTTTGAGGATTTGAGATCTACTACTACTTTGATGTTTAAATAAATAGTGGTCTTCAAACCTAGAACAGAATTACCCGACAACAGGCCTATCGACAACAGGTGGTCCGAAATGAAATTTATAAATATAAACTTTGATATTTTTTACTCTCAATGAACAAATTTGCCTTGCGTATTATATACTTGCAGTGATGATCTATTTAATATTTTTGTTTTAAATTGCTGCTTGAATCTGCTTGTAAAAGCAAATTACTCGCATACAAGTGAACTTGAAGATTGAGGAAAAACCCAGCATGGCAGCTATGTTAATAATTAAAATTCTAAGCCCTTCAGTAGGTGATTATTGATTTCTAAACCACTGAATATAATGAGGTCCTGGATGATTCATTTCTTAAGAAAGAAAGAGGGAAATGGAATGAAAATCAATGAGATATTTTAGTGACTACCGTGTGTTTACAAATTTGCTAGCCCAGGAAGGAAACTGAAATTTTTCTGCCCCTTTCTTGGCCTTAAGTAATTGAAAAGGTTTGAAATAAATAAGTTTAGAATATCTTAAATGTTACAACCTGATTGCATATTTCTATATTACATTTTCTGTGTCTAATATAATTATTTACAGATAACAGAAGATAGAGAAATGAAGAAAGGCTATAGTAGTCAATGAAGTCATATTTAAAAAGGCTGGAAAAGATAAGTGTGTGAACTTTTCAAAGAAAAAAGGAAAGTCCATGGATTTTACTTTTTCAAAAATGTAGATGAAGAAATAATCATGGTGTAGTGCCAAATTACTTCCAGCGTGAATTACATCTGAAGGTAGAAATCTGGAAAGAGTGGAAGGTTAAGTTGAAATCCACAGGAAAGTGTCAGATAGGAAAAGGTTCTTTTTGAATTTTAATTTTTGTTGTGACAAAAATATGCATATTAATTGCATAAAAGCGTGGAAAATTGAAGCACAAATGGTACTATAAAAATCATTTCTAGTCACATCATAAGTATAATATTGAGGTGATTCTCAGGCATTATAAAATATTTTTAAATCATCTCACCAGTGTTTTTTTTTGAAAACATAAGTCAATCTCCTGATAGGACGATAGGACCATACATTATTGCCAAGTTTCCTAGCGCAGAAAATTCATAAATAGCTGTTTCTCTTCATCTCCCTTGCTCTCCCTCATTCCTGCTCTCTGCCTTCCTCTACCTCTCCCTTCTCCACTCCCCCTCTACCTTTTTTCTCTCTCTTTTCTTCCTTCTAGACATTCCATATAATGTTAAAAAGATTTTCCCCAATTTATATTGTTTTATTTGTTTGGGTAGTCTTCGAAAATAATGGCTAGGCAAGATACCTTGCATTGCAGAGGACCCTAAGAACCAATAGAATGACAGGGGCATACAGGATGAATTGAAGGGAGAAAAGGGTCCACAAGTAGGACTATAAATGAAGTCTGGGTAAGTTACAAACAAGGGGCTAACTTTGTCTTAGTTTTTCTTTCCCATGCCCCTGACTGAATTGTATCTTTAACTTCAGGCTTTTAGTATTTCTAAGATGAGTGTAGTATACCTACAGAAACAAATTCTACACTAAAATGAGAAGAAACAATAATAATAAACACTCAACTAAAAAACTAAGTTCTAAATGTGCTAGGTTAGTTAGTTCCTAGTGGCTGCACAATTTTCTTCATTTCTTGATATGTAGTTGGAATATAGAACTGGTTCAATTTATATTGTCACTTGCTTTTTTTTCTTTAAACTAGTACCTTCTGTTCTAATGGCCCTTCTATGCAACACTTAAAATGAAATATCAAGTCTTCCAACAGAAAATGGATGTGAAAAAAAAATCATGGGAAAAATGTACTTTCATTGAATGTGCAAAAATACAGTTGTAAGACATCCATTACCTAGACTTTGTTTCTCTAATCAATTCTCTGTTATTAAACTCCATCCGATCTTTATAAGAGTAAAATTGAAAATATTATTTGTAAAAGCGTTCTTTGTGATGTCCACATGCACGTGATTTTTATCAAGCCTAACAAATCATCAGAGGCTTGAAGGTATCCATATGTAGAAATTCCACACACACTCCAAATATATTGTTCTATAGGATCAGTTAATCATATCATATATTGGTCCTATACCAATGATTAATTCTCAACCTTAAAGTAGATTTTGTATAGACATCTTAATTATTTGTATAGACCAACCTACTTTAGAATTTTCTTAATTTTGATGTTAAAGTATTAACACAGTATTAAAATATTAACACAGGTAACACAAAACAATAATTCTATTTTGATCAAACTCATGAAAAGGCCGGAGAATAGGTAAGTTGTCAATGTCTCTCCTGCCTAGAGAATGATCATTTGGAAATATGAAGAAATAACCTTTCTATTGGTTAACTTGCTGAAGAATCATTTCTGTGGAATCGCTTTTCTTAGACCTTGAAATATTTATTTGCATGTGTAACTTCCACACTTTCATTGTTTAATTTTTCTCCTAAATATTGCAGATAACCAGATATCTCTGACTGAAAGACACTCTTTCTTGGAACTTCCTCTTTCATCACTCATGTATCTGATTCTTATAAAATTGGCATTTATTTGAAAAATCCATGGCTCAGAAAAACTGATAGCCAAGTCTTCAAGTGCGTCTTATAATTTGTCCAGTGGGGTGGAATC
This sequence comes from Leontopithecus rosalia, assembly GCA_028533165.1. Lineage (NCBI taxonomy): Eukaryota > Metazoa > Chordata > Mammalia > Primates > Cebidae > Leontopithecus > Leontopithecus rosalia. Next base: position 93,678,544 of record CM052649.1, on the reverse strand, counting down.
AGGACTTAGGGCAAATGCATTTAAAATTTCTATGTAAATTTGTTTTCTTTCCCATACAGAAAAGCTACTTGTTTCCTTTCCATTTTATGTCAAGTGTAAGTCTTCCAAAGATATGATACTATTTTATCTGCTTCTTTTTTACAATCCAATTTGCTTCATTATACAGTAGGAAACATGATTCTGATATTCAGAGTAGCAAGAGTTCACATTCCTGGTTACCACTTCTAAATGTGTGAATTGAGGAGGAAGAAAGAAACTCACCAACTCACTTCAAGTTGAATTAATATTTTTTACCATATATATTGGGAATAACAAACTTTCTTTTTAACAGGCATACCGTAAAATTTATTCCGTTAATGTTCTTTATGCTGGCGGAAAAAATACCACCTATGAGTAATTTGATAGTCACTGTTTGCCAATATGATACTCTAAAGTTTGGACTCTCCATTTTTCTTTCTTACACACATATTACCACACTACTCTCTCTAGTCACGCTATTTTCTACTGAAAAAAGCTCTTTAACACCACGATTTTTTTTCCT
>CM052649.1:93665654-93677903 GCA_028533165.1 Leontopithecus rosalia | reverse complement strand
GTATTATGTAAATAAAAATACCACTACTAAAAACAGAATGCTATAAATAGAATGATATCTTTTGTTCCCAAAGTTAATGCACTAGAGCAATGCGAAAATAATAATAGAAGCAAGCTATTTCCTAGCAAAGTTATCTCCAGGTAAACGCGGCAGCCGCAAGTGCTGCCCGCGAGTATTCTCAGGGCAAACCGGAAGAGGGTCAATTAAACAAAAAGTACTGTGGCCCTTCTGTGTTGGATGTTTGGGACACAAAGATAAATAAGAAGATGAATACGAAAGTGAATAAGAAACAAAATTGAGCCATAAACTATCCCATTTCCACAATTTTTTTAAATTGAATTTTGGCTGCACCGTTTTGGAGGAGGAGAAGAGAAGAGGAAGAAGAAGAGGAGGAGGAAGAAGAAGAAAGAAGAAGAAGAAGAAGAAGTAGAAGAAGAAGAAGAAGAAGAAGAAGAAGAAGAAGAAGAAGAAGAAGAAGAGGAGGAGGAGGAGAAGAAGTGGAGGAGAAAAATTCACTCTGAAACCAGAATTTTGAATTTTGTCAAACTCTTGATTGGTCCAAACCATTTTTCAGTATGACTATCCAGAGCCCCTGCTTTGGACTCTACTGTATTCTCCTGAGACTTTACACTTTGCCATTCCTATACTAGAACAAAAAATGCTTAGGTTTTCCCACTTCGTCTATTTCAAGCCTCATTGCTACTGGCTTTTCTCTCCCAGAAACTCACTTTCCACCCTTTAAAAAGTATTGTTATTATTCTTTCCCAGGTCAGGAGCCACCTCCTCCTGGCATCTTTCATTGAATTTCAAATGAAGACAGGGTTCACCCTCCCCCTCCCCGGCTCTCATGACACTTCTTTTCTGTATCTCTCTTGGCATTAATGACTATATAGACATTGCGCATTGATATTTCTGCCTATTACTCTATACTGAAGCTACTTGAGGGCTGGAATCATTCCTTCATCATTAGCATTTTTTGTGCTCCCCCATCATTTTGCTCAGGAGCTGGCAAATTATCACAACTACTAAGCGGTTCTATTGTAGCATCAAAACAGCCACAAGCAATACATATACCATGATTATGTTCCAATAAAACTTCATTTACTGCAACAGGCATCAGGCCAGATTTGGCTTGCTAGCCATAGGCTGCTGACCCCTGCTCTAGCATGTTTGTGTCAAATAAATGTTGTGGAGTGAGTGAAGGAATGACTGTATCCTCTCTTTGTTTTTGTGCTTAAATTCCAAATGAATAAAATGCCTAGTACTTGTTTCCTCTAGAACAGGCCTGTCATATAACTTCCTTCTTCACTACACATTGGTTTCTCATCCTAGATTTCCAGAGAAGTATTTGGAGTACTTTCCCTTATCGATAAATTTCTTCATATCTGCAGCCTGTGTAACAGCATTCTTTCCCATTTATTCTGCCTTTTGATTGACTGTCTGCCTATTTGTCATAAAGTCCCATTATCTCTCCATTAGTAACATCCTACATTGCCCATGAATTAGCAATAAGGACTCCATATCTTCTGTACCTGGCATTGTGAATCAGACATAGTCTCTTCCTCATGGCCCTAAGGTCATGTGTGTCCAATAGAATTACAATCAGCTACGAGGAATTAAAAAACATATTCCATTCACTTAAACAATCAAGGAGTTTGTTTTTCTCAAACATCAATAACAGTCTGGAATTTTGTCAGGTTACTGACATTTTTAAGAAGTCAAGTCCTTTCAATATTCTGTTTTACCCTCCTGAGACAAGGCCTTTGTCCTCATGTTCACAAGAGAGCTGCTGAAAATCAAAGCATCATAGCCACATTCCAGATAATACAAGGGAGAAGGAGACTGGAATACTAGTTTATTTCTACTCGAGTCTCATGTGTAAAATCTGTGTCACATACCATTCCTAACTGAACAGCAGATTGGGAAATAGTGGTAGCACCCTTTTAACTTTTATGTTGAAAGACCTCAGGAACAAAGGTTTAAATAGATATTGAGTGAATTTACCTGCAGTATGTGCCACATCATGCAGCCACTAAATACTGTTTTGCAAGGCTGAGTGTTTTATCACACTTGCAGATGGGCCTATAATCTCCAGCTTTGACCAAACAATTTTCAGAATTTTCTTAAACACCATAAAATTTAATGTAAATTCAAACTATTTCATTTGCAAGTGATCATTTTGTGTTTCCAGCTCTCCCTTTAACATCTTCACTGTAAAATCTCTTGACATTGAAACAAATTTCGCCTACTTGATCTAAATATTAGTACATTTTGTGATAAAATTCTACATGGAGAAAAGTATATGTTATAATATTTGATATTTGAAGAGCAATTTATATTTTCAGAGTACTTTAAAATCACGTATCCATTAATCTTATTTAAATATTATATTGACCCACTTTTCCTTTCATTATGGATAAAAGGCTTTTAGTAGAGAACTGCAGTAATTGAATGTTATAGCTAAGGAGATGAAACATTTCACATTCACTTTTCTATAATAAAATCTATTGAAAAATAACATGGTTGGGATAAAGTAGAAAAAACTAAAGGGCAAAGGGAAATTTAATTTTTTTTTAGGACTAGGACACCATCCTTTCTAAGGCCTGCACAGATATTTTAAAATTTCTGTCTTGGAGAGTTTACATTAACTCTATAGGAATGCATAAAAATTTAATGTTGAAGAAGGACTCATCAGATGGGGAATGATAAATAAATGCTAAGCTATAGCCCTTTACTTTAAAGAAAGTTATCAAAGATGTTTTCAATTTATTATAAGAAATCTCAATGACAATTTATAATAAATCTGTTTAGTAAGTTAAAAATATATTTAAGAGATAAGCAAGTTTTCAAATTTTTGTGACATTACACGTTGTTTAGTCTGTGTAAACTCCAAAACCTACAAATAACATATGAATATATACGATGTACGGTATCCATAGGTTCCCATCTTCCCTGGTAAGATTTTTTAAATTCCCTCCTTTTTTGAATCTTACCTTCCTTGTTCTATCCAGTTTTTAAATTATATAGTCAGCCTGTGACCCTGAATCAACCTCTTGCCTAAATGAAAAATAATCTCTGAAAATGAGGTTTCTAATTGTTCATTCAGATTATTGCAATCAACTTTGCTGTTAATAAAACAAGTTTCTCAGTAAGATTTAATAGGCTTGAAATCAACCTCCACCATTTACTTGATCTCTTTTAAATTCTGAAATAATTTTACACTGAAAGAAAAGTTTCACAAATACACTTCACTAGCTTCCCCTTATATTGGTATGGTGCAAAATTATAGTATAGAGGCATAACTCATTTAATAGCACTTCACAGATAATGCATTTTTTCTTACAAATTGAATGCTTACAGCAACCTTGCTATGTCAAGCAAGTTTATCCGTGTCGTTTTTCTAAAAGCATGTGCTCACTTCATGTCTGGGTCATATTTGGTTAATACTATAATTAAAACTTCATTATTATAACTGTTATGGTGATCTGTGATTAGTGATCTCTGAAGGTATTCTAGTAATTGTTTAGAGGTGCCATGAACAGTGACCATATACAATGAAGAATTTAATAGATAAATGTGCTCTGACTGCTCTAATAACAAGCCATTGCCGCGTCTCTCTCCCTGTAATCTGGCCACCATATTCCTGGAAACACAACAGTACTGAAATTAGGCCAATTAAATATTATACAACAGCCTCTAAGTGTTCAAGTGAAAAGAGAGTCACACATCTCTCACTTTAAATCAAGGGTTAGAAACGATAAAGCTTAGTGAAGAAGGCATGTCAAAAGATGAGATAGGCCAAAAGCTAGGCCTCTTATACCAGTTAGCCATGTGTGAATGCAAATAAAAGTTATTGAAAGATATTAAAAATGCTTCTCCAGTGAACACATGAATGACAAGTAAAATAGTATTGTTGCTCAAATGGAAAAATTTTGAGTGGTCTAAATTGAAGATCAAACTGATGTGGGGCAGGCGAGCCCCAAAGTGGGTCTTAGGCCATGAGTGTTCTCGTTTTGCCCAGGGAAGAATTCAAGGACAAGCTGCAGGTAGAAGAATCAGCTTTATTAAAGCAGTAGTCTTACAGTTCCTATGGTTACAGGTCTATGACTGCTTCTGCAGAGCAGGGCTAACGCATAGGCAGACAGTAGCAGCTCAGGGCAGTTTTACAGTCACATTTGTAGCCACTTTTAATAATATGTAGATTGGCCGGGCACGGTGGCTCAAGCCTGTAATCCCAGCACTTTGGGGGGCCAAGGCGGGTGGATCACTAGGTCAAGAGATTGACACCATCCTGGTCAACGTCGTGAAACCCCGTCTCTACTAAAAATACAAAAATTAGCTGGGCACAGTGGCGCATGCCTGTAATCCCAGCTACTCAGGAGGCTGAGGCAGGAGAATTGCCTGAACCCAGGAAGTGGAGGTTGCGGTGAGCCGAGATCATGACATTGCACTCCAGCATGGGTAACAAGAGCGAAACTCTGTCTCAAAAAAAAAAATGTAGATTAAGGGGCAGTTTATGCAGCAGTTTCCACAGCAGTAACTTTTGGGTCATCAGGTCATTGCCATGGAAAGGGGCAGTAAATATTGAGTGTTGCCATGGCAATGATAAACTGACATGGCATACCGGTGGATGTGTCTTATGGAAAACTGCTCCTGCCCCACACCTGTTTTAGCTAGTCTGCAGTTTGGCTTGGTATCTGAGCCCCACCTTTGGAGTTGAGTCCCATCTCCCATATAATTCTGCCCTTAGAGATTAGATATTCCTTCTCAAACTTAAGGACCTATTAAAGGGTGGAGGTCTGTCTTCTGTAACTGCTTTCTGCTGAGCAGAAAGCAACTGCTAGGGCCTGCCTAGCACTGGAGAAGTAAAAATCTCTAGATACCTGATATAAAGGGCCCAGAAGCAGGACATATTTATTCTCCAGGTCAGTAGACAGGATAGGTTGGAAGACTTGTACCAGCATTGTCTTTGCCTGGGATTATTGTAGCCTGAAAGGCAAATATTACTAAGAGGTTAGACAAGCAAGGGCCCAAATTTAGTAAAAACAAAATAGCTAACAAAGTTTCTAGGAGAGGACAAAACCAGGTGAGACATGGGAAGACATTTTTTTATGGTTGACTTGATATAAGTGGGGTTAGTGCCATGGTTATATCTGTGCAATCAGGTAGCTTGCTTGTACCACTTTTGAATGTTAATCTTAATTTGTCCAAAGTTGTTAATACATGTCCTGCAAGTTTTATTAATAACTGCACAGACTCCCCCTTATTCAGTGATCTGGTCTGGCTGTTTCCCCACTCAAATCTCATCTTGAATTTCCACATGTTTTGGGGGGGATCCAGTGGGTGATAATTGGATCATGGGAACAAGTCTTTTCCCTGTTGTTCTTGTGATAGTATCATGAAACCTGATGGTTTTATAAAAAGGGGAATTTCCCTGAATAAGCTCTCTTCTCTTCTCTGATGCCATGTCAGACATACCTTTCACCTTCTGCCATGATTGTGCAGCCTCCCCATCCATGTGGAACTGTAAATTCATTAAAGTTCAGTCTTGGGTATGTCTTTATTAGAAGCATGAAAATAGGCTAATACAGTAAATTTGTAGCAGTAGAGTGGGGCACTGCTGAAAAGATACCTGCAAATATGAAAGCGACCTTGGAACTGGGTAACAGGCAGAAGTTGAAACATTTGGAGGGCTCAGAGGAAGAGAGGAAACTGTGGAAAAGCTTGGAGCTCCCTAGAGACATGTTGAATCACTTTGACCAAATGCGCTGATAATGATATGGACAGTGAAATCCAGTCTAGGGTGTCTTAGATGGAGATGAGAAACTTGTTGGGAACTGGAGCAAAGGCAGCTCTTGTTATGTTTTAGCAAAGAGACTAGAGGCATTCTGCTCCTGCCCTAGAGGTTTGTGGAATTTTGAATTTGAGAGAGATGAATCAGGGTATCTGGATATTTCTAAGCAGCAAAGCATTCAAGAGGTGACTTTGATGCTGTTAAAGGCATTCAATTTCATAAAAGAAGCAAAGCATAAAATTTCAGGTAATTTGTAGCCTGACAATGGGATAGAAAATAAAATCTTACTTTTTGAGGAAATATTTAAGCTGGTTGCAGAAATTTGTGTAAGTAATGAGAAGCTGAATGTTAATTCACAAGACAATGTGGAAAATGTCTGAAGGGTATGTCAAAAGTCTCCGCAGCAGGCCCTCCCATCACAGGTCTGGAGGCCTAGAATTAAAAAATGGTTTAGTGAGCCAGGACAAGAGTCCCTATGCTTTGTGCAGCATAGGGACTTGGTGTCCTGTGTCCTAGCTGCTTCAGCCATGACTAAAAGGGACCCCAATGTAGAGCTTGGGCCATGGTTTCAGAGGGTGAAAACTCTAAGCCTTGGTCGCTTCCATGTGGTGTTGAGCCTGTGGATGCACAGAAGTCAAGAATTGAAGTTTGGGAACCTCCACCTAGATTTCAGAAGGCATATGAAAATGCCTGGATGCCCAGGGAGAAGTTTGCTGTATAGGCAAAGGCCTCATGGAGAAACTCTGCTAAAGCAATGTGGGAGGGAAATGTGGGGTCAGAGCCACACACAGAGTCCCTACTGAGGCTCCTCCTAGGGGAATTGTGAGAAGAGGGCCACCATCCTCCAGGCCCCATAATTGTAGATTCATCAACAGCTTGCATCTGGAAAAGCCACAGACACTCAATGCCAGGCTGTGAAAGCAGCCAGGAGGGAGGGTGTATCCTGAAAAGCCACAGGGGCAGAGCTGCCCAAGACCATGGTAACCTACCTCTTGGATCATTGTGAACTGGATGTGAGACATAGTCAAAGATCATTTTGGAGCTTAAAATTTGATTGCCCTGCTGGATTTCAAACTTGCATGGAGTCTGAGGTCCCTTTCTTTTGCCAATTTCTCCCATTTGGAATGGCTGTATTTACCTAATGCCTGTACCCTCATTGTATCTAGGAAGTAATTAAATGCTTTCAATTTTATAAGCTCATAGGTGGAGGAGACTTGCCTTGTCTCACAGACTTTGGACTGTGTACTTTTGAGATTGCTGCTCACTATCTATAATAGTTGTGGGTGCTCAAATGATTGTTGGCAATTTTTAGCAATAAAGCATGTTTAGAATTACAGTACAAATATTTTTTAATATAATACTTTGTGCACTTAATAGAATAAATTGTAGTATAAACATAACTTTTATATATACTGGGTAACCAAAAAAATTGTGTGGCTTGCTTTATTGAGATATTTGCTTTATTGCAGTTGTCTAGAAAGCAACGTGCAACATCTTGGAGATGTGCCTGTAATTACCCAAACTAAAAAATCAACATTCATAGAATTCCATTATTTAAACTCAAGGCCTTTTTTGTTGTTCCAGGATCATGCATTCCATGAGCCCACATTATATCTTTTAGCTGCTTTTCTCACCCTCCTCCAATTCGTGACAGTTTCTCAGTCCTTCCTGCTTATTTTGGAAAGAGTCTCACTCCCTCACTCAGTCTGAAGTGCAGTGGTATGATCCATCACAGCTCACTCCAGCCTCCAGCACCTGGGCTCAAGCAATCCTGCCTCAGCCTTCCAAGCCAAGACCATAGGTGTGTGCCACTGCATCTGTCTAATTTTTAAATTTTTTGTTGAGGCAGGATCTCACTATGTGCCTAGGCTGGTCTCAAACTCTTGGTTTCCCAAAGTGCTGAGATTACAGGCATGAGCTACTATGTCAGGGTCTACTTCTCTTTAATGGCCTCGGCACTTTTGATGAGTACTCATCAGTTCTTTGCAGAATATCTCTTCATTTGATTTTATGTAATGTTTTCATGTGATTAGATTAAGGTTATATATTCTTTGGCCAAGATTACCACATAGGTTATATACCTTTCTTAAGGCATGATATCAGCAAGCACTTGATATTAATATATCTTAGCAGTGGCAATGTTAAAATTGATCACTTGATTTGGATGGTATCTGTCAGACACCCCAACTGTAAAGTTACTGTCCTCTTTGTCATTAATAAATGTTCTAGGAGAGATACTTAAGACCATGAAAAACCTCATTTCATTCTTATCCATTAGTTTTAGCATCCATCAGTGAGCCTTGGCTACAAGTGTGATCATAGTGTTCTAATGATATTTTCCATTGTCTTTATTTCTTCTACATTTGCTAATTGGAATTCTTTGTGAGGAAGAGAGAGTACTTTTCCCTTAGTTACTCATCTGTTTAAGACTTTAAATTATTATGCATTCATGCATATCTATTTTATTTTGTGGTTTATATTCTACTACTGTTATTATATTGTTAGTAATGTTTTCTTCAACTTTGGCTATTGAGAGCCCTTTTATTTTTATGTTGATTCGTGTCCTTTTTGGCTTTTATACATTTCTGTGTGCTTTCTTTCTTTTTGGTATCACAGGATCCTCCAGGATATCTTATATTTCCCTGTCCTAGCTTTGAAACCAACCACTTTTCTAAAGATCTTGTTTATTTTTTATTGTGGAATAATATATATATTTTTAACCAACATATATGTTCTGAGTGTGCCCATTGTTACTGGGATATCCTTGCTTCCAGAACATCTCAGTGAATACAGCTTGGAAATACATACATGTATACTAAACACATGCATACATACATCTCTGTATTTCTTCCTAAATCTATCTTTCTGTATATATATTTTAAAAGCACAAGTTCACATCAATACCTCCATTAAAGGCAACATTACAATATGTATTTCAGCTGTCCTTCTTTCCTTATTTGCCACTTTTTTCCTAACAATGTGAAACCTGACTCTCATGATAAGATACACTTACTTATTTGTTCAACTCTAGCATATTCTTAACAGAGTTTCAGAATTCTAATCCTTACCCTAGTGAGAAAAAAAATGTACAAACCCTACAACCATTTCTAATAAAATATTTTATCAGGTAAATGCAGTTAGTTTACTTTTGGTATTATGCTTTAAAATCATCACAAAGTAATCATTAAATGTGTAGGAAAATAAACTTTTGCGTTTTTATTTTGTTTTTTCTTTTTAAAAATAATATATTCTATTTTAAAGGAAAAATTTAATGTAAAGTGTAATTGTATTATTATGTGTCACACATCTAGACAGAGGTACAATTCCTTTCCTATGGATTTTTCAGCTGAGAAAGAAAAAGAGCTTCAAGTATGTCACAACATGATTCTTTTCCGCATACTAACTTAGCTACTAAGGTAGAGTAGAAATGCCCTTCATGAATCAGTGAACTGTCATGCTCACTCCATGGGAAAATCTGAACAAGTGAGCACCCCTTTAGACTCTTGAGCACAATGGAGTATAGATGTACAAATCATTGTCATTATTATAATTGTACTGCTATGCCATATTGAAAGATGTTGGTGAATTAGCATTACATTATAAGGGCTAACTTAGTGTATGAATAATCTATTACTTTTTTGCAGAAAAAATGAAAGTGGAAATGATGGGCAGCACTAAATAAAAAATGCAGTGCATGCATACATTTAAGTATTATATACTAATATTCAGATAGAAGCTGACATGTTTTATTGATTTTTTGCTCATTTTGTTCATTTTATACCAACTATTTAAAAAGAAGCTTTTCTTTTTCTAGGCAAGACAGAGAAAATTTCACATTCTTATGCCTATATAAGCATATTTATTTCAACTTTTATTAATATACTGGCTTAAAAATCTGGTTTTCAATAATATTTGTATTTGATTAAAATAGAAGTACTCTCATAGATAAGTGTGTAACAAGAAAACAGATTGTAGAGGAGGAAAAGCACAGCTTCTCATACATATGTAAGATGAGATGGCAGAAATTAATGACCAAATATCTAGAAAAAAAGATTTTGTCCAACAACATTTTGTTCTATTGTTTTTGTGTCCCAGTTCTTAGGCATCATTGCCAATTCTCTCTGTTAAAACTGATACAATAGAAGGTATCACCAGTCATTCAAATCTGAGATAAAGAAACTTCCTGAAAGTCTCAGACACTGGAAAGTAAATGTTAAGAAATTCAGCCCATCAATTAAACTTTAGTTCCAATTATGTGTGGAGAAATATGTAAATTATTACTTCTCTAACCAAAAATTAAAGTGATTAAGATATAATATCAATCTAGTAAATTTTGGTTATTTAAAATCCTTGAGGAAACTTAATCAGAAATGACAATGAAAATATTTTAATTTTTATATTTTTGAATTGAAATAATTCTAAAATATTATATCAAATATGTTATGAATTCTCAAAGATAGAATGTAAAAAGAGTCTCAACATTAACCCTCCTTATGTATTTAAAATTCTTTATTAAATGTCTACTCTGCAGCAGACACTTTTCTGGAGGGGAGGAGGGTTGCTGGGAAGTTTCTTCATCTGTGTGAGGAATCCAGATACATACCTGTAAGGCAGTTCAGAAACAACAGTTTATCAAGAAGCTTGCACATTTAGAAGGAATGTCTTTGCATTCAGGCAAGTAGTAAATTACCAATCTAGCAAACGCCATCATATGAGATGCTACTGGCATCAGCAAACAATGCCAGAAGGGTTGGTAGGGCAAAACCCAGATAAACACCACCTATACGACAAGGTACACTGAGGTCCTGGAAGTGAAGTCTCTGTTACAGAGGGATGCTCAAACGACCAAAACCTTGAGGAGGATCACCGGTAGGTTTAGAGGAGGGCTGGGGTAGAGAGAGGAGTACATCTGAGAATGAAGACAAACATAGGACAATAACAAGAAAGAGGAAGTTTTGCTGGGTTAGAATCTGAGAAAAGATGAATGTTTCCAAGGAGGCAGTATTGATTTCACAGATGTTTTATGTATTCATTATTTCTTGAAAAATAATTATAAAATAATATTTGTTGCTAAAACTTATGTATTGCTTACTCTGTACCAGACACTAAGAACTTTGGAATCATATGCATAGCAATCCCTTGAAAAATTAATAATATTAACCCTGATGTAAGGTGAGAATGCAAGGACATAGAGGAAAGGCTTGAGTAACTTGCAGAAGTCACATGATTAGTAAGTGATACTAGGATTCCAACTCGTACTATCTGGTGCTAATCTTTTCTCTTGTCTGCTGTGATATACTATCTTTCAAATATTTAATCAAATATAATTTTCTTCATTCAAGGGGAGATGGCTTTAACTTACTCTTATTTCCACCACCAAAAGTGAAGAAAAGGTGTGTTCTGCTTTTCTGGACATTATAAAGGATTTGTTCAATGGCAATAAACTTTATTTGAAAATAATCCACAAGAAATTATTTTCTTAAGAGTGGATACCTATTAATCACCATATCCTACTTTGTTCCCTTCTTCTTTCCTACCTTCTTTTCTTCTTCATTTCTTCTTTCCTTGTTTTTTTTTTTCAGATAAGTGTTCCTTTTGCTTTTAGCTCTCTTAGCAATAGCCTGCAAGAAATATTAATATGGGAAAATTAAACTATGTCAATGACATATTCATTTATTAGACTTACTAAGCTGGATGCTTCCTGAAAAGGTTCTATGTGTGTATGAGAAAGATATTTAAAATTCTGGATGGCTTACCAAAAACTCTCAAACCCAAAAAGCATATCTAAAAACTGCTTCAGTTAATCCGAAATATGAAACTTGAAGTGTTTGTTGAGTTCTGGATAGAACTTCTATTGGTGACTCTTTCCGTAACAGTGGCCATAATTCCTACTTCTGAATCATCTGCATTTTTTCATTGTCTTTCGTGCGTTTGTGTGTGTGTATGTGTGTGTGTGTGCATGTATAATAGCGTTTAAAGTAGATGGATTAAATTTCTTCCAAAAATTAGCATACACAATGTGACTATTCCAAATACCAAGTCAGTTTGGAGTCTATAATCTTTGAATCATTGAGTTCCTGAGTTTTAATTAAAAGACCAAGAAAATACTTTCTGCTTAGTTCACTCATTATTATTTGCCGCCAACCCATGCTTAACTCTTTGTAAATATATTTTACTAACGATCCAGGCAATTCCATAGAAAGAATTATAACATAATTTCATATAAAAATTCACTCTTTTTTTTTTTTTTTGAGACGGAGTTTCGCTCTTGTTACCCAGGCTGGAGTGCAATGGCGCCACCTCAGCTCACCGCAACCTCCGCCTCCTGGGTTCAGGCAATTCTCCTGCCTCAGCCTCCTGAGTAGCTGGGATTACAGGCACACGCCACCGTGCCCAGCTAATTTTTTGTATTTTTGGTAGAGACGGGGTTTCACCATGTTGACCAGGATGGTCTC
>CM052649.1:93618382-93665154 GCA_028533165.1 Leontopithecus rosalia | reverse complement strand
GGAGTTTCGCTCTTGTTACCCAGGCTGGAGTGCAATGGCGCCACCTCAGCTCACCGCAACCTCCGCCTCCTGGGTTCAGGCAATTCTCCTGCCTCAGCCTCCTGAGTAGCTGGGATTACAGGCACACGCCACCGTGCCCAGCTAATTTTTTGTATTTTTGGTAGAGACGGGGTTTCACCATGTTGACCAGGATGGTCTCGATCTCTTGACCTCGTGATCCACCCGCCTCCGCCTCCCAAAGTGCTGGGATTACAGGCTTGAGCCACCGCGCCCGGCAAAAATTCACTCTTAAAGTAAAATTTCTTCTCTTTGCTTATTGCAGACAAAATATTACCACAAATCTTTTCTACCTGATTAATTCTTCCCTGAATAGGTACAGCAAAGACATGGGTAAAAAAAGACCTTCTAACAGGGCTGAGACATTTGATCCACTTCAGCTGTGCTCTCCCTTGCCTCATGATTTAAAAAATCAATGGTATATCAGCTTAGTAGTCACTGATCCATGACGTAATTGCACCTTCTAATCTCTTCAACACAAAGCTTCTGAAATGGGCAAAGCCAATGACCAGAGGGTTAAAAACATGCTTTGTTCATCTTGTTTTCAATTTTGTGACAAAATTGAGAAATAATCATCTCTGTGTGTATTTCTAAAGGAAAAATAATATTTATCTTGGAGGTATAAAGCCACTATTAAACATACTTTTATTATATGAAGATTATTATTCTTTTAAAAAACTGGCTTTATTGTCCTGCATATTATAGTTACCTGCAAAACTTATGTGTAGGCTTTCTCGCCTAATTCGTTAAAAAACGTACTCTGGATTTCATTATGGAGAACTGGGCACTTCATTTGTTTGTTAAATATGGTGGGAAATTATCCCCACTGCTTTTTCTATGCTGCTTGGTGACATCTTAACTAACTAGATAGGAATTCTTCTTTAGGAAAGAGATGTGGGCTTAAGTAAATATTAAACAAATCGAATATTAACACACAGGGAGAAAGTAAGATTGATGATCTGACAAAACATTAATTAAAAGAAGGAACATTGCCAAGGCTTTCTCATATAATTCAATTCCACATAATTCAAAAGCAAAATTAATTTGCTATTCCTTCTTTGACAACAAAGAGTGAGTTTCATACTGATATTTTTTAATGTGTGCACACATGACATGGACATGGTAAAACTGTATAATCGGAAACATGGTTGTTTAACCTCAGAGGTTTGGATTTAAATTCCAGAATTCCATAGAGGCAGAACATTTCTTTGAAATGAAATGAGTTTATACTTATTTCTGCAGGTTCCTAGGCATATACAAACATCAAATACCAATTTCCATATTAATTAAAGGAAATAACCCTAACATATTTGGCAATTTTTACTTTGAGCAGTTGCCAGTTTGCACAGCCAAACATATGCTGAATTTTTTATATAAAGTGATTTATTACAAAATTTACCTATGATGGCTGACACTATTTCTTAAAATTTATTTGCCCAGGTATTAACTGTGTGAAATATTAAATATTATTATGTATTATAATGCAGAGTATACTTACTAATTGAATACTGAGAAGACTTTAAAACTGTTTCATTTCACTGTCATTTCAAATATGTTATTTCTACAATAGAGATGTTGATGATGATTCTATTAAGCTTCCTTATCTCTTTCAGTTATGGTTAAAAGTAATAAATCTTTTTGGATTTCGATTCTTGATACTCAACTAAAACATATGTAAATATAGCTTTGTATATTTATTTGTTAAAATTTCCTACGACTCCATTTCAATTGCAGAACTTAACTGAAATTTAATTTACTCATCTATAACATAGGAATATTTTATCTCATTCATCTGCATAGCTGCATAACCTCTTCAAGAATACAAGCAAGATACATTTAGTGGAGCAGATGAAGTGCTACATAGTGTGTGTGGTAGAACAATATGCTGTTGAATATGGTAGCCACTAGCCCCATGTGGCTTCTCAGCATGTTATATGTGGCTTGTTCAAATTGAGATGTGCTCTAAGTATGAAATATACCAAATTTGAAATTTGAAGACAATATTGAAAACATCAAATACCTCATTGATAATGCCTTAATTTCTGGTGGAAAATGTAATAATTGGGATAATTGGGTTAAATAAAATACACTGTTAATTTTTTTAAAATGTTATTTCCAAAGTATTTTCTTTTCTGTTGAATACTTCAAGCAATAATTTTTGAAAAAGTAATTATTATTCCTGATAAATTTTTATTCCAAATTTATGGCTAAATGTATAGCATTTAAGTAATACCAAAGCAAACACTCCTCAGAGTTCTAAATATCTAGAAACAGACCTTTTCACAACAGATGTCTGAATTTTCTGAGATACTGGTTAAATAGCACTGATAGAGCTTAGAAGATATAACAACATGGCAAACTTCTGAACTTTAAATTTCCTACCCTATCAACCAGAAAAAGCTCAGGATCTGATGGATTCATAGTCAGATTCTGCCAGATATAAAAAAGAGCTGATACCATTCCTACTGAAACCAGTTCAAAAAATTGAGGAGGAAGTACTCCTCTCTAATTCATTCTTTTAGGCCAGTGTCACCCTGATACCAAAACATGGTAGAGATACAACAAAAAAAAGAGAAAACTTCAAGACAATATCCTTAATGAACATAGGTATAAACATTCCCAACAAAATACTGGTGAACCAAATCCAGCAGCATATCAGAAAGCAAATCCATCACAATCAAGTAGGCTTTATCCCTGGGATGCAAGGTTTGTTCCGGTTACACAAATCAATAAATGTGATTCACCATATAAAACTAAAAACAAAAACCACATGATCATCTCAATAGATGCAGAAAAGGCTTTTGGTAATATTGAGCATTCCTTCATGTTAAAAACCCTCAACAAACTAGGCATTGAAGGAACATACATAAAAATAATGAGTAATCTATGACAAGCCAACAGCCAAAATTATCCTGAGTAAGTAGAGACTGCAAGCATTTTCTTTGAGAATCAGGGTAAGACAGGGATGACCATTCCCACCACTCCTATTCAACACAGTACTGGAAGTCACCACCAGAGCAATCAGGCAAGAGAAGAAATAAAAGGCATGCAAACAGGAAGAGAGGAAGTCAAATAATCTCTGTTTGCAGATAGTACCATTCTATATGTAGAAAATCCCATAGTTCTCTGCCCAAAAGCTCCAAAATCTGATCAACAATTTCAGCAGTGTTTCAGAATACAAAATTAATGTAAATAAATCAGTAGGATTTCTATACACCAATAATGTCTAAGCTGAAAGTGAAAGCAAGAATGCAATCCAATTCACAATTGCCAAAAAGAATAAAATGCCTAGGAATACAGCTAACCAGGGAGGTAAAGAATCTCTAAAATGAGAATTACAGAACACTGCTGAAGGAAATTAGATATGACACAAACAAATGGAAAAACATTCTATGCTTATGGATAAGAAGAACCAATAATTTTTAAATGACCATGCTGCCCAAAGCAATTTTCAGATTTCATGCTATTTCTATCAAAACTACTGACATTTTTCACAAAATTAGATTAAAACAAAACTATTTTAAAATTAATACACACCTTGAAATAGCTTGAACAGACAAGAAAATTCTAAACAAAAGCAATAGAGCTGGAGTGTTTATGTTACCTGACTTCAAAGTACAGTACAAGGCTAGCGGAACCAAAACAGCATGGTACTGGTACAAAACAGGCACAAATACCAATGGAACAGAACAGAGAGCCCAGAACTAAAGCTGTACACTTATAACCATCTGATCTTTCATGAAGTCCACAAAATCAAGCAATGATTAAAGGATTCCCTATTTAATAAATGGTGCTGGTATAACTGGCTGGCCATATGTAGAAGATAAAAGCTGAACCCCTCCTTATACCATATACAAAAATCTACTCAAAATGAATTGAAGACTTAAATGTAAAAGCCAAAACTATAAAAACTCTGGAAGATAACTTAGGAAATACCATTCTGGACATGAGCCCTGGCAAAGATTTTATGACAAAGACACAAAAAGAAATTGCAACAAAAACAAAAATTGAGAAATGTGATCTAATTAAACTAATGACCTTCTTCACAGCAAAAACAAACAAATATAAACAATAACAACAAAACAAGACCAAACACCTATCAGTAGAGCAAACAGGCCACCTACAGAACAGGAGAAAATATTTACAAACTATGTATCTGACAAAGGTTTAATATCCAAAACCTGTAAGGAATTCAAAAGACTTAAAACAGAGATTCCATTTCACCCAGCTATTCCATTATGAGGTATACACCCAAAAGAGTATAAATCATTCCACCATAAAAACATATGTGTGTGTATGTTTATCACAGCACTATTTACAATAGTGAAGACATAGAATCAACATAAATGTCCATCAATAGTAGGACTGAATAAAGAAAATATGGTACATATACACATTAGAGTACTGTTCAACCTAAAAAGGAAAGGGATTATGTCCTTTGCAGCAACATGGATGGATATAGAGACTATCATGCTTAGCAAACTAGTGCAGGAACAGAAAACCAAATATTGCATGTTCTCACATATAAGTGAAAGTGAAACACTGAATACACATGGACACAAAGAAGGGAACAACAGACACTGGGGCTTACTTGAGGGTGAAGAGTGGAAGAGGGAGAGAATTGAAAAATTACCTATCATGGGATTAATAGTGGAAAATGTAAGGAGCTCAAACAACTGTATAGGGAAAAATCTAATAATTCAAACAAAAATGGACAAAAGATTTGAATAGATTCAAAAGAATACATACACATGGCCAAAGGGCAACTGAAAAGGTGCTCAGCATTGCAAATAATAATCAAAACTGCAATGTGATATCATCTCACCCTAGTTATAATGGCTTATATCCCGATAGATAATAACAAATGGAGAGACTGTGGAGAAAAGGGAACCCTTGTACACTGTTGGTGGGAAGTAAATTAGTACAGCCACTACAGAAAACGATTGGAGGTTCCTCAAAAACTAAAAATAAAACAACCATATGATCCAGCAATCCCACTGTCGGGTTCTACCCAAAAGAAAGAAAATCCGTATATTGAAGTGCTATTTGCTCTGCCATATTTGTTGCAGCCCTGTTTACCATAGCTAAGATTTGAAAGCAACCTAAGTGTCCATCAGCAGATGAGTGGATAAAAAGTGATGTGGTACATATACACAGTGGAGTATTATTCTGCCACAGAAAAGAATGAAACCCTGTTATTTGCAACAACAGGGATGGAACTGGATGTAATTATGTTAAGTGAAATAAGCCAGGCACGGAAAGATGAAAATCATGTGTTCTCACTTATTTGTGGGATCTAAAAATCAAAGCAATTGAACTCATGGAGATAGAGTAGAAAGATGTTTACCACAGTCTGGAATGTGTAGTGAGGGGCTGAGATAGTTACTGGATACAAAAAAGTAGAAAGAATAAGACATACTCTTTAACATGCACAACAGGGTGATTATAGTCAATAATATTTGTACATTTAAAAATAAAAGAGAGTAATTGGATTGTTTTAACACAAAGGATAAATGCTTGAGGGGATGGATACCCCATTCTGCATGATGTGATTATCACACACTGCCTGCCTGTATCAAGATATGTCATGTACCCCATAAATATATGCACCTATAATGTACCTACAAAAATTAAAAATGAAAAAATGATGCGAACAAAAGAAAAGATAAACTACCTGTTGGGTACTATGCTTATCACCTGAGTGATCAAATAACATGTACACCAAATTCCTATGGCACACAATTTACTTACAGTGGAAACCTGCACATGTACCCTTAAACCTAAAATAAAAGTAACAAAAAAAGAATTCCCAGCATGGGAATATTGTTCTTGGAAAGAGAATGTTAGAATGGAAAAGGAATTTTGAAGAGTTAATTTGGCTCCACCAGAAATCAGAACTGAGGAGAAAACTCAGACTAAATTAATTACTAAATTACGGAGTGCAATCACAGTGAAACAATACAAAAGAGTGAATCTGGGAAGAAGGAAGTCAATAAATAGATGTAGTACTGAATTGCTACCTCGTGGAGCCAAATGAAAATGATTTCTAACTGGTGATGTAGTTAGGCTTTGTGTCCCCTCCCAAATCTCATCTTGAATTGTAATCCCTGGATTTTGAGGGAAGAACCTGGTGGGAAGTGATTGGATCATGGGAGTCGTTTACCACATGCTGTTCTTGTGACAGTGAGTGAGTTCTCATGAGATCTGATGTTTTTATAAGTGTTTAACATTTCCTCCTACACACGTACTCTTCTCTCCTGCCACCACATGAAGAAGATCCTTATTTCCTCTTTGCATTCCACCATGATTATAAGTTTCCTGAGGCTCCCTGATATGTGGTACTGTGGGTCAAGTAAACCTCTTTATAAGTTACCAAGTCTCAGGTATTTCTTTGTAGCAGTATAAAAACGGACTGATGTAGCTGAAGACTGTCTTCAGGAAGCTTATAGGATTACTGGTCCCAGGGAAGTCCATGGTAAAGCAGGGAAGAGAGTAAGAAAAAACTTACCTACCAACTTTCTTGATCTAGATAGGGAAATGTTTGTCCTGCAGGGTGTTAGTTACATGACATTTATTCTTTCCATAAGCATGGCCTCCAGCCAGATCTGAGGTCTCAAGCCTATGTGGCAAAGGGAAAGTCTCAGGACATAACTCAAAAGAGGTGTGTACCCTGGCATCCAGGCAAGGTACTATTATGTTGTGCCTACGGGAAAGTTAAGAGGAGTCATGCTGAGTTGGTCATTACAGTGGTTAATGAACCAAAAAAGTAGCCAGAGCTCCAGAAGGCAAGTGAGGATAACAACAACTAAGTAGCATATAAGAAGATACTTGTAACAAAAGCAGACTTTTTTTATTCACACTAGAATAAAATTGAACATTAGGGACAAATTTATTAATCAACACTTCTGTAATTCAGAAGTGTAGCACCAGCTATACATATAGGCACAATTTCTGAGTGAACACCTTAAAGTCAGCTATGCACATTGTACTTTCCTTTACGGTGCTAATATTAGTTTAAGGAAGATCATAACCTACCTTGTAGGACAGTTGTACACTTGATGGGTAAGATATTTCTGAAGATATTTGGCATTTTAAGATCAAAATAACATTAGATTTTATAAGTTTAATGTTACAGTGGATTTGAAATTGAAGCAGGAAATTTTCCCTGACCTCTTCATGGGCAGGAAGTGGAATGCACAGGCACTAGAAATAGCTGGCCATTTCTGTGCTGGGCAGGGGCCGACTACACTGCTTGGTCCCACTCGCATTCTGAAATCCCTTGCAGGAGAGGGAGTACAGGTGAGTGGGGGCAGGAGCTAGGGGAAGTGCCTATGGGCAGCAGCAGGAGCAAAACTCTATGAGGCCCCACCGTAGCATCTAGGAAAATGCCCACAACCCCTGACACCCATAAAGAGTGTAACAATCAATGTTCTTTTAGCTTTGCTGTCCAGGGATGGTTTAAGTGTTAACAGCTCAGTGGGAGGTCAGTGTGGCAGCCTTTTGCACTCGCACCTAGGTTCTTCTCTGGTGTCCAGGAGGAATTCTGCCACATGAAAAAATTGGAGATGGTAAATGTGGGGGATTTTATTGCTGATGACAGTGGCTCTCAGCAGGAAGGGGACCTGAAAAGGGAACAGAGCAGGAAGATAATCTTCCCCTGGAGTCCAGCCATTTCTGGGGGTTTTGATGGGCACAAGAATAAGGTTTTTCATTTGTTTGTTTTTGTGTTTTTAATTGTATTTTAGGTTCCGGGTACTTGCACAGATAATGCAGGATTGTTTTATAGGTACATACATGGCAAGGTGGTTTGCTGCCTCCATCCCCTTGTTACCTATATCTGGCATTTCTCCCCATGTTCTCTCCTAACCTCCCCATCCCCCATTGTTGCTCCCCTAACCCCCCAACAGAACCCAGTGTGTGATGCTCCCCTCCCTGTGTCCATGGGTTCTCATTGTTCAATACCCACCTATGAATGAGAACATGCAGTGTTTGATTTTCTGTTCTTGAGTCAGTTTGCTGAGAATGATGGTTTCCAGATTCATCCATGTCCGTATAAAGGACACGAACTCATTGTTTTTTGTGGCTGCATAGTATTCCATGGTGTATATGTGGCACATTTTCCTTGTCCAGTCTACCATCGATGGGCATTTGGGTTGATTCCAGATCTTTGCTATTGTAAACAGTGACTCCATGAACATACCTGTCCATGTGTCATTATAACAGAACTATTTATAGTCCTTTGGACATCTACCCAGTAATGGGATTGCTGAGTCAAATGGAATTTCTATTTCTAGATCCTTGAGGAATCACCACACTGTCTTCCACAATAGCTGAACTAATTTACACTCCCACTAACAGTGTAAAAATGTTCCTATGTCTCCACATCCTCTCCAGCATCTGTTGTCTCCCAATTTTTAAATGATCACCATTCTAACTGGTGTGAAATGGCATCTCAATGTGGTTTTGATTCGCATTTCTCTAATGACCAGCGATGGTGAGCATTTTTTCATATGTATGGTGGCCCCACAAATGTCTTCTTTTAAAAAGCGTCTGGTCATATACTTCACCCACTTTTGAACAGGTTTGTTTGTTTTTTTCTTGTAAATCTGTTTTAGTTCTTTGTAGATTCTGAATATCAGTCCTTTGTCAGATGGAAAGCTTGCAAAAAAATTTTTTCCCATTCTGTTGGTTGCCAGTTCACACTAATGATTGTTTCTTTTGCTGTACAGAAGCTCTTAAGCTTAATATATTCCATTTGTCTATTTTGGCTTTTGTTGCCAGTGCTTTTGGTGTATTAGTCACGAAGTCCTTGCCTTTGCCTATGTCCTATATGGTTTTGCCTAGGTTTTCTTTTAGGGTTTTTATGGTGTTAGGTCTTATGTTTAACTCTTTAATCCATATGGAGTTAATTTTAGTGTACGGTGTCAGGAAGGGGTCCAGTTTCAGCTTTCTGCACATGACTAGCCAGTTTTCTCAACACCATTTATTAAACCGGGAATCCTTTCCCAATTGCTTGTTTTTGTCAGGATTGTCAAAGATCAGATGGTTATAGATGGGTGGCATTGCCTTCTGAGATCTCTGTTCTGTTCCATTGGTCTATATCTCTGTTTTGGTACCAGTACCATTCTGTTTTGATTATTGTAGACTTATAGTATAGTTTGAAGTCAGGTAGCAGGATGCTTCCAGCTTTGTTCTCTTTGCTTAGGAGTGTCTTGGCTGTGTGGGCTTTTTTGGTTCCTCATGAAGTTTAAGGTGGATTTTTCCAGTTCTGTGAAAAAGGTCAATGGTAGCTTGATGGGGATACCATTGAATCTATAAATTACTTTGGACAGTATGGCAAGGGCATTTTCACAGTATTGACTCTTTCTAACCAGGACCATGGAATGTTTTTCCATCTGTTTGTGTCCTCTCTTATTTTCTTGAGGAGTGGTTTGTAGTTATCCTTGAAGAGGACTTTTAGATCCTTTGTTAATTTTATTCCAAGGTATTTTATTATTCTCTTTGTAGCAATTGTGAATGGGATTTTGCTCATGATTTGGCTCTCTGTCTGTTATTGGTGTATAGGAATGCTCATGATTTCTGCACATTGATTTTGTAACCTGAGACTTTGCTGAAGTTGCTTATCAGTTTAAGGAGATTTTGGGCTGAGATGCTGGGATCTTCTAAATATAAAATCATGTTGTCTGCAAAGAGAAACAATTTGACTTCCTCCTTTTCTAATTGAATACCCTTTATTTCTTTTAGTTACTTGATTGCTCTGGCTAGAACTTCCAATACTATATTGAATAAGAGTGGTGAGAGACAGCATCCTTGTCTAGTGCCAGATTTCAAAGGGAAGGCTTCCAGTTTTTGCCCATTCAGTATGATATTGGCTGTGAGTTTGTTCTAAATATCATTTACTATTTTCAGATATGTTCCATCAATACCTAGTTTCTTGAGAATTTTTATCATAAAGACTGTTGAATTTTGTCAAAAGCCTTCTCTGCATCTATTGAGATAATCATGTGGTTTTTGTCTTTGGTTCTGTTTATGTGAAAATTTACATTTATAGACTTGCCAATGTTGAACCAGACTTGCATCACCAGGATGATGCCTACTTCATCATGATGGATAAGCTTTTTGATGCACTGTTACAATCAGTTTGCCAGTATTTTATTGAAGATTTTTGCATCTATGTTCGTCATGGATATTGGCCTGAAATTTTCTCTTTTTTCATTTAATCTCTGCTGGATTTGGTGTCAGGATGACATTGGTCTCATAAAATGATTTGGGAAGGATTTCCTCATTTTGGATTTCTGGGAATAGTTTCAGAAACAATGGTTTCAGCTCCTCTTTGTCTGTCTGGTAGAATTGGGCTGTGAACACATCTGGACCTGGAGTTTTTTTGGTTGGTAGGCTAGTAATTCCTGCCTCAACTTCAGTACTTTTTATTGGTCAATTCAGGGTTTCAACTTCTTCCTGTTTTAGGCTTGGGAGGGTGCAAGTGTCCAGGAATTTATCCAGTTCTTCCAGGTTTACTGGTTTATGAACATAGAGTTGTTTATAGTAATCTCTGATTCTTGGTGGTGATATCCCCTTTATTATTCTTTTATTTAATCTATTTGATTCTTTTCTCTCTTTTTTATTAATCTGGCTAGTGGTCTGTCTATTTTATTGATCTTTTCAGGATCAGTTTCACACATAACAATATTAACCTTAAATGTAAATGGGTTAAATGCCACAATCAAAAGCCACAGACTTGCAAAATGGATAAAAAGTCAAGACTCATCAGTGTGCTGCATTCAGGAAACCCATCTCACATGCACAGACACACACGGGCTCAAAATAAAGGGATGGAAGAAGATTTACCAAGCAAATGTAGAGAAAAAAAAGCTGAAGTTGCAATCCTAGTCTCTGATAAAATGGACTTTAACCAACAAAGATCAAAAGAGACAAAGAAAGACATAACATAATGGTAAAAGGATCAATGCAACAAGAAGAACTACGAATCCTAAATATATTTGCACCCAATACAGGAGCACCCAGATACATAAAGCAAGTTCTTCATGACCTACAAAGAGACTTTGTAGGACTGGGATCTTCCAGTCCTGCAAAGAGACTTAGACTCCCATACAATAATAGTGGGAGACTTTAACACCCCACTGTCAATATCAGGATAAGGTTTTATATGCACAGAATGGGGTTGGGGTGGGACATAGGTGGTTTTGGAAAAGTCAGCATTCAAGTGAGAAAACAGGAATGTATGTTCTCACTTTGGGAGGAAGTTCTAGACTTGAGGGTAGGGCCCTCACTGGGAACCTGCTCTCTCTGCCCAGAATTTCCCTGCCTCCTGTCCCTCCCAAAATTACTTTGACAGTTTCGAATGAAGAAGATTAATTATGCTTTTTAAAAATATAAGTTAGCTGTCTTTATTTTCTAGGATAAAATGCAGTTTTTACTCAAAATGGTGCTTAACTGAATAGCATTTATGCAAATGACATCTATAGATAAGGACTAACTGTTTATAATATCTTAAATCAAGTTTACTTTTGAAGACAGTTGTCATTTTTGGCAGAGCAAATGAGGATAAATATATACTACTAACTATGGAGAATAGTAGATAAATACAATAAATAAATTTACTTCTTAATTTTCACAGTGTATGTCAACTAATCATACAGTTTTCAGAAATAGCATTCTTTTATGATTTTATATAACTATAATTCACATTGTTAGAATCTTTCTATTTCATTTTTACTTTTTTCAGCTCTTAAAAGTCTCTTTGAGTTTCTCAATAATTGTATATATAATTTAATTTATAAACATGATTTTATTTATAAAGTATACAATATATTTATATTATAAAAATTATAAACTATATTTATGTAAATCCTATTTTGTAAATTAAATACATTATATAATTTTTATGAATTTTGTGATTTTTATAAGTTATATAATTTTTATAAAATATATCTTATATGAATATAAATTATATTTATATAATATACAATTTTTTGGTTTAGTAAAGAAATATTTCTATTCTAATTGGACTTTCTTTCTCCTCATGTCTTAAAATATGTTTAGTACAAATCAAATATAAGTGTGAAAAACACTGGGGTTCAAAACCTTCCAGTGTTTTGAATTCTTTCAATGTTCAAGATTCTCTAGCCAGTCACATTTACGGACACCATATTGGTGACCTTTGTTTTTCCTTAAAAGGAATAGCTGTTGGCCATGTGGATTTTGGCTAAATAATTTTGAAGGAATTAAGACTCAAACACAGTAGTGAAGTAAAACACTTACTTAGTAATTTTTTTTTACTGCAAAGAAATTCCCGAAATCAAAAAATGAATTTAAATATGTTAGATATCAGCATCAATATATAATTTACACAATTTTTAAATCTTCAAATAGGCAGATTAGGGGAAAACAAAAATGCCAAGTTTGGGTCAGAGTTTTACAAGAGAGCTCCAATAAATGGTGTTCTGAACATTAACTGATATAAACAGTTCATGTATAGTTCTGGAGGATCTTAAAGGAAAGATAAACCATAATTGGCCTCATATTTATTTGAATAACCTGCTTATGTAAGCAAACTCTGCCAAAATAAGTTTATTTGAACTCTAGAAATAATACTAAATCTAGTATGTCTAAATTTAATTTCAAATAATATTTTATATAATTTTAGAGTACTTAGACTTTAACCCTCTGTATGCTCTGAGAATATTTCAAAATTCAAGTCCTTCACATACCCTTAAAACTTTATATCAATATCATAAAATAATTTATCAAAACAGAAAAAAAAAGCCGTACTTACAAAATTGCTTTGGTTTTGTATAATCTACCCTCAGAAGAGACGTGTTTTAATGCACTTTCCAAACATGTTTCATAGTGTCTTATTGACTGAGGATTACATAAAATAGACTAATGCACTATGTTGATAATTAACAGCAAAATGGCAGTCTGTAGGTTTTATAGAAAGAAGATCCTAAACTAAGCTTTCCAAAGAGAGTAATGATTAAAGAAAATTATATTATTTACTTGATTTTCCTTTACAATTTGATGTTTTACTTTAAACTAAGATTTCAAATCACCTTTGTTTAAAAAATAAAACTAAGCAAAAAATAACTTAGCTGATTTATGCTACTGTATTAGCAAATTAACCAAATGTTTAGTTTTCAGCATATTAATAAATGAACAGGAATAATTGATACAGCCAAAATGAATCCCAGTATTGATTTAATCTGGCAGTATAACTAGTTAAAACTGGAACAAGGGGAATATTTTAGTCTAGATATTATCTGACAATTGAAAAAATCATCTTTTTACATCACAACCCTATTGCACTGACAATAATAATGCGAGTTCTGATGACAAATTGCCTAAATTTGAGAACGCTGCTTAAAGGCCACAAGTTTATTTGTTTTCATAAAATGAGTGTAAACAAATAAAATGCATTTCTGGATATGTTGAAAGTTTAAATTGCAAGCATTCAAAATAGGTCAAGCATTCTGAATTATAACTCATTTTATAAAGCCTATAATGCTTAAGGGAAAAAGAATTACCTGAATTCACAGCTAACATGAGATTTGCCATACAAAATAAGTTAACGAGGAAACCAATGACCTAAGCCCCAGGGTAATGCTACTTGGTAGAACAAAAGAATACTACATAATAATTCCAGGGAAGACTGTGTTTACATAGAACACACATTTAAAAGAAAACAATAACATCCAGAAATGTTGCCATGTCACACAAAAATTTATCATCAGATTTAGCACATTTCATGCAACAGAACAATATATGAAAAATGAAGATATTTATCATTTAAGTGACTTAACTGCTCCTCAATTTGAATAAAAATAATTTGAGTTTACTTGAGAATTTCCTACTAACTTTATAATGTCTAATACCTAAAATATAACCATTAGGCATTTGTTCTCAATTACCAACTCCACCACAATCACATTTCTCATTAGTTGAGAAATAAATCCTATCAAATCAGTGTTAGAGTCAATGTCATTTAATCCTTTGCTAGAAATGAGACTTGTTGAATTTGTTTTCAAAACACTATATCCTTCTTGAATATGTGCTTAAATTTACCTTTGCACTGTTGTGATAAATATTTTGCACTTCATAGATTGCTTAGGAGTATGTTTGGCTAATTAAATATTTTATTTGAGCACTGAATAATACAGTACTAGACTAGTAAATGATGCCTAAAAATAAAAATGTGTAAACACCCTTTATTTTATTCTTGCCACTTTCTTGACAACCAAAAAAGAAAAAATTATTTCATTTGTTTTTTTCTAGTGATTGCTCAATGACCTTGTTTAACAGTTTCAAAAGTAATACATCAATGTATTATGAAATTTAAGAATTGATGTCTGCATCTTAGAACTTATTTTAATTACAGATATTTCTTTTTCCATGACTATAACAAATTCATTCTCATAGCAACATTCCAGATTATAATACTGTTAGAAAAGGATATATTAAATTTACAGCATTAATCATCTCAGGTAAATAAAACACTTAATAATGTCTTGTATAGCATTTATTCTGCTTAAGTTGTATTATATGAAAATACAAGTACTATATGAAAGTTTATGTATTAAAGTAGTGACTGCATGCAAACATAAGCATTAGTAAACCCTGCTATCATTAAAATTATATTAACAATAGGTCAATAAAAGTATTCTTAAGTGAAATAATCTAATTGCCTTTTGTATAGGTGGTCAATTAGCACAATGAGCCAAACTGAAAGTAACAGACAAACCTTTATTTACTAAGACAGTACAGGAAAAGTACAAAAGGAAAACTTGCCAGCTTCCCAGTATTCCATTTTCCCACAGAACCCTGTGGGATTATGAATAGATAACATCCGGCACAGTTAGGGGCAATCACCTCAGTCCAGGTTTTCCTACAAAGAGGTCTCTGCAAAGGTGCCTTGTAAGTCTCAGCCAATGTCCCTGATCAGGAGGTCTCCAACAGGACATCCCTGGGCTGGACCCTCAGATATGCACATGAGCTTGGTTGGTCTAGAAGTGCTGGGTCCTTGAAGCCGCTCTTTCTGGAAAAGTGCAAGCACTGACTGTATTCCAGGACTGGTGAGGGAAGGCCTTCTCATTAGGCCTGACAGACAAAGCCTTATAAAATTTCTGAACAATTATTTTCCAAGGTTAGGCTTGAAAGTTCACACAGAGGAGTTTGGCCTGGTGCTGGTCTTTTTTAAAACAATTGTCTCTTGTTAACGATAAAGTATGATCTGATTTATCTATTAATATAAAAACAGTGAAAACTAACATAACAAAATTGTATGATAATATTAAGCAATATTTTTTTCTAACTTGACAATTTGTTATTAATTTTCAAATATCTGGCTTAGAAGAAACATTATTTGTTTACTGTTGTATCAGACTGAGCATAGAAAGTCAACACCAAGACAAAAGTATGCCAGATTGCAGGGTTTATTGCTAGCGACCATGGAGGACTCACATCTCTCCAACCCGTGGCCCCATAAAAGAGGGTGACAAGACCTTTTATACCCGTAAAAATCACCTTGGGGGTGAGGGGAGAGGATGGGATGAGGGGCTTCAGACATTCCGAGGGCCAGTGGATTCAAATCACCTTCTGGGCAGAGATGAGGGTGAGGGGGTTCTGGACATTTCAAGGGCCAGGGGACTATTTGACATTCTGATTGTCATTTAGGGGTTCACAGATGCTAACATTAGCATTTGTTTATATATCGTCTGGGTAGGGGTGGGATCCACAGATTTTTATTTACTTGGCGCCAGGATGGAATTATCTGGGGGTGCTTACTCTGGTAAACAAAGGCCAGCAATTCTGGCAGTTACAGATAAGAGAAGGTATGCAGCTTTACCTCACTTTGCATCCTGCAAAGTAAACTAGCACTTTACAGAAGCCAAGGTTAGCAGTCATTGTGAGGAGAATGGAAACAGTTTTGTCAATTTATAAAATGGCATTGTACAGGTCCTAACTCTAGGCCAGCTATATCACATACTGTTTCTATTGTTCTGAAATTTTTCACCTATGAGTGACAAATTCATAAAACTCACTTCCTCAGGTTTCTTGGCAGTTATGTAAACACATGACTAGACTCTTCCAATTTAGAGTCATATTTGAAGTGAAGTAAAAAGGAAAGTGCCAGTTTTGACTTCTGTCATTATGAACAGTTAGATACGGTGACAAAACTCTGTTTCTAAAATGAATTAAAATGTTTAATTAAATATTAAAAACATAATTTCAAGTGAATTGTTGTTTGGACAAAAAAATAAGAAAAATCTCAAAAGTCACAAAGGAATTAATAGTTGAAAACTAATGGGGTGGGGAGTTGGGGAGAGATAGCATGGGGAGAAATGCCACATACAGGTGAAGGAGAGGAAGGCAGCAAATCACACAGCCACGTGTGTACCTATGTAACAATCTTGCATGTTCTTCACATGTAACCCAAAACCAAAAATGCAATAAAAAAAAGGAAAGAGAGGTGGGGAGATCTCAGGAGGAAAAGAGGCAGGTAGGGAGAACTGAAGAAAGGAAGGAAGAAAGAGAGAAAGAGAGAAAACAAGCACTGTCCAAATCAAATAAAGTTGAATCACTCTCTCGCTCAATAAATTTACAAAGTTGCACAGTTAATACAAAAATATTAACTCTATATTCTGTACCCAGTTTTCTCTTTTAAGATCTTACATTGTCACAGTACCTTTGTCACAACTAATGAAACAAAGTTGGTATAGCATGTCTAACTAAATTTCACTTTGTTTTTCATTAGTTTTTACCTAATTAGCTTTGTCTCTATCTAGATCTTACCCAGGATACCACATTATTTTAAGTTGGGCATGCTTACTAAAGTACCTCTATATAATAACTGTTTCTTAGACTTTTCTTGTTTGCAATAATCTTGAAACTTTTGGGGATTAGTGATACTCTTTTTTTCATGACTGTGAACAATTCATAATTTTCATTTTGTTCCCTTATCAAACTTTTAAAACCAAGATTTACCAGTTTTGTATATATTAGGTGCATATTTGTGAATTCTCTTTTGTTAAGGAGAATGAAAGGAAACTAGTGTCAAGTGGTGTGTGATGTCCCTTCAATTTGGATTTGGATTTGTCCATTATTTTTCTCATGGTTACACTGATGAGCTTGTTTATTGAGGCTTATGAGGAGATCTGGGGCAGATGATAAAGCAAAAGGCCTATCCAGGGTGTGAGTTCCAACAAGCAATGGTTGCATATAGCTGAGTCCTGAAATCAATACATTCTCAATATAAGGATAAAATTGAACCAAATAAAGCATCTCAGAAAGAAACTTGAAAAAGCTGTATTGTCTTAACATGAAGACTGAATAGAGAAAAGAAAATATCTCCTGAGAATACATGATTGCAACCTTGGCCTCAAGCAGTTTTGCTGTTCAAATTCACAAACCCATTTCATTAAAAAAAAGTCTCAAGACAAATATGTTTTTAAAATTGGTTCTAGTATAATTGTTTTCCAATTACATGGCAAATGTGAATGGGAAAAACATTTAATACCATTCTTTAAACAAGCCCGATAGAAAATAGTCCTAAGTGATGAAGTGTCATGAACATGAAATAAAACACAACACAACACAACACAACACAACACAACACAACACAACACAACACATAGGGATAAAGGCATTATGAGCAAGAGTCAGCAGAATGAGGAGAGACAGCCAAATCAGATCTTTAAAGACTTCTAATGTCTTAATTAACAGGCACAAAGCACAAAATATATTTGTTGAATATGGTTAAAAATAAAAAAAGAAGACAGAACAATCTGGTTAGAAGGGAATACTTTGTGGCAGATCAACATTCCTGCTAAAAGCAATTAGAAGAGCTGTATAACAGTCAAAAGTTAGAAGAACTGAGATTCCAAGAGAGACAAAAGCCACAGAGACAAATGCATGCTCTCTGTCGTTGTTCCTGGAAGAATTTGTCAATTCCAGACTAATTGAAAAAATACACAAATAGAATGGAATAGAAAGCCAATTTTTACATGGATTTTATATGGCATTATATAACTGTGGAAAAATTTATTATTGTATAAATAGTGCTGAGACAGTTTTCTATCCATATGTTTAAAAAATAGTAGTTAAATTACTTCCTAGGAAAACATATAAAAGCTAAGCATAGGTAGATGAAATAACAAATGTAAAAGCAACAATAAGAAAATTTAAAGTAACTATATTGATAGACATCTTTAATATTCAGAAAGCCTCATTCTATAAATAAAAAAAACTTTTTACATCCTTGTGGTTTGTGTGTTATATCAGCACTCTCAGCCTCTGAACCAAATTTTGGGTTAGAGTTGACCCTTTTCTGCTGTATGGTCACAACGGAATAGCTTTAAAAGTTTCGTAACGCACAAACCACAAAGAAAACTTATTGCATTAAAATTAGGACTCTATTAAAAGGCACAATGGGAAAATAAAAGTTATATCCTAGAAAAACATCGTTACAATTTTAACATACTTGATAAAGGAAAACTGCTCATAAGTATAAATAAATTTAACATACAATTTTTTAAAAGCCCACCTGCTGCAAATAATAAATGAACATTGACTTGACTAGGGATTTCACAGACTAGAAAATATAATAGATTAAGAAAATTAGGAAAGAAAAAGCTCAACTTCATTAATAATTATCAATATGTTAAAGCCACAATATGAAATGTATTTATATTCACCATTTAGCATAAATAAAAATCTGACAGTAATAGGGGCCATTGGTTTTAGAGCCACTGGACCTGCTGTGGAAGTATATATTAGCAAAACATTTTGGAAACTAAATTAACATTATTAAAAGAATTTGAATATATGCATGCTTTTTTGGCCTGATAATTCTGTTCCAGGATAGTGGTATAGTGGTCTGACTTTTCTCATTTCTGAGATTGTTACCTTAATGAAAATGCAACATAAGTCTCCACCCAGTCATTCTCCATCTTTTCATGTGTTTTCCTCCTGTTTACCTACTCTATGTTAAAATTTTATATTGATTTATTTGCTTTCTTATTTATTATGTGGCTATCCCACTGGTTATAAACTTATAAATTTATTCAACATCACAAACTTCAAGCTAGAAAGTACCTTTCACAAAGTATTTGAGCAATAAAACATGTTAAAATTACTTAAATAGAAGAAGAAACTAGTTCCTCTCATTTCTTTAAAGATTGCTTTTATTATCTCATGTATTAATATGCTGAAATGTTTTGAGGCTTTACTAAGATAATATGCAAAACAGTACAGTGTCTAGAACAAAGGCTGTCTTCATTAGATAGGGGCTATTTCTAAATGGAAATTTATAATTAGTTTGGATGCTTTATTTCCTTATGATGGGTAGGAACAGGAAGTTAATTGGACATAGTTTCTATTTTGTTCCCTTATTGAACTTTTAAAACCAAGATTTACAAATTTTGTACATATTAGGTGCATATTTATAAATTTTCTTTTGTTAAGGAGAATTAAAAGAAACTAGTGTAAATAATAATTGTTAAAAATAAATAATGTATCAATTTGAATTGAAGTTTTGTAATGTGTCTTACATTTTGTTCTCTCCTCAGTGTTCAGAATTTAAACTTGTACAACCTACCAAACACTAGATTCTCATTTGGAATTTAATATAAACCATGAACCTAATAAGGAAACTTCAAAAACTATTTCCTCTTTACCTATAGAGATGACCTTATAATTTATTTTTGTAAAATAATTTTGTTTATTTCCTTTCTCATATAAAAACATAAGGCCAAAATGGCCATATGTCTCTAATTACATTAATTATTTACTCAACATTGAATGTTACGTTCTTAACTGCCTACCTAATATCTCCGAAATGTCGATTGCTCTTTATAATCTGCAAAAGAGAGGATAGTTAATGTACAAATAATCCCCATAAAAGGTCATCTAAGAAGGATTTTTGTTTGCCTTGGTGATATAACTTGATTTCACTATTTTTTGCATCATAATTAAGTTGTTGAGAAAATAATAAAGTTTATATAGTGGACTTTTGCTTTTAACTGTTTAGTTTCTATTAGTTTTTTTTTCAGTTAGTAATTAAAAAAAATTATTTGGAAAATCACCTCTCTGCCAATTCTTAGCCCAATTTTAGTGGAAATGAACTGACAACCAGTCCCAGAGAGTTAATGATTCAGAAATAGCATGTTATATAACAAACATGACACAGAGAAACATTTCCTGAGCACTGGGGAAAATTAGTTTGGACCATTTCCTGCTGGTCTTGGTAGGCTAAGATAGCAGCATGGAAGAGTTAAAGCTATCTTCCTAAAACAGCCAAAGTAGGAAGCTAACTGAAAAGAAAACACAACAAAAATGCAATACAAACCAGAAATGTGTTCTGGTGATACTATTTGGGCTCTGAATCAAACCACATTCATTGTAAACCCTACTTACATATTTTACAGTTATATAATCCAGCAAATTCATGTGTTCCACTTTCATTTTGTCTTGTTTTGTTTTAATGTGTTTAGATTCTATTTGATTTATTCTGAAAAGAGTCCTAATTCATATAGTTCATAATTCTAAACTATACGGTCATTGAAGTACGTAGAAGAACTGAAAAATGAGTAGGTGGCAGGAAGAAGTTACTGTTAAATCTACTATTTCCTGTATTTTATGGGCATCCTATTCATGTGATCAGTGGATGGTTGTACATTCACCTGTAAGGATAATTATGTGATAACCATACCCAGTTGAATTTTGGGTAAATGTAGCAAAAGTCTTGCTCAACCAAATATTTGGAGGAAAGTGCTTATATATAGATACACATTTCCATTAACTCATCTCTATATCACCATTTTTCTCTCATAATATTTACTTAATCATTTTCTGTTTGGAAACTATTCTTCATGATAGACAAGATGTAATAAATTAGCAGTTGCATAGGTTGATCTTATTTTATCTTCAGTTTGCAATACAATCTGAACCAGGAGCCTAGAATGCTCTTTTACTTATTGTTTCGGTGATTCTACATAAAGTTGAATAGAGCATAGAGGTATTCTATCTTTCTACATAAGTTTCTTCTTATAATATGCACTCAGTAAGCCTGGAAGCCTAGAGAATGCACCTTTCAGGTCTGTTATGAGCAGCGTAATTGACTAATAGCCCCAGCAGCTGTTCTTCTAGATTTACCACTGCATTTGTGTAGACGTCGCACTTCCCAGATAATTACTGATTACAGTGAGTGCACTAATGAAGACCAGTTGTTGTGACAAGGGACCTCTCAATCAACAGGTTTGGTCCAAAAACTTCCCAGCTGTCTTGCCAAAATTAGAACCACTGTTTTTACTGGAGTTACCTTTCCTCACTAAATTCTTTAGTATTCATACTTCCAGTTTTAAAATTGATCTTTCCAGGATGTTTCCATTAAGATAATTCAGCAATATTGCATTCCTATATATCCAACTCAGTTATCTACTTATATTATGAATAAGTGTGTCTGAATTTCTGAAATACCTGTGGATATTTTGTGCTGAATTTAAGAACACATAAGTCCGCAGCCTGGTAAATCTGCTGTACCTGCCTTTGATGCTCGCAGATGATGCTTTTTCCCATCGTCTTTTATTTTCTAGTCCATAGACATGAGTATTTTAGCATATCCCCTCAACTAACATTTATTAAGTGTTTATCTTATGTGGTACTCTGCTTGATTATAGAATTAGAAAGACTAATAAGGTATGATAATACCAGTTGATTAGTAGAGTGGAAATTCATTTCAAATATTTGCTTATAAAAATTCAGAAGCTATAGTATAGGTGTATGCATGATAAAGCTATAGAAATCTAGAAAAGGTAGTACCAACTTACCTTGTAGATTTTAATAAATAATGTTAATCAAAATCCAAACAAACAAAAAAATACTTTCATGATAGCTTGGATCAGTAGTTTAAGTGATCATAAAATAACCATTTATTTTTTAAAGGCTTATCTGAACATAATTATCTAAGTGATTTCAAAAATAATTAGAGAGTTAAATTTCTTTTTAATTGAAGCACCAATAATTTTCCTATTAATCTCAAGTTATTTTTGCAAGCATCAAAAAACACCTCTATATTTATATATATTAGTATCTTTCTTGTCTTTCATATTAAAACAGTTTATGATGTCTATTTTGTTGCCTTTTCTGGCTCATGGATTATGAAAACTTTTATTGAACTTCTATGTTGTAGTCCTTTTTTCTAGTTATTTTTTGTTGCTGGTATCTTAATTTTATCACTTTCAGAGGTTGCAGTCTGAATACTGACATTTTTAAGGATGTGAAAAAATCTGACAGATTTTTAAATTATTACATGTGAACTTGAAAATAATGTAAATTTTGCCACTTCTAAGTGAAATTGTTCATAGTAGAGGAACGTTTGCTTATTCTGTCAGCTACTGAAAGAGATATACTTTTTTTTTTGAGACAGAGTTCTCACTCTGTCACCCAGGCTGGAGTGCAGTGGCATGATCTGGCTCACTGCAACCTCTGCCTCCTGAGCTGAAGCAATTCTCCTGCCTCAGCCTTCCTAGTAGCTGGGATTACAGGTACCTGCCACCATGCCTGGCTAATATTTGTATTTTAGTAGACATGGGGTTTCATCATGTTGGCCAGGCTGGTCTCAAACTCCTGGCCTCAAGCAATCCACCTGCCTTGGCCTTCCAAAGTGCTGAGATTACAAGCATGAGCCACTGTGCCTGGCCCAAGATATACTTGTATAACTTTC
Source organism: Leontopithecus rosalia (assembly GCA_028533165.1). NCBI lineage: Eukaryota > Metazoa > Chordata > Mammalia > Primates > Cebidae > Leontopithecus > Leontopithecus rosalia. The sequence continues at coordinate 93,642,359 of CM052649.1, read as the reverse complement.
TAATTTGATTTTGAATTTGTAGATTTCTTCTTATTTTATTAATTATTTTGCATATGTTGAGTTCTCACAATTTTAGGATTATTATATTAAACTCTGGGTTTACCCCTGTATCATCATCAAGTGTTCTTTTAACAATGCTTCTTGTCTTAAAGTTGGCTTAATGTCTAATATTAGTGTGGTGGCACTAACTTTTCTTTGCTTAGTGTTTGCATAGTAGACAATATCATTTAAAATTTATTTGAAAACATAAAAAAATCTCAAAATAAATCTAACTTAAAAGTTATAAGGTCTCTGCAATGATTTCTTTGATTGCCCAAGGAAATTAAAGAAGACCTAAATAAATGCAAGAATATACCATATTCATGAACTGTCAGACTCCATATTATAAAGATAAAAATTCTCCTCACTTCAATACATTAATATGTAATACGTAGATTCAATATGATCCCATTCAAAATCCTAAAGTTTCATTTTCTGTTGCATTGTTTATCAGATTATAAACTTTACATAGTCATGCAGATACTCTAAAATAATTCAAGTGAATCTTTCAGGAAAAGAACAATGCTGTAAGACTTATACTACCACAAAGTAAGATATATTATAAAACTATAGTAATTACAGTAGTGTGTCATTTATTTAATTTATGGAACCTAATGGAATTACATCAATATCTTTTAAGTAATAGCATATTAATTGGGCTGGCATACTATCATTTTTTAAAAGTTTATATAATTTGTTCTTAACAAATAAGAAATATATATATATCTATTTTAGCACTATTTAAAACATGTTTGAGCTGTTTTAAATAGTGCTCTTTAAACAGTTTTTAAAAGTTATATGCATTTTACTCCATCATGCATTCTTCTTAGACAATAAAATAATTATAAATTGAAATCTGAAAAACCAGTTAGCAATGTAGTAAACATATGCTGAACAGACAATATAAAAAAGAATATTCATTAGGAAGTCTAATGAATTTTCATGGTTTCTCATGAAACAAACTATTAATATAATTCATCAAATTTACCAAATTGCTTAGTAAAAAATGCCATGAAAGCATGAAGATATGCTCCACAAAAATTTTGGTAAAATTTAATAGCCATTAATATCAAAAGAAAAGAATCCCAATAATATAAGAATATAAATAAAAATTTCTCAAACTAGCAAAAAGTATTTCTCAGAAAACTAGAATTAGCGCGAATGCATAGAATGAGGTGTATATAACCTGTGACTGGAAGTAGAAATTGCATGTATCTCTCTGGAAGAAAAATGTTCTATATATGCTGACCCAGGAGAATCAATGAGAGTTTTGCTAATGGGCAGATTCGACTGTCTGTCAACATTATTTTTAACAATTTTCTGTGGCTATATGTATATTTTCATTAACCGCTTGTCATTGTTTTAAGTAATACTTCATGAAAATTAATTTTTTTACAATATGTTGCAATAAATATGTGTGCAGACAAAAGAGAAGTCAGATATAGAACTTGCTTTCAAATAGGTTGTAAATCATTTGATCTGTATATCTGTGTTTCATATGTACATATTTTTGTCTACATTATCTGTAATCATACATAGTTATATCAGGTTGTTTAAGATAATTTTTATACTTTAATGGGTGTGTGTCTGTGTCTGTGTGCATGCATAGGCAGACAGAGGGGGAGCAAGTAAAAATAACTGAATTGACATACAAAGGTTAAAATTAAAATGATCCTTTTAAAACCATAAATTTAGGTGTTTATCTTAAAAAAGAATTTACCAAGTAATTAATCTCATATGTTCATTACTAATTAAATTCCTTAAGAGAATATATGAAAATATGTTGTAAAATATGCTAAGCATGTAAACTTTATTGTAATAATAAATTGAAGCAGACCCTTGGCTTCTGAAGTTGAATAATATAATTTAATATTTTCTCATTATGACACTAAAGATAATATGTATGTGAAATGTAATGGTACTTCCAGAATGCACAAAGTGTAAAATTTCTTAGGATCATCATATGCTTATAATTATTATTTTATACATCTGTCCCTTTGGGTGAATATTTTAACTTAATTTTGACCAAATTAAATGCCAGAAAAAACATATTATATTTCATATGCTACTACCTACTAAAATCATAATGCTGATTTATTGCTGTGATCTCCTATTTAAAGCATGAACAAGAACTATTAAACTCTCATTCCAAAAGGCAAATTTTTATTATAAACAGATGCAGTCTAACTGGGGAGTCTCACACTACCATGAAATATGAGTCTTACTTCAAGATGTATTTATTCATTATGTGTGTATAGGGACCAAAAGGTGGGGCAGCTCCAGGCCCAGGTTGTAGTCTTGGCTCCTGCTGTCATCAGCTTCCTAAGTGATTCTGCTTCCTTTGTCCCCAGTGGCCTGCCCATTGTTAAATTTCTTCCTGAGTAAACACTGTTCTACAGGAACGGATGAGCACTCTCTCCTCCTCCCTACTTTGCTCTAATAAAATCTCCATTTTTCACAAGCAGGAGAACATTCATTTTTCCCGCCTCATTTTTCAAGTACCAAATCATGGCATTTCAAATTTTAAGTAAACAAAAAGTCCAATTTTTCATAGTGACAGCAACTGAATTGATGTATGAACCTGAAACCTTAAATGACTTATTCTTAATGATATTTGAAGAAGCCTCTTATGTTTTTAAATCATGTCAGAATGATATGTTTTGGCATTGCATTATAGTTCTTGTTTATTTAAGTTTATAATAGTCTATGTTTCATTGTCCAAGGTGTACATAGGCCCTTCTTATAAATTAGATTCTATCTGCTAAAATCTCCTCATTAGAGGTTCAAAAGAAAGGTAATGCCATATACTCTATACATAAATAAATCTTGTAAGCTTGCAGGCTGCCTGATTGACTTACAGAGATCTTGGAAGCAGTAGACATAATGACAAACATGAAACTTCTAGTCTCTCTCTCTCTCTCTTTTTTTTTTACCTTTTAGAGTGACCTGCAGTACAAGTATGTCTAACCAGTCTCCAAGATGACCAGAACCTGTTTGCTTGTCTGGATATCCTGAGAGAGAGAGAAAAATAAGTATCAAAGCAATTGTCTTTTCATTTTTGTTTTCATCAAAGAAACATAGGGATGCATAGTGAGAAGAAAATACTTGTAGCTGTCAACCTAATGTTATGCCCATACCCTGCACTGCCCCATGCAAGTGGACAGTGATGAATGGTATGGGCCATGAGAAGCAAGTGCTCACTTAGATATGAGGCTTCTATGTTTCAAAAGTGATTTTCAGTGGTTTATGGAGTGCCAAAAATTACTTATTTTTCTTTTCTGTGACTGTAGTGGTGTATAGCAATATAATTCAGTGATTAAGAGGTTAAGGAAAAGACTTAGAATGCAAGAATATGAAGTCTTCCTTCACTGTCTTTTACTCCTGCAGTTGGTAGAGTGATGTCTCTTGATCCCTGATTTCATTTTTACCTTGAGGTGTAATGACATGAAACAACAGGTGTGATGACTCAGACCCGTAATTCCAGCACTCTGAGAGGCTGAAGGCAGCAGATTGCTTGAGTCTAGGAGTTTAAGACCAGCCTGGGCAACATGGTGAAGCCCCATCTCCTTTTTTTTTTTTAAAGAAAAAGAGAAAGAGAAAGGGGGAGAGAAAACAGGAATCTTGTTCTATTGCCCAGGCTGGAATGCAATCTAAAAATAGGTATTAAAAACCTCTTTTATGATGATAATTATACTTATCAGCGGAGACAGGAAAAAATAAGGGAAGAAAATAACAAACAGCCAACCAATATTTCATTTAAGTCTGTGAAATGCTATGCAAATGCTGAAGAATGATTTACTTCCAATTATGTGGTCACTTTCTAAATAGGTATAATGTGATACTGAGAAAAATGTGTGTTCTGTGGACCTGGGGTGAAGAATTCTATAGATATTTACTGAATTTACTTGTTGAAGGTCTGAGATCAAATCATAAATGTCTCTGTTAATTTTCTATCTCATTGATTAACAATGTGGTGTCAAAATCTCCTGCAATTATTGTGCGGGAGTCCAAGTCTCTTTATAAGTCATTGAGAACTTGTCTTATGAATCTGGGTGTTCCTATATTGGGTGCATATATATTTATGTTCATTGACTCCTGTTGTTGTACTGATCCTTTTACCATCAATATAGAGATGGGTGAAGCCCCATCACTACAAAAAATGCAATGAATGAATGAATGAATAAAAGCACATATTCAGTGTGAGTTATATAAAGTGTTGAATTACTCATGTTTAGACAACTATGAATCCATCACCATAGTGAGATAGTGAACATATAAATCACCTCCAAAAGTTACCCTTTGCTGTTTTGTACTTTCTCCTCCCTGCCCCTCCACAACCCTCCCTTATTGTCCTAGGCCACCATCGGTCTCATTTCTGTTATTAGAGCTTAGTTTGTATTTTGGAAGCTCTAAATAAATAGAATTAGACTAAAATACAAAAGATGTGTAAAAGATAGATACATATACAGATACCCACACATGCAGTCCCCAATTTATGATAGTTTTACTTACAATTTTTCAACTTATATTGGTGCAAAACCATCGCAATTTCCTATACACCAATAACAGACAAACAGAGAGCCAAATCATGAGCAAACTCCCATTCACAATTGCTGCTAAGAGAATAAAATACATAGAAATAAAATTAACAAAGGACGTGAAGGACCTCTTCAATGAGAACTACACACCACTGCTCAAGAAAATAAGAGAGAACACAAACAAATGAAACAACATTCCATGCATGTGGTTAGGAAGAATCAATATTGTGAAAATGGCCATAGAGCCCAAACTAATTCATAGATTCAATACGATCCCCATCAAGCTACCACTGACCTTCTTCACAGAACTGGAAAAAAACACCTTAAACTTCATATGAAACCAAAAAAGAGCCTTCATAGCCAACACAGTCCTAAGCAAAAAGAACAAAACTGGAGACATCATGCTATATGATTTTGAACCATATGACAAGGCTACAGTAATCAAAACAGCATGGTACTGGTACCAAACAGACATATAGACCAATGGAACAGAACAGAGGCCTTGCAAGTAATGCCACACACCTACAACCATCTGATCTTTGACAAACCTGACAAAAACAAGCAATGGGGAAAGGATTCCCTGTTTAATAAATGGCATTGGGAAAACTGGCTAGGTACATGTAGAAACTAGAAACTGGACCCCTTTTTTACATCTTATAGGAAAATAAACTCCAGGTGGATGAAAGATTTAAACATAAGACGTAACACCATAAAAACCCTGGAAGGCCTAGGCAATACCATTCAGGACATAAGCATAGGCAAGGACTTCATGACTACAACACTAAAAGCAATGGCAACAAAAGCCAAAATAGATAAATGGGATCTAATTAAACTTAAGAACTTCTGCACAGCAAAAGAAACAATCATTAGAGTGAACTGGCTACCAAGAGAGTGGGAAAAAAAATTTGCAGTCTACCAATCTGACAAAGGGCTAATATCCAGTATCTACAAAGAATTAAAACAAATAAGCAAGAAAGAAACAAGCAACCCCATCAAAAAGTGGGCAAAGGATATGAACAGACACTTTTCAAAAGAAGACATTTGTGTGGCTGACAAACATATGAGAAAATGCTCATCATCACTGGTCATTAGAGAAATACATATCCAAACCACATTGAGATACCATCTCATGCCAGTTAGAATGGTGGTAATTAAAAAATCTGGAGACAACAGATGCTGGAGAGGATGTGGAAACATAGGAACACTTCTACACTGTTGGTGGAAGTGCAAATTAGTTCAACTACTGTGGAAGACAGTGTGGTGATTCCTCAAGGATCTAGAAATACAAATACAATTTGACTTGGCAATCCCATTACTGGGTATATTTCCAAAGGATTATACATTTTTCTATTATAAAGACACATACACATGTATGTTTATTGCAGCACTATTTATAATAGCAAAGACTTGGAACCCACCCAAATGCCCATCAATGATAGACTGGATAAAGAAAATGTGGCACATATATACCATGGAATACTATACTGCCATCAAAATGGATGAGTTCATGTTCTTTCCAGGGACTTGAATGAATCTGGAAACCATCATGCTCAACAAACTGACACAAGAACAGAAAACCAAACACTGCATGTTCTCTCCCATAAGTGGGTGTTGAATAATGACAACATACGGACAAAGGGAGGGAACATCACACATTGGGGTCTGTTGGGGTTTGGGGGGCTTGGGGAGCTATATCAGGGAGTGGGGAGATTGGGGAGGGATGACAGAAGAAATACCTAATGTAGGTGTTGGGGGGATGGAGGCAGCAAACCACTATGGCATGTGAATACCTAAATAACAATCCTGCAAGATCTGCATATGTACCCCAGAATTTAAAGTAAAATTTTAAAAAAAGAAAGTAATATACAGTATTCAATAAGGTACATAAGGTATTCAACACTTTATTATGAAATAGGCTCTGTGTTAGAGAATTTTGCCCCATTGTAGGTTACTATAAGTGTTCTTACAGGCATATGAACACTATATTTCTATAGTCTCCATTCAGGTACATTTCATTTTATGCATTATGGTTTTAGAATCATATCTAAGCCTTTAAGTTTAATTAGGTCCCATTTGTCTATTTTGGCTTTTGTTGACATTGCTTTTGGTGTTTTAGTCATCAAGTTCTTGCCTATTCCTATGTCCTGAATGATATTGCCTAGGTTTTCTTCTAGGGTTTTTATGGTAGCACATTTACATTAGGCTAGGCTAAGCTATGATGTTCAATAGCTTAAATGTATTAAATGCATTTTTTTCAATAATATTTTCAGCTTGTGATGGCTTTATCAATATGTAAACCCATCTTAAACCAAGGAGAAGGGAGCCCAATCTTAAGCCAAGGAGGAGACTCCACTTGCCAGCTCTATTTCATTGAGGATTAAGTTTCCAGTACATATTTTGGGGGCCATATTCAAACCATAGCAGGTTGTTAATGTTTTTATTCTTCTTATTATTAAAATTAAACATTATATAGTCTAGATCCATTGTTAGATACTCTTGGCAAATTTTTTTTTCCAGTTTGTGCCTTGATGTTTCATTTTTTTAACAATGCCTTTCAAAGCATTTTTAATTTTAATAAATTAAAATTCACCTGATTTCATGCATTCTGGTTTTAGAATCTAACTAAGACAGCTTTACCTACTCCAAACTTTATGTAGAATTATATTGATTTAGTTTTGCATTTAGGTCTTTGACTTATTTTGAGTAAATGTTTTTACATGGTGTCAAAATGAATAAAAGTTTTCTTTTAATATATGGATATTCCATTTCTTGACATAACTTGTGGGAAATAATAGCCATTCTCCGCTGAATTACCTTTATAACTTTGTTGAAAGTTATAAACTAACAATTGTCTATATATGCCATACAGGTAAACATTTTTTTCTACAGTCTCCATTCAGTTACACTTATGTAGTTTGACCATCTTTAATACTGTGTATTAAGTCAGAATAAATTTTATAATAAGTAAAGCCTTATATATAGCCTTATATGTAGCTGGGCCTCTTACTTTGTTATTTTTTGAAGTATGCTTTGAGATTTTCTAGGTCTTTTATATTTCAATATAGTTTTTACCTGGGAATAAAAATAGATGTTGATATTGTTATTCTGATTGTGTAGACTATATAGATTATTTATAGGAGAATCTTAAAGCTATTGAGTCTTTAGTCCCACAAATCATATAAGTCCCACAAATCAAATAAATAAGTATCTCTATTTATTTAATTCTTTAGTTTTCTTCAGTAATGTTTTCTCATTTTCTGTCAACAGGTCTTACATATCTTCTGTGAAATCTACCCTTAAATATGTCATACTCTGCATTATAAAATCAAATTGTAACAATTTTTGAAAGGTTTATAGTTGATTGTTCTTTGCTAATATATAAAATTTTTTTATGATGTTGCTCTTATATTCTACAACCTTGCCCAGCTCACTTATTAGTTCTGGTAGACTTTCTGTATACTCCATCAGATTTTTTATATAGATGCTCGTATTATCTGTGCATAAAGACAATTTCACTTTTTTTCCCACAATCTGCTTCCATTTTATTGTTTGTTTGTTTGTTGTTGTTTTGGGTACTGTCTAGAACCATGAGGACAATGTTAAATACAATTGTGAAAACAGATAATCATGCCTTATTCATGATTTTAGAATGAATGTATTCAGCATTCTACAACAAAGTATAGTATCTGTAGATTTTTGGTATATATATTTATCAGGTTCAAAAAGTTAGCTTCTATTCCTGGTTTGCTGATAATTTTAATTAGAAATAAATATTGGATTTTCTCTATTGTTTTCTCTCAGTCTATTCAGATGATCATATATTTTATATATAGTTTTTGGTCTATTAATATTGTGAATTATGTAAATTTTCAATGTTAAATCAATCTTAATTTCCTGAGATAAATGCCACTAGGTTATTATAATTTACCCTTGTCATATATTGTTGGATTGGAAGTAGTAACGTTTGTTTAGGATTTTTGTAACTAAATTTATAAGGGATATTGATTTATAGTTTTAATAGTTTTTTTCTGTAATATGTTTATATAATTTTAATATCAGGATAATGGCTGCATAAAATTCTTCAACTTCCTGAAAACTCTAGAGAAAAATTGGTATTTTTTTTTCTGAAATGTTTGTTAGAATTCACCTAGGTATTCATTTGAGCCTATTGTTAATTTTGTAAGATAGAATCTAATTACACACTTAATTTCTTTAAAATATATCATATCCAGGATATATATATCTTCTTGAGTGATCTTAGGTAACTTATTTCAAGGAATTTGCTCCTTTCATCATCATTAATCATCACAGAAATACTAGTCAAAAACCACAATGAGATGCCATCTCATACTTCATAATGGCAATTATTAAAAAGTCAAAAAATAGTAGATTCTAGTGAGACTGCAGAGAAAAGATAACACTTGTACACTGTTTTTTTGGAAAGTAAATTAATTTAGCCACTATGGGAAGCAGTTTTGGAGGTTTTTTCAAAGAGCTAAAATCAGACCTACCCAGTAATGACATTCACCACAGCAATGACATTACTAGGTGCATACCTAAAGGAAGATAAATTGTGTTTAAAAAGATACATGTACTGGTATCTTCATTACAGTGCTATTTACAATAGCAAAGACATGAAATCATCCTGGGTGCCCATCTATGGTGCATTGAATAAAGAAAAACCATTACATATACACCATGGAATACCATGTAACCATAAGAAGAATGAAAACGTGTCCTTTGCAGAAATATGGATGCAGCTGAAAGCCATTATCCTAAGCAAATTAATGCAGGAACAGAAAACCAAATACTGTATCTTTTCACTTATAAGTGGGAGATAAACATTAAGTACACATGGACATAAAGATAGGAGCAATGGATACTCAGGACAACTAGAAGGGGGAGGAGGGAGTGTGAACTGAAAAAGTACCTTTTGGGTATTATGTTCCCTACCTGTGTGATAAAAAAACCCATACCCAAAACCTCAGTATCATACAACATACCCATGTAACAAACCTGCATTTATACCCCCAAATCTAAAATAAAAGATGTAATTGTTAAAAAGAAATATATGTATATATATATATATATATATATATATATATATATGATGAACACACACACACATATATGCGTGTGTGTATATGTGTGCATACTTATATACTTATGTACACAAACGTGCATGCACAATACAAATTCTTAGCAGCCAGGTTACAAAACTAAACCAAGGGCCAAATTTTTCTCATAGGTAACTATTTGCCCACTTCTGGTCTAGGTTTATCAATATAGTGATTTTCTCAAAGAATTGCCTTTTGGTTAATTATTTTCCTATCATTTCTCTCCTCTCCAGTTTATTTATACTGACTCTGATCCTTATTATTTTCAATTTATTTTTCTGCCTTTTGCTTAATATAGAATCTGAGTTTATTTCTAATAAATATATGTATGAATATAAAAGTCAACCTATGTATTGCTTTAGTAGCATTCCAAAAATGTGGTATGTTGTGTTTTAATTTTCTCTTAGTTAAAAAATAATTTCTAATATCTTTTGATTTTTTTGACCTATGTGTAATTTTAGATGTGTGTTATTTAGATTCTTCTTCTTCTTCTTTTTATTTTTGAGACAGACTCTTTCTCTATTGCCCAGGCTGGAGTGTAGTGGCATAATCTCAGCTCACTGCAACCTCTTCCTCCTGAGTTTAAGCAAATCCCCTGCCTCCACATCCCCAGTAGCTGGGATTACAGGCCACCACAACTGGCTAATTTTTGTATTTTTAGTAGACAGAGTTTCACCATGTTAGTCAGGCTGGTCTTAAAGTCCTGACTCGTAATCCACCTGCCTCAGAAGTGCTAGGATTACAGGCATGAGCCACTGTGCCCAATCTGTTATTTAGATTCAAAACACTAAATGATTCCAGGTATCTGTTTTTGATGTCTGATTTAAGTCAATTTTGTTATAATACATATTTTATAGTACTTCAATCCTTTTAAGTTTTTTGACACTTATTTTATGAGACTTGAAATTGTCTATCTTTGTTAATGTTTCATGTGACTTAAGAGAATCTATTTTGTCATTGTGTTGAGTGTTTTGTAAATATCAATTATATCATGTTGGTTGATAGTACTGCTCAAGTTTACTCTTCTTGCTGACTTTTGTCTATTTATTCTATCAATTGGTAAAAATAGGCATTTTGAATTATCCAGCTATAATTATAGATAAGCCTATTACTCCTTGCTGTTCTATCAATTTTTATTTCATGTATTTTGGAACTCTGCTATTACATGCATAAATGTATTAGACTGTATGTTCTGTTGATGAATTGATCCTTTTATTGTGATCTTTTCATTCATAGTAATATTATTAATATGAAATAAGCTTTGTATGATACTAATACACCCTTTCCAGACTTATTTTGATGAGCAATATGTATATATATATATATATATATATCTCATTTTTATCATTTTAACTTATTTGTATCTTTATATTTAAAGTGTATTTCTAGTAAGCAGCATATGCTTGAACCTTCCTTTTTTATATAATCTGATAACACTCTGCATGTCTTTTTAAATTTTTATTTTAGGTTTGGTGATACATGTGAAGGTTTGTACACAGATAAACACATGTCATGGGAATTTGTTGTACATATTATTACATCACTGAGGTCTTAAGCTCAGTACCTAATAGTTATTTTTTTTGCTCCTCTCTCCCTTACTCTCCCTGCTCAAGTAGACCCCAGTGTCTCTTGTTTCCTTATTCATGTTCCTAGGTCCTTATCATTTAGATCCCACTTGTAAATGATAACATGCAATATTTGGTTTTCTCTTCCTGCATTAGTTTGCTAAGGATGATAGCCTCCAGCTCCATCCATGTTCCTGCATAAGACATGGTCTCGTTCTATTTATGGCTGCATAATATTCCACCACATTTTCTTTAACCAGTTTGTCATTGATGGGCATTTAGGTTGATTCTATGTCTTTGCTATTGTGAACAGTGCATCAGTGAACATTCATATGCATGTGTCTTATTGGTAGAGTGCTTTATATTCCTCTGGGTGTATACCCAGTAATGAAATTGCTTGGTTGAATGGTAGTTCTGCTTTTAGCTCTTTGAGGAATTGCCATACTACTTACACTCCCACCAACAGTGTATAAGAGTTACTTTTTCTCAGCAACCTTGCTAGCATCTTTAATTTTTTTTAAATTTTAATAGCCATTCTGACTGGTGTGAGATGGTATTTCATTGTGGTTTTGATTTTCATTTTGCTGATGATAGGTGATAATGAGCTTTTGTTCCTATGCTTCTTGGCCACATGTATATCTTCTCTTGAAAAGTGTCTATTCATGACTTTTGCACACTTTTTAATGGGGCTGTTTTTCTTTTGTAAAATTTTTTAAGTTCCTCACAGATGTTTTATGTTAGACCTTTGTCAAATGCATAGTTTTCAAATATTTTTCCCCATTTTATAGGTTTTGTGTACCTGTTGATAAGTCTTCCAGGGTTTTTACAGTTTTGTTTTTACATTTAAGTATTTAATTCATCTTTGGTTGATTTTTGTATGTGGTGTAAGGAAGGGGTCCAGTTTCAATCCTCTGCATACCTTATCCCAGCACCATTTATTGAATAGGGAGTCTTTTCCCCATTGCTTGTTTTTGTCAGCTTTGTCAAAGATCAGGTGGTCATAGATACGTGGCCTTGTTTGGACTCTCTATTCTGTTCCATTGACCTATGTGCTTGTTTTTGTACCAGTATCATGCTATTTTGGTCACTGTAGCCTTGTAGTTCAGTTTGAAGTGGGATACCTTGATTCCTCCAGCTTTACAATTTTTGCTTAGGACTGCCTTGGCTAATCAGACTTTTTGATTCCATATACATTTAAAAATATTTTTCTAGTTTGTTGAAAATCTCAATGGAAGTTTAACAAGAGTACCATTGATTCTACGAATAGCTTTGGGAAGTATATCTATTTTAATGGTATTGATTCTTCTGATTCATGAACATGGAGTGTTTTTCTATTTGTTTGTGTCTTCTCTGATTCCTTTTATAAGTGTTTTGTAATTTTGATTGTAAGGATATTTTACCTTCCTGGTTAGCTGTATTCTTAGGTATTTTATTTTCCGAGTGTCAATTGTAAATGGGATTGCCTTTCTGGTTTGGCTCTGAATTTTGTTATTGCTGGTGTATAGTTGTTGGCTATTGATTTTTTTTACACTGATTTTGTATCCTGCAACTTTGCTGAAGTTGCTTATCAGCTGAAGGAGCTTTTGGGCCAATACAATAGGGTTTTCTACATTTAGAATAATGTCATCTACAATCAGAGATAGTTTAACTTCCTCTCCTCCTATAGGAATGGTCTTTTGTTCTTTCGCTTGCCTGATTTGTCCGGCCAGGACTTCTGATGCTATGTTGAATAGAAGTGGTGAGAGCGAGCATCCCTGTTTTGTACCAGTTTTCAAGGGGAATGAATGGCTTCAGCTTTTGCCCATTAAGTATAATGTTGGCTGTGGGTTGTTACTGATGGCTCTTATTGTTTTGAGTTATGTTCCTTGAATATCTAGTTTATTGAGAGTTTTTAACATGAAGGATGTTGAATTTTATCAAAAGCCTTTTATGCATCTATTCAGATAATTATGTGGTTTTTATCTTTCATTCTGTGTAAGTGATAAATCATATTTATTAATTTTCATATGTTGAACCAATCTTGCATCCTAGGGATGAAGCCTACTTGATTGTGAGCAATGAGCTTTTTCATGTGTTGCTGGATTGTTTGCAAGTATTTTGTTCAGGATTTTTACATCAATATTCATCAGGGATATTGATCTGAAGTTTTCTATTTTGTGTGTGTCTCTGCCAGGTTTTGGTATGAAGATGATGGTGCCCTTACAGAATGAGTTAGGGACAAGTTCCTCCTCCTTAATTTTTTGGAATAGTTTCTGTAGGAGTGGTACCAGCTCTTCTTTGTCCATATGATGGAATTCAGCTGTGAATCCATCAGGTCCTGGGCTTTGTTTCTTGACAGGCTATTTATTACTGATTCAATTTCAGAGTTCATTATTGGTCTGTTTAGAGAATCAATTTCTTCCTGGCTCAGTCTTGGGAGGGTGTATGTGCTCAGGAATTTAGCCGTCTCTGCTACGTTTTCTAATTTGTGTGTGTAGGGGTGTTCATCACAGTTTCCAATTGTTGTTTTTATTTCTGTGGGGTCAGTACTAACATTCCCTTTGTCATTTGTAATTGTGTTCATTTGGATCTTCTCTCTTTTCTTCTTGATTAGTCTAGCTGGTGGCCTCTCTATTGTGTTGGCTTGTTTGTGCGGTTGCTTTACAGTGACACTGGTCTGTGGATTTAAATTTGTTTTCTATTAGCTGGCATTTTTCACTGGGATGAGGCCTTCAGAGTTTCAGCCATGTCTCTCTTACTGCTCTGAAAGTGTAGTTTCCTCTTTTCCGTGAGTGCTGGCTGCACTTGAAGACTTGGTACTCCTGCCCTGCCCACTGCAGTTTTGGGATGATCTCAGTGTTTGTGTTCCTTCCCTAGTTTAGAGACAGAAAAAGAAGAGATCTTTGTAGTGGTTGTGGCCAAGGGTCATTTGCTTGACTCCTTTGGCTCTACTGCTGAGAGATGCCGGTCAGTGCAGTAAGCCCAAGATGGAGGATTTGTGCTGTGGGGCCAAGCCAGATCTTTCCTGTCCGGTGATGAACTATTGGAGTTGGGTGGGACCCATGGGAGATGGACAGGCCTCCTCTCCTTGGATCAACTCCAGCTTGTTGGAGGTGTGAGTAGAGACATAAGGTCTTTGCTTCTTTGTTAGTCTGAGGGTGGCAGTACAGTTCCACTGCAGAGGCAGTAGCAGAGATGTTTTCAGTTGCCACAGGAGGCTCTGTCCAGGGAGTTGCTGAGCTGGTACTGATTTAATAGTTTTGGCAGGAGATGGTTGGAGACCCAGGCCTGAAGGACCTGCCTGGTGAGGAGATTTGGGAATAGGCACCCACAAAACAGTGTGGCCACTTTTTCTTCTTCTTGTCTGATTGCTCTGGCTAGGACTTTCAGTACTCTTTTGAATAGAAGCAGTGATAGTGGGCATCCTTGTCTTGTTCCAGTTCTCAGGGGGAATTCAACCACTATGAAAAATAGTGTGGAGATTTCTTAAAGAACTAAAAGTAGAACTACCATTTGATCCAGCAATCCCACTACTGGGTATCTACCCAGAGGGAAAAAAGTCATTATACCAAAAAGATACTTGGACATATATGTTTATAGCAGCACACTTTACAAATGCAAAAATATGGAACCAGCTCAAATAGCCATCAATCAATGAGTAGATACACACACACACGTATTATATACATATACATATATATATACATATACATATACATATACATATATATACATACATATACACACACACACTAAAGAACTTTTTCATGTAAGCAAACACCACCTGTTTCTCAAAAACCTATAGAAATAAAAAATAAAAACAAAACAAAAAATACATTGAAATAATTGTAGATTCACGTACATTTGTAGGAAATGATACAGAGAAATCCCATGTACCCTTCACTCCAGTTTTCCCAGTTGTAACATCTTGCATAGTATAATGTCAAAACCAGGAAATTAGCATTGATGCTATCAAAAGAAATTATTCAGTGTGCATTTACGTGTACTCTGTATTTGTGTGTGTATTTACTGCTCTGCAGTTTTATCTCAAGTATGGGTTACTCTGAACTTCACTATGTGAAATCAAGACTTGCAACATTTTCTTCACAAGTATCCCTCATGTTATAATTACTCTCCCTACTGCCAAATAACTTGTGACAAAAGTAAATCTAATGATTTTGTCACTTCAATATTGTCACATAAATGAAATTATCAAATATATATAACCTCTTGAGATTGTCTGTTTTTACTAAGGATAATACTCTTGAGGTTCATTCAAGTTGTTTGATGCATCAATTATTTGTTCTTTTTTGTTGCTGAGAAGGATTTCATGGTAGAGATGTACCAGAGTGTGTTGAGTTATTCATCCATTAAAGGACTTTTAGATCATTGCCAACTTTCATTATTATGAACAAAGATGCTAGAAACTTCTATGAAGATTTTGTGTGCAGAGAAGTTTTCGTTTCTCAGGATGATTGTAAAAGTTCAATTGCTAGGTTGTATGAAAAGCGCATGATTAGTTTTGTGAGAAACTGCCATGCTCTTTTCCAGAGTGGCTGTAGCATTTTCATTCCACCAGCAATGTACAAGTAATCCAGTTACTCTATATCCTCATCAGTATTTTGTTTCATCACTATATTTTTATTTTAAGTATACTAAGAATTAGTGATAAGTCCTTTTGGTATTAATTTTTATTTCTCTGATAGCTGATGATAATATCTTTCTATGAGCTCGTAGTCAAATACTATTAATGTTTTTTGCCCATTGTCTAATTACAATGTTTTGCTTTGAATTTTTACTATTATGTTTTTGTCAATTCTTTATGTAATCAAAATACATGGTTTTAATTGGACAGCTAGTGTGCAAATATTTTCTCTGACTCTGGCTTGTCTTTTCATCTCCTTTATAGGGTCTCAGAACATTTTTAAAAATTTGAACCAGGTTCTAATTTACTCATTTTTCTTGTTATGAATAATGACTATGATATTAGATATGAGCACTCTTTACCTAGACCTAGGCCTCAAAATACTCCTTATATTTTTTCTAAACCTTGAATAGGTTTACATTTTAGGACTATGATCTATTTTAGCTAATTTTTATATGAAGTTGAGGTTTATTTTTGGCCTATGAAGGCCCAGTTGTTTTAGCACTCTGCCTAAAAGGCTATTTTTCTTCCATTGTATTGCTTTTGCATATTTGTCAAGAATAGGTTCAGTATATTTGTGTCTATTAGTTGATTCTATATTCAATTCAATTGATCTCTGTGTCCTAATTTCCACAGCTATATAATAAATGTTAACATTTAGTAGTGATTCCTCCCACTTCACTCTTTTTTTTTAAACTACTTTTAACTACTGTAGCCCCTGTGTTTTTCCACATACATTTTAGAATTAACTTGTTTATCTCTACAAAATTCTTGCTGAAATTTTGATTGGAACGGCTTTAAATCTACAGATCAGTTTGAAGGGAAATGACCTATTTATAGATTTGTTATTTCTATCTACAAACAGAGTGTGTCTCCCCATTTAATAAAGTCTTTTCTAATTTTGTTCATTAAAACATTTCAATTTTTAGTATGTGGATCATGTTCATAATTGTGTAAGATTTATATCTAAATCTTTTTATTTTCTTTGGGGCAATTTTTAATGGTATTTTGTATTTAACTTCAGTACCCATCATACACTTCCTTTCAGTATGTAATAATACAGTGTATTTATCTGTTATCTTCTATCCTGCAGTCTTGCTCAATTCGTTAATGTGTGTGTGTGTGTGTGTGTGTGTGTGTGTGTGTGTGTGTATTTTTCATGGGATTGTCTATTCAAAATGTCATCTTTCTTTTCTATCTTGATGTACTTTATTTCTTCTTGCTTTAGTGTACAGGCTAGAACTTTCAATACTTAGTTGAAAAACAATAAAAACAGAGGTTGCTTTCACTATTTTTCCAATCTTAAGAGAAAGCATTCAGTCTTTAAGCAATAAGTATGTTAGCTGTAGTTCTTGTTTTATAGAGGTTGTTTATTTAGCTAAGGAAGTTCTCTATACTTAGTGTACTGAGTGTTTTTTTTTAATCATAAATGATGTTGGATTTTATCAAAGGCTTTTCTTATGTAAATTGATCATATTATTGTATGAACTGATCATTTTCTTTATATTTAAACCACTTTATTAAAGTATGATTGACATGTAAAAATCTGTACATGTTTAATGTTTACAACTTAAAATGTTTGGAGATAAGTATATACCCATTGAAACCATCATCCATCTTTTTTTAACCTGTTGCTATTGTAGAATGATTGCCAAAAGTTGAGCTAGTCTTACACATAGGGAATAAATTCCACTTGCCCAAACTGTGAAATTATTTGTATACATTACTGTATTTGACTTACTAATAATATATTTTAAAAAGATTTTTGCATCTAAGTTCACAAGAGCAATTAGCCCACTTTTTAAAATCCTATAATATCTCTGTCTGGCTTTCATAATTTTGAAAATTGTTATAGATACTAAAGAATGCTAGGTTGACAGGTTTTTTGTTTGTTTTTGTTTTTGTTGTTTTTACTACTTTGAGGATCTTATACCACAGTCTTTTTTGTTTACTGTGTTTTCTGATTGTAAAAAATCTTCTGTCACCAACTTTGTTATTGAATGCAAATTTTTCTTTCTCTGGAGACTTTTAAGACTATCTTTATTATTAATTTGAGCAATTTAAATATGATATGCTGTGGTTTACGCTGTTTCCTTCTTGTGCTGGAGTTCTTTGACCTTCTTAAATCTGTAGGTTTATTTTGTTCAGCAAATTTGGCAAATATTAACCATTATTTCTTCAATTATTTGTTTTTCTTGCTTTTCTTTATCTCTTATCCTTTGGATACATTTTAGACATGTTTATACATTTTTAGACTACTCATTCTTCATTTCTTAAATTCTTTTTCCCCTCTGACTTTTATTTTTAAGAGTCTCTTCTGCTATGTGTCCAAGTTCTTTTCTTTTGCCACATCTAATTTGTCATTAATTACTTTCAATATAAGTTTTGCCTCAGACGTTGCACTTTTAATATTTAAAAGTTGAGTTTGGATTCTTTTTTCTATCTTCCTATCTCTACATAAATGTTCAAATTCAGTTATAATTACTGGTTTCATGTTCTTGTTTTGTAAGGCTAACATCTGTGCTTATTCTGAATTTATTATAATCAGTTTTTCTCCTCATAATGGGCGTATTTACCTCCTTCTTCATATAAATGGTAATATTTTATTGACTGTGAAGTATTATTAATTTTAATTTGCAGGGCCCTGGCTATCTTTTTATTTTTACAAAAATTCTTGAGTTTTCTTATGGTAAATAATTCTTATTTGGAAAAAGTTTGAAAATCTTAGGTCTCTTTTTTTAATGTGTGTTTAATGGAATACAAGCACATTTATCCACCAAATTGATGTAAGATGCTTCTAAGTAATCTATTATGAATTATGAATATTCCACTCTGCCTGGAAAATATCATTAAGTATAATTTTCTCTAACCCTTTTGGTGTTTTTTCCCTCAGCCTTAGGTAGTTTCTTTACACATGTGCTCTACAGGGTACTCAAAGACATTTTTTTCCAGCTCTTCAAGAGTTTTTCTATATGAAGCTCTATTTTTTCTAGTTCTCTCTCCTGTAAACACTAGTTACCTTAGTCTCCTTAGATTATACTATAAGCTTTACATCGTTGTTTTAGGACTTCCTTTGTGTTCTGACAGCTCCTCTACTGGTATCACAGTTGGTATACTCTCTCAAGTAACTAATACACAGCAGTTTTAGGGATTGTGGCATTTGCTTTTCATTTCTAGGGACACTGTTCTTGCCTGATGTTTCATCTTGGAAACTATTATTTCATATATTTTATCTGCTTCTTTTGGTTGTTTCACAATCAGGCAGGTGTAAATTCAGTGCTTGTTACTTCATTTAGGGAAAAAAAATTCCTTCTTTAGTTTTTAATACCTATGTGCCCTCATATAAGTCACATTACTTTCAGCATAGTAACAGTTTCTGTTTCTCAGCTATAAGGAACAATATCAGCCAGAATATTATATATAAAACATAAGTTACACAGGGCATGAAATAAAATTATAGACTCATTCTTGATGTTAGCATTTCCTTAAATCACAAATTTCTAGAAAGAGTTAATATTTATCTTTATACAATATTAACAAAGCAGTAGTCAGAACTAAGAATTCTTGAACATAATTACAATATGCAAGTATCTAAATTCATAATCTCAAAAAGTAGGTAAGAATTAAAACAACTCTATGCTAGAAGTCAAATAAATTTAATAAAATTATTATGGAGGCCAATAAATGTGATATGAGCTTAAAATGCTTATACTTTTTGAGCCAGAAATTCTAACTTCAGAATATTTTCCTAAAGGGATAATCAGAAATTACCAGAAAGATGAATATATAAGGATGTTAGGCACTGCTCTTTACAATACAATATATTTACTTTCCACTAAGTATCTAAAGGAGTCTGTATCTGAAGGAGTCTGTATAAATAGATACTGGACCATTAATTGGGTGAATAAGATAAACTGGATTTCAATATTCCATATCCATTAAGTATCATATTCAGTAGCTTAGAATTTCTGCTTATTATTTGCTAAGTAAAAAAAGATTATAAATTTTGAATATGGTAAAATTTGTTATTTTATGCCTTGAATTGTATTAGAAGTTACATAATAAAATACTGAGTGTGATAGTCTCTGAATGGTCTAATTATGATTAGATTGTTTTTCCTTCACTAAATTTCATATTTTGTAATGTTTTTCTAATTTACATATATTATTTCTATAACAAGAAACCAAGTATACAGGACAAATGAGCAAGTAGTTTTTCACCTATAGTTTGAAAATGAATAAAAATGTATTACTAAATATTGAGCTCTTCAGATATGAAGCAAATAATCTACTGATGTTTGAAGACCATGCTCTAGAACGAAAGTCCCAATGTCAAGTCTCAACCCTAGGTCTTGAATCTTGTACTTAGCTTTAACCAGCCTTTGCTTGCTCATTTGTACCTTGATATATAATGACTTCATTATATATTACTGGTGTGGATTGAGCTAATTTAATAAACATTTGACTTAGCATTCTCAAAACATAGTAGATACTATTATTGAAAGATACAAACTATTGCCAGCATTTGGCTTGAGACAATATATTTTCAGACCATATGTACCAGTAAGAGTTTCTAAAGAAAAAGAATCAATTTTATATATACATGTATGTGTATCTGTATATATAAATGTATACATGTATGTGTGTATGTATGTATATGTATACATATATAAATATATATACATATATAACTATTTGTGTGTGCATATCTATAGATAGAGAGAGAAGAGAGACTGATTTATTGTAGCAAATTGGTTCATGTGATTATGGATGCTGCAGGTCTGAAATCTGTATGGCAACTTTGTAAGCTGTAAACTAAGGCAGGATTTTAAGGTACAGTCTTGAGTCCAATTTCTTCTTCTCTAAGAAAGCTTAGTATTTTCTTTTAACACTAAACTGATTGTATCCAACTGATCAATGAGTCTTACCCATGTTGTCAAGGGCAATCTCCTTTATTTAAAGTCCACTGAACATATATGATTGCTAACTAAATCTACAAAATACTGTCACAGTAACACCTAGATTGACATTTGATTAAACAACTGACACTATAACCTAGCCAAGTTGATACATAAGGATAGCATCTCATGTTTCATTTTGAATCTTCTCAGGAGAGAGAGTTCTGGAAATACAGTTTCTGTACCATCTCTTTAAAAAATAAGCCCTTATTGTAACTGTTATTTCAGTTCCAACTTCTGTCTTAATTTTTTCTTTTAAAAGAGTCTAATATCACAAAAGTAATCAGAAAAATTAGGTTGAAATTCTTCCTAAAGCAGATTAAAACTTATTCAGAACCCTGGGAATACTACATTAGAATACACAAGTGATTACCACATACAAGGGAAATAAGAGGAAAAGAAAGTTTCAAATCAAATATGATGCAGAAATCTGAGGGGAATTAATAAAATTTCATTCAACTATGGCTGTTGTAACAAATTGCCACAGACTTGGTAGCTTAAAAATAATCAGTTGATTTTATCACAAGCCTGAAGAAGTCAAAATTTGATATCACTAGGCTGAAATTAAGGTGTTGACAGGAACAGTTTTCCTCCAGAAGCTCTAGGGGAAAATCTATTTTTTTGGTTCTTCCAGCTTCTGGTGACTGCTGGCATTCCTTGGCTAGTGGCCACATCATTCCAATCTCTGTCTCCCTGTTCAATAATCTTAATTTCTTTTTCTTTTCATTTCTTTTCTTTTTTTGAAGGAGCGGAGTGTCACACTCTGTTTTCCAGGCTGGAGTGCAGTGGTGTGAACACAGCTCACAGTAGCCTTGACTTCCTGGGCTCAGGTGATTCTCCCACCTCAACCAAGTAACTGGGACTACAGGCATGGACCACCAAGCCCAGCTAATTTTTTGAAAATTTTTTTGCATTTTTTTTTGCAGAGATAGAGTTTTACTATGTCTCTACATAGTAAAGACATAGTATTTACCTAGATAGTCTAGGATAGTCTCCTTATCTCAAGATTCTTAACTTAGGTCTGCAAAGATCCTTTTCCTAATATAAGGTAACATGTATAATGTTCCATCATTAGGACTTGATATCTTTGGAAGCCATTATTTCATCTATTGCATACAGTTTTATTCATTACTGCAATAAAAGGGCTGTACCACAAATAGAATCAAAATCTCAGTTACCGTGTTTCAACCAATTTCCACATAATCTGGCCACTTTAGGCTGACCCTGGACATCACTGCCTTCAATGTGTATGTTCCGTCGTGAGTCTACCTAATAAAGGCCAAGAATCCCCAGGCTTCTTTTCCAGCATAGCTCTGAAAAGAAAAAAAAACTGCTTGTGTTTGAACCCAGGTAGCACACACTTTTCTGAAGAAATTGAACTACAATATAGAAAAAACATAAGGAAAATAACGTCTTTGTTTTTCCAATGAAAAACCTAGTTGTTAACCAATTATGTGTTAAACTCATCAGTTAACATATGCTACTCACACAAAATTTCTAATCAGTATTTTAGTACTTTACTCCTTAAAATGTGGGCACATTGGTTGTAACAAATATATCATTGTGGTGCAGGATGTTAATAGTGAGGAAGGCTGTGCATGTGTGGGACAGGAGTAGATGGGAACTGTGTACTTTTTGTGCAATATTGCTGTGAACCTCAACCTGCTTTAAAAATTAAAGATATTATTTTTTTAAATGAACAGGCAGCCAGAACTCCATAGTCATTAGAATAAAGACTTGATAAAACATAGACTTTAAGAAAGAATGAAAATTAGGTTAAATAAAGACAATTTAAAATCATCAATTAATATTTTCATAGAGATGTTTAAGATCCTATATCCATGAAAGAATAAATGTGTGTTAAAATAAGAACAACTAGAAATCAAGTAAGATGATCATAAAAATTAAAAATAATATAATTGAGTTTAATAAAAACAATCAAATTTTAGAAGATAAAGGGAAACACATTTTTCACAATGTAGACTATAAATACAAAGTCAGTGTTAATCTACAAATTTCAATATTCTCTAGAGAATTTCTATGATGAGAGAAGAGCAAAAAAGGTAGAAAAGAAACTAGTGAAGAGGAAATATCTCACTAGAGAAGACTTATTTTAGGTTAAATAGACCTAGCAAGTGCCTCACAAAAGGAAAAAAAATGATCTGATGGGTTTATTGAATGCATACGCAGAAATTGAAGGCTAAGAAAAGAATATGTCCTGTCTATTGAGAAGGAAGACAGATCTTAGATAACATGTCTCAATCTTTCTGAAGAACTAGGTGTTTTGTTCTGCAAAAAGTGCTTTGTTCCTTGAACTTGGATTAGAACCTATTCTAAGAAAAATAACTAATTTCTGACATTCAGCCTCTCAATGTCAAGGCAGCAATGAACCCTGTTCCAATAAGTAGAAAAATGAAAGAAATTTCTTGGTCCTTATGTAAGACAAAGGCATATTTGTAATCAGAGTAATTCTTGTTGAGAATCTGTGAGGCAGTGGAAATGTTTTCACAGAGAGAAGGAACTCCTTTGTTATTCAAATCAGTATATAACAATATGGGCACAACCACCGAAAATGATGTTATTAACAGTAAAAATTGAACTCCATTTTTAGTGAAATACTTTAAAATATCAAACAAGTGTTTTGCTATCTTTCAAAACCTTCCCTTTTCATTGAAAAAAATGCTTTTCTTGTTTGTCTTTTTAAATATCTTTTAATTTCCTAAATTGACAGATATAATTGTTTTTACTGTATACAATATGTTGTGTTGAAGTACATATACAATGTGGCTGGTTAAATCTAAGTAACTGATAAATGTATGACCTTACCTTGTTTTCATTCTGTGGTAAGAGCATGTAACTTGTATCTATTGTCTACACTTTTTAAGAATCCAGTATATCGTCATTAACTCTAGTCTCCTTGCTGTAATATAGCTATCTTGATAAGTTTTCCTCCTCTCTAACTTTAATTATGTATCCTTTAATTAACATTTTCCTTTTTTTTATAGGAGAGAAGGAGAGGAAGAAAGAGGAAGAAAAAGAGGGAGAGAGAACAGGAATATTGCTTAATTCTAAGAATGGTTATTAATAATGGCTGATCAATATTTTGTATATTGAAAGTGGAGAATGTATATTTTGTG
>CM052649.1:93601917-93617882 GCA_028533165.1 Leontopithecus rosalia | reverse complement strand
GGTCTGGCTTTCTTATTGAGTCCGTAACAAGCGGCTCTGCCTTCCCGGAGCTCCAAGCATTAGTCAGTAGGGGAACCAAGCTCGTCCACTCTACACGAAGAGCTGCCGCACCGAGACGCCGGCAAAACCGCTGCGCCAGCCACAAGAGTCATGCTGGCGACCCGTGGGGCCCCTCTACTGGGAATCTTCTGGTCTGTGAGTGACGAAAATTCACCCGAAAGTGTGGCGTCCTCTCGTTCTCTGGGCTTTCACCAGGAGCTACAATCCCGAGCTGTCAGTGATCAGCCATCTTGGATCATCTCAATCTAACATTTTCCAATGTTTGCAATCCCCCTAACTACCTAGCCTCTGGCAACCACTTTTCTACTGTACTTCTCGGTAATCAACTTTATTAGATTCCAATAAGAGTGAGATCATGTGGTAGTTGTCTTTCTGTGTCTGGCTTATGTCACTTAACACAATAGTCTCCAGGTTAATTCATGTTGTCACAAAGGGCAGGTTGTTGTTCATTTGGGGGGGCTAAACAATATTCCATTGTGTATACATGCCATATTTTCTTTGTCTATTCCTTCACTAATAGACACCTAGATTGATTCTATATCTTGGTTAATTTGAATAGTGCTGCAACAAACAGAAGTACAGATATTTCCTCAATGTACTGATTTCAATTGCTTAGGATATATATTTTAGTAGTGGGATTGCTGGATCATATGCTGGTTCTATTTTCGATTTGTTTGAGAAACCTTCATGCTGTTTTCCATAATGGGTGTACTAATTTACATTCCTACCTACCAATAGTATATAAGGATTTCCTTTTCTTCATATTCTCACCAGTACTTACTTACCGTATTTTTGAGAATGGCCACTCTAACAGAAGTGAGATGATAGTTCTTGTGGTTTTAATTTGTGTTTCCCTGACCATTAATGATGTTGAATGTTTTTCTTTTCTTTTTTGAGATGGAGTTTCACTCTTGTTACCCAGGCTGGAGTGCAATGGTGCGATCTGGGCTCACTGCGACCTCCGCCTCCTGGGTTCAGGAAATTCTCCTACCTCAGCCTCCTGAGTAGCTGGGATTACAGGCACGCACCACCATGCCCAGCTAATTTTTTGTGTCTTTAGTAGAAACGGGGTTTCACCATTTTGACCAGGATGGTCTAGATCGTTGAATGTTTTGCCATATACCTGTTGGCCTTTTGTGTATTTCATCTTGAAAACTGTTTATTAAAATCTTTTGTCCATTTTTAATTGGGTTTTTTTTTCTTTTCTTTTCCTATTGAGTAGTTTGAGTTTGTTAGTTATTTTTGATGTTAACCCTTTGTCAGACTTGTCATTTGCAAATATTCTCTCTTATTGACAAGGTTTTCTTCATTCTGTTGATGGTTTTCCTTGCTGTACAGAAGCCTTTTGTTTACTGTGATCCCATTTGTCTAATTTTGCTTTTGTTTATTATGCTTTTGATGTCATATCAAAAATATCTTTGCCCAGACTAACGTGATAAAGCATTTTCTCTATTTTTTTAATTAGTTTCGAAATTAGGTGTCTTGTATTTAAGTTTTTAATCCATTTTGAGTAAAGTTTTGTACATGATGAGAGATAAGAGTTCAATTTGATTCTTCTGCATATGAATATCCAGTTTTCATGTCTCCACTTACTTGTTTTTATTTTATTTATTGATTTATTATTTTAAATAAAGACAATGTCTCTTTGTGTTGTCAAGGCTGGTCTCAGCAATCCTCCCATCTCTGCTTCCTGAAATTCTAGGATTACAGGTGTGAGCCACCATGCCCAGTCTCATCTCTATTTATTGAAGAGACTGTTATTTCCACATTGTGAGTTCTTGGCACCTTTGTGAAAAATCAATTGACTCTCAATACATGGATTTTTTTTTTTGAGACGGAGTTTCACTCTTGTTACCCAGGCTGGAGTGCAATGGTGTGATCTCAGCTCACTGCAACCTCCGCCTCCTGGGTTCAGGCAATTCTCCTGCCTCAGCCTCCTTAGTAGCTGGGATTATAGGCACGTGCTACCATGCCCAGCTAATTGTATTTTTAGTAGAGGCGGGGTTTCACCATGTTGACCAGGAAGGTCTCGATCTCTTGACCTCGTGATCCACCCCCTCAGCCTCCCAAAGTGCTGGGATTACAGGCTTGAGCCACTGCACCTGGCCCAATACATGGATTTTTTATGGGTTCTCTATTCTGTTTCACTGATCTAAGTGTTTGTTTTTAAGTTGATATCATGTTGTTTTCGTTAATGTAGCTTTGTAGGATGCAGTAAGTCCTCACTTAATGTAGATGAGTCCTTGATAGCTGTGACTTTAAGCTAAACAATATAGAATAAAAGTAATTTACCATAGGCTAATTGATATAAAGTGTTAGGTTCTTACAACTTCACAAAAACATCACTGACCTTCTAAATAAGGATCCAAAACACTTCTAATGTTAAACATCAAAGTAAATGTGAGCTATATAAACAATTGTGAAAGATTAATAAAAACAAGCAAAATAATTATTTACCTAATTTTTGGTGAGTCAGTGAGTGATAGCAGTGATAGTGGTGATGGATTAAATCAATATATGAAATAAATGTTGGCAAAGTGAAAACTGTAAGGAGTACCTCCTCCCATCACATAATTTGAAAACAAATAATAATAAATATGACAAGATCACTGAACCCTTTCATGACACAGCATTTATTGTTGTTCATTTGCATAATTATTGTATGCTTTATGGATTTTATTTTACAATACAATTATTGTAAATAATTTGTATTCTTTCAGTTATTCATTTTCTAACCTGTTGATTCCTATTCAGTCACAGGTGGCCAAACCCTGTCGTGGTAGCTCAGGGCCAAGGCAGAAACCATCCCTGGACAGGACACCATTCCATTGCAGTGTGTATTCACAAACCCATACTTAGGCACAATGGCACAATTTAGATATGCCAATTAACCTAACATGTACATTTTGGAGATATGGGAGGAGACTGGTGTACCTTGAGGAAACACATGCAGACATAAAGAGAACATGTAAAGTTTACATAAACAACATAAGAGTTCTGGCCCCAACTGGAAATAGAGTTTTTTCCTCATTAACAGTATAATGCAATAACATTTTTAAAAATGATGTTATTTAAGGACCTACTGTTCCTTAGTGTCAGACAGTGTGATGCCTTCAGCTTTGTTCTTTATATTAGAAATTACTTTGACTATTTAGGGTCTTTGGTAATTTCAAATGGAATTTGGGATAGTTATTTCTATTGCTATGAATAATGTCACTGGTATTTTGATAGAGGTTGCATTAAATTTGTAGATAGCTTTGGGTAGTATGGACATTTTAATAATGTCAATTCTTTCAACTCATGAATATGGAATATCTATTCATTTATTTTGTCTTTTCAATTTATTTCATTAAGGTTTTACAGTTTTAATTATAAAAATATTTTACCAATTTGGTCAAATTTATTTTTAGGAATCTGACTTTTTTGTGACTATTTTTTTTGTATTTCTCTTTCAGATAGTTTGCTATTAGCATATAAAATGAGTTTTTAATATTAATTTTATAATCTGCAAAGTTACTTAAATTGTATATTAGTTTTAACAGCTTTATAGTAGAATGTGTAAAGTCCTCCATATGTGATATCATGTTATCAGCACATAATGGCAGATTAACAACTTCTCTACCAATTTGGATGCCTTTTATTTCTTTTTCTGGCTTAATTGTTGTGACTAGGATTTCCTATCTGATGTTGAACAGAAGTGGGGAAGTAAACATCCTTATCTTATTCCAGAGCTTAGAGGAAAAGCTTTCAAAGTTCCCTCTTCAGTATGATGTTGGCTGTGGGTTTGTCGTATATGGCCTTTATGGTGTTGAGATACATTTTTTCTGTAACTACTTTGGTGAGAGTTTTTGCCATGAAGTGATTTTGAGTTTTGTCAAATGCTGTTTTTGCTATTATTGTCAATGATTATATGGCTTTTGTCCTTCATTCTGTTAATGTAATATGTCACACTTACTGATTGACATATATTGAACCATCCTTGAATCCCTGTTTTAAATTCCACTTGATCATGTTTGATAATCCCTTTAATGTTTTATTAAATTTACTTTGCTACCATTTTCTTGGAATTTTTGCTTCTATGATTATCAGGAATATTTGAGTGTAGTTTTTGTTTTTTGCTCTTGTGCCCTTGTCTGATTTTGGTATAAGGGTGATGGTGGCCTCATTGAATGAGTTTGGAAAATCTCCTTCCTTTTCAGTTTTTTGGAATAATTTGAAAAGAAAAATGGATTATTTCTTCTATAAATCTTAGATAGAATTCAGCAGTGAAACCATTAGGTACTAGGCTTTTTTCCTTCCTGCCTTTCTACCTTCCTTCCTTCTTTCCTTTTTCTTTCCTCTTTCTTTCTTTCTTTCTTTCTTTCTTTCTTCTCTATCTTTTCTTTCTTTCTTTAAATGGGGGACTTCTTACTAAAAATTCCCTCTTATTTCTGCTTATTGCTTACAGATCTGCTCAGGTTTTCTATTTCTTCCTAGTTCAATCTTGTTGGATTGTATGTGTCCAAATATCCATTTTCTTTGTGTGTTCTAAATTGTTTTCATGTAATTGTTTATAAAAATCTCCTATGATCATTGTATTTCTTTGGTATCAGCTTTAATATCTCCTTCTTTATCTCTAATTTTATGTAGATCTTCTCTCATTTTTCTCAGTTTCGCAAAAATTAGTTGATTTTGTTCAGTTTAACTCAAATATTGCTTTGTTGATTTTCTGTCTGGATGATTTGTCTATTAGTGAAAGTGGGTGTCAAAGATTTCTACTATTATTGTGCTGCAGTTTGTATCTCCCATTAGATCCATTAACAGATGCTTTAAATATTTAGGTGCTTTGGTGTTGGGTGTTTATATATTTACTTTTTTTTTGGTAAATAGACACCTTTATCATATAATGACATTTGAAGTCTTTTTTTTTTTTACAGTTTTTGGCAAAGTTATTTTATCTGGTATAACTATAGTTAATCCTGTGCTTATTGAGTTTCCATTTGCACATAATGTATTTTTACATTCCTTCACTTTTAGTTTGCATGTGTTTTTTACGGGTGAAGTAACTCTCTTTTAGGCAGTGTATATAACTTATTTTTTTTAATCCATTGAGCTACTGTATGTCTTAGTTGAATAATTCAGTCTACTTACATTTAAATATTGATAGGTAAGGATTTGCTACTGTAATTTTGTTATTGCTTTTCTAATTGTTTTGTATATATTTCTCTCTTTCTCTCTTACTGTCTTCCATTGTGGTTAAGTGATTTTCTCTAGTAGTGTATTTTGATTCCTTGCTTTTTATTTTCAGTGCTTTTATTACATGTTTTAGTTTTGTGGTTAAAATGAAGATTACAGAAAGTTCAGTTATAAAAGATTATTTCAAACTAATGACAAATTAACTCTGATTGCAACTTTTTTTAGTGAGCATAAACTCTACTTTTTAACTCCACTCCCAAGTCCTAAATTTTTCATGTCATAATTTATCTTTTTTGCTACATACCTCTCAGCAAATTGTTGTAGTTATGATTTTTAATAGTTTTGTGTTTGAATGTTCACACTAAAGATACGTGATTTACACATTACAATAAGATTATTAGTATATTCATAATTTGACTACATGCTTTAACCATAGGTTATGTACTTGCAAATTTTATGTTACTTATTAGCATTCTTTCTTTCATCTTGAAGAATTCCCTTTAGCATTTCTTATAATACAGGTTTAGAGGTGATGAACGGCTTCAGATTTTATTTGTTCAGTCTTTATCTCTCCTTTATTTCTGAATAACAGTTGAGTATATTATCCCACTGGTTCCTGTACTGTAAAGTTTTGACTGCTATTAGGCATATTAGGACTCCCAACATGTATGTTGTTTGTTTGTTTTTTCTCTTGCTTTCTTCAAAATTCTCTTTGCTTATGATCTGTGACATTTTTGATTATAGCATCATGAGGTATGCCTATTTGGAATGAATATGATTGGAGGCCCTTGACCTTTCTGTACCTGGATATTTGTATATCTATCTATATTTGAAAGGTTTTCTATTACTATTTCTTTAAATAAGTGTTCCACCCATTTCTTTTCTCTGCTCCCTTTTAGTCAGAATCATCTTTAAATTTGCTTGTATTATGTTTTGCATAAACCCCATATCTTTTTTATTCCTGTAAATTCATTTCTCTGTTTTCTCCTCTGACTGTATATTTTCAATCAACCTTTGAGTTTAAAAATTCTTTCCTCCTCTTAATCTATTCTGCCACTGATGCTCTCTAATATAATTTTTACTTTGCTCATTGTATTTTTTATCTCCAGTATTTGTTTTGTATTATTTATATTTCTGTCATTTTGTTGCATTTTTTTGATAAATTACTGTTTTTTGTTTTTGTTTTTGTTTTGTCTTCTTTTGAAGTTCACTGAGCATCCTTAAAACAACTACTTTGAATTACTTGTCAGGCAGTTCATCTATCTCCATCACTTTAGGGTAAGTGACTGACACTTTAACACATTCACTTGTTGACATTGTCTTTCACTGGTTGGTGTTGATACTTGTGACCAGCTGCCAATTTTTGTGCATTGATGTAGGTATCTAATCAAGTCCTCACAATTTGGCTTTATTTGGAAGCCACTTTTAGCAGTCAGCTTGACCACAGTTTCAGAGGAGGTAGACTAATGAGGTCTTTAAGCATATTAGTACTTCAGCTGTTTCAATTCTAGGTTATACCTTATGCTCAAGATTGCTGGAGCTGTAGTTCTTTGGCTGTCAAAGCTAATAGAGTGCTAGGTTGTACCCAAAGCCCACAGCTACTAAAAGAGCATGGCACTGGGTCATATCCAATGCTTATGACCTCTTACCATGCCTGTTTCTGAGGTGTAATCAGGGCCTGAAGCTGCTGTAGTTGGTCAGCAGTAGTGTAGGCCATACATCAAGTCAGTCTCACCAAGGCCAAATATTCAATCTGGTGCTAGCATTGATGACTGTTGTGAAGCCTGGGTTCTTATCCTCTTAGTTTAAAAGAATTTAAACAAGAGACTTACAGGAAAGGAGATACAGCATAAAGCAATTCATTGCAAAGGAGAAGGAATATTTTGAAAGCTAGGTGCAGAATAGATAGTATACCCTGAGAGAGATTCAGGATTGGTTGCTCATAAGGATGAGAACCAAAAATTGGAACTGGTGTGACTCACTTCATGGGAGTCTTACAAGATTATTTATAAGTGGGTGGGAAGAGGTAATACTAGTAAGAATGTTCTGGGTGGTCCTCTGGGTGCATACGCACAGCAGCTGTGCATGCTTGTTTGCATATAGGATATCATTAGTCTGTTTTTTACTATTATAATGACCAAAGGGTCAGATTGAGGACAGGTAAAATAAAAATAAGCATGTTCTCGATCAAGGAAATTCCCTCAGCAGGTAGTTTTGCTTGAATTAGATTAACTATAAGGCAAATGCAGAGGCTTAGTGTGTTGATTACAGAGTCACCATGGTTGCCACATCCCCAGCACATGATTGCTTCCTTGACTATGTATCCTGCCTCACCAGAGTTATGAGTCCTATCGGGCACCAGGAAGGATATACAGGCTTCTTTCGCATGTAATGGCCTAGTGTAAAGGGCCATAGGATTCTGCCCAGTGCTGAGCTTTTCTATGGCTGGCCCAATATTGAGTTCTAGGCCAAAGGCCTATGCTTACTTTCCTGTCCTTCCCCCAAGAGAATGGTGTATCTCTCTATACTGTGCTGTCTAAAATTGAGGCAGACATGTTGTGAATAATGTAGAACCGTACTTTCTACCCTGCTTCATGCATATCAACTTATTATTATGCTCATATCAGATACTTTGATCTTTTACCTAGTTTCCTTAACTCTTATGAATTTATTTGTGTGTGTGGAGAGTAGTCATATTGATTTTTCATTAAGAAGCAATCATTGGAGAGTTAACCTCTGACTTCCTGGTCTGTTCCTCTTTGAACAAATGCTTTTAAGATAAGGATTAGTATATTTTTACCTTTCAATATAATGATAAAAATGTATACTCGCTATATTAACCTGATTGATAACTAGAAATCTTCTCTCTAGATTTTTTTCCTGGAGAGATGTAAGAATAGTATATTTTTAACAGTCAGGATATTAATAGGCTTTTCTTTTTCTTTTTACTCTTTACACACCTAATACTTGAAGAACTAAATAGATAACATAAAATAGTACATTACAAACAATTATACTACCTATTATGAGAATTCCACATTTAGCATATATTCTCTTAAAAGGAAATTGGTAAAAAGCCAACATTTCCAGCTATAGGGAAAGATATGTATTTAAAAGCATCTGCTGTTTGGGGATTTTACATTGGATTATATTTTAAATAGCAAGTAATGACAATTTAAAAAAATTACTCTGATGTGGTAAATACTGGGGTGTTTACTTGATGACTTACTGATTCTCAATCTTTATTAATCTCCTTTGAGGTACCAATCACTATGCCATGGATTGTATGCTTTTTTTCCCACTCTCACAAAAATTTTTGAAAGACTAAAGAATTGAAATAGATAGCTTTACTTTTTATAAACCAAAATAGCAAATTCAGTGGTCATTTGCTCTTTGAGAAAATGAAAGTCAAATATAATAGCTTGGGGTTTTAGAGCAATAAACCTCTACTATTCACCAAAACCAGTAACAATATTATACTTAAATGAATGATTCAGATCATTCCTATTTCATTTTAGTCTCTCTTTAAGATGCAATAACTTTTAAAGAAGTTTTTTAAAAATTTACGGAAAGTGAGGTAGCAGAAGAGAATAATAAAGTGAGATTTACGAAAGTTAAAGTTTAAAGCTATAAAAACATTACTTTTACTAGTTTACTTTCTTTTTTTAGAATTAATGTTTCAAAAGGAAAATCAGTGGGTTAGAGTTTAGCTTTGTTTTGAACAAATGCATGGCCACATAGTTTCCTTTTTTTTTTTTTTTTTTGAGACGGAGTTTCGCTCTTGTTACCCAGGCTGGAGTGCAATGGCGCGATCGGCTCACTGCAACCTCCACCTCCTGGGTTCAGGTGATTCTCCTGCCTCAGCCTCCTGAGTAGCTGGGATTATAGGCAAGCGCCACCATGCCCAGCTAACTTTTTGTATCTTTTGTAGAGACGGGGTTTCACCATGCTGACCATGATCGTTTCGATATCTTCACCTCGTGATCCATCCATCTCGGCCTCCCAAAGTGCTGGGATTACAGGCGTGAGCCATGGCGCCCAGCTGGCCACATAGTTTCTTAAAAATCTAGTACAGATCTACTGAAGGTAAAATGGAAGTTAGTAAATGATACATGTTTACGATCTGAGATTAGGCTTTTGTTTCAAGGGAAACAAGACAGAGATACTTTTCCTCATACAGAAATTAAAAAGAAATAAGTATATTGAGTGAGAAAAGTACAAAAACAACATGAATTTAACTAAGAAAAGGACAATCCTTAGTTTTTCAAAATTAAGAAACATTTTGGATTTCTAAGTCAGTGTTGAATTAGGGATCCATGAATTACACTGTATATTGCAGAAGGAACAACATCAGTTTACTATAATTCTTTAATGTATTGAAAGAAGAAGATATAATTGGACAAAGTTTCTTAATAATTTAATTTGCCTTTGAGACATTGAATTTACTATTTTCTTTACCTCTTTCTTTGTCATATATGACTTTACATGCTCTGAAACAGTAAGCATTATTAACACAATAAGGTAAATAACGTAAATGAACACAGGAGAAAAGATTTGCTTATATATGTGAGTTCTGATTTGATAAAATTCTGAAATCATACAAACATGGTTAACTATAGATGTTTTGTCTTTTTGTAAAACAAATTTTTTTTGTAAAGAAGATTTTCTGTACTTTTTAGTTTAAGAATTTATTACAATACATAAGAATATGTTCTGTTTAGGTGCATTGTCTTAGATTTTTAGATTTCTTTAAATGATTAAGGATAACATCGATATGGTTTGGCTCTGGGTTTGTACTCAAATCTCATCTTGAAGTGTACTTCCCAAGTTCCCATGTGTTGTGGAAGGGACCTGATGGGGATAATTTTAATCATGGGAGCAGTTTCCCACATACTGTTATCATGGTAGTGAATAAGTCTCATGAGAGCTGATGGTTTTATCAGTGGTTTCCCTTTTGCATGTTCCTCATTTTCTCTTGCTGCCATCATGTAGGAAGTCCCTTTTGCCTCCCACCATGATTCTGAAGTGTCCCAAGCCATGTGGAGCTGTAATTCCAGTTAAAACTCTTTTTCTTGCCAGTCTTGGATATGTCTTTATCAGCAGCATGAAATTGACTAATGCAGTAAATTCATATGTAGAGTAAGGAATTGCTGAACATATATCTGAAAATATGGAAGTGACTTTGGAACTGGATAACAGGCAGAGACTGGAACAGTTTGGAGGACTCAAACGAAGACAGGAAAATGTAGAAAAGTTTGAAACTTCCTAAGCCTTGTCGAATGGTTTTGCCCAAACTGCTGATAGTAATATGAACAATAAGTCCAGGTTGAGGTGGTTTCTGATGAAAATGGGGAACTTGTTCGGAACTGACATAAAGATGACTTTTGCTATGTTTTAGCAAAGAGACTTTAGCATTTTGCTCCTGCCCTAGAGATTTTTGGACTTTGAACTTGAGGGAGATGATTTCAGGTATCTGGAAGAAGAAATTTCTAAGTAGCAAAGCATTCAAGAGGTGGCTCCGGTGCTGTTAAAGGCATTCAGCTTTATAAGGGAAGCAGAGTATAAAAGTTCAGAAAATTTGCAGCTGGACAACGTGATGAAAAAGAAAATCCCATTTTCTAAGGAGAAATTCAAGCCAGCTGCAGAAATTTGCATAAGTAACAAGGAGAAAATTTTAATCCTCAAGACACAGGGTCAGGGAAGAGGAGGTAAATATCTCCAAGGCGTGTCAAATATCTTCAGCAGCCTTTTCCATCACGGGCCCTAAGGCCTAGGAGGAAAATGAGTTTTTGTGGGATGGGCCTAGGGTTCCCATGCTGTGTGCAGCTTAGGGTCTTGGTGTCCTGTGTCCCAGCGGCTCCAGCCATGACTGAAAGGGGCAAACATAGAGCTTGGGTCATGGCTTCAGAAGGTGCAAGCCTCAAGCCTTGGCAGCTTCTAGGTCATGTTGAACCTGCCAGTGCACAGAAGTCAGGAATTGGGGTTTGGGAACCTCTGCCTAGATTTTGGAAGATGTCTGGAAACGCCTGGATGCTCAGGCAGAAGTTTTCTGCGGGAGCTGGTCTCTTATAGAGAACCTCTGCTATGGCAGTGCAGAAGGGAAATGTGGGGTTGGAGCCCTCACACAGAGTGTCTACTGGGGCACCACCTAGTGGAGCTGTGAGAAGAAGGCCATTGTCCTCCAGAGCCCAGAGTGACAGGTCTACCTGCAACTTGCACTATGTGCCTGGAAAAGCCAGACAACAACAGCCTGTAAAAGCAGCTGTAAAGGAGGTTGTATCCTGCAAAGCAACAGGAGTGGAGCTGCCCGAGACCATAGAAACCCACCTCTTGGATCAGCATGACCTGGATATGACACCTGGAGTCAAAGAAGATCAATGGAGCTTTAAGACTTGACTGCCCTGCTGTATTTTGGACTTTTATGGGGCCTCTAGTTCCTTCATCTTGGCCAATTTCTCCCATTTGGAATGGCTGTATTTATCCAATACCTGTAGCACCGTTGTATCCAGGAATTAACTAGCTTTCTTTTGATTTTACAGGCTCATAGTTGGAAAGGACTTGCCTTGTCTCAGATGAGACTTTGGACTGTGGACTTTTGGGTTAATGCTGAAAGGAGTTAAGACTTAGGGGATTGTTGGGAAGTCATGCTTGGTTTTGAAACATGAGGATGTGAGATTTGGAGGGACCAGAGATGGAATGATGTGGTTTAGCTTGGTGTCCCCATCCAAATCTCATCTTGACTTGTACTCCCATAATCCCCATGTGTTGTAGGAGGCACCTGGTGGGAGATAATTTGAATCATGGAGGCAGTTTCTTCCACACTGTTCTCATGGTAGTGAATAAGTCTCATGAGATCTGATGGTTTTATCAGGGGTTTCTGCGTTTGTATCTTCCTGATTTTCTCTTGCTACCACCATGTAGGAAGTGTCTTTCACCTTCCACCACGATTCTGAGGCCTCTCCAGCCATATGGAACTGTTAAGTCCAATTAAACCTCTTTTTCTTCGAAGTTTTGAGTATGTTTTTTTCAGCAGTGTGAAAACGGACTAATACAAACATCTTAAAAATGGAGAGTCAGAATTAAATATATATAATTTTGCTTTAAAAATTACACTAAAAGCTGGGTGTGATGGCATATGCCTGTAGTCCTAGCTACTCATGAAGCTGAGGTGGGGGGTATTGCTTGAGCCCAGGAGTTCAAGGCTGCAGAGAGCTGTGATTGAACCACTGCACTCTAGGTGACAGAGCAAGACTTCATCTCTAAAAATAAATAAATATTTTAAAAAATTACACTATCAAAACATGTAACACCTCAAATATATATTTGTTGCCAACAACAAATTACCAGACTTATACATTTTGTGATCTTACTTTCCTAATAATTTAGATTGAATTCTAGCATATTTTATTGATATCATTACCTGAAAAAAACTGGGGTTTGTTTACCTGCTGAGTAACAATAACACTTCACGAGAATTGCAGGTTTTGATCAAAAAGACTTTTATTGCTTGGCACAAGTAAGGAGAGCACTGGGAGTATTCTCCAAGCAGTGTCTCTCCAAAAGAAAGCAACAGCAGGGTTTAATGTACAATGGAGAGGGAAAAGCATTCATCACAAGATGTAGAGGAGGGGTCCTAGTTGTATAGATGCAGTATGTCATTGTGCTATGAAGCTATGGCTCTTCCTAGGGTGAA
Source organism: Leontopithecus rosalia (assembly GCA_028533165.1). NCBI lineage: Eukaryota > Metazoa > Chordata > Mammalia > Primates > Cebidae > Leontopithecus > Leontopithecus rosalia. The sequence continues at coordinate 93,604,954 of CM052649.1, read as the reverse complement.
AAACTTAACATGGTAATAATGAAGTTTCACTCGGGTTCATCTGTAGGTGGCTGGGGTTTGTCAGGAAGTTATTTCAACTAACTAGGTGACTGCATTTCACATAGAATTTGGAAGAAAAAAAGCCTGCAGGGCTGGAAGCTGTAAAACAGGTTGATTGCTCAGAAATGAATTTGTACAGTCCTGGAGACACTCCCTGTCTCCTTACAGTATATCAAAATGGCAAGTAACCTATTCATTTATTCAATGATAATTGAAAACAAATTGTTTACTAGTCCAGGCACTGGGCAAAATATAGCTCTTCTTTACAAAATCTTATCACATACTGGGTAAGACAGATAACTACATTTTGAGTTGATAATTACTATGATAATTATAATCATATATGTGTAAGAAAGGCAATGAGAATAAACACTGATAACTCTCTGATTTTTTACAAAAGTATTACTTTTAAGAAGTTTGACTGAAAGCAAGTTTTTTCTTTTAAACTGAAGTTTCAGCAAAGAGAGAAGGAGAAAAATAGCTCCAAATGAGTTCATCTATTATGAAAATCAACTGTAAAAACAATTTTTCCAGAAACCAAAGCTATATTGCAAGGGGATAATTTAGCATATTTTTTCCAATGGCTTTTAAGGTCCTTATCAAAATTATGTTGCAGTTTGGTTTTTGCAAGCTTCTAACTCTGGATTTATATTCAGGTCAGAATTGAATAACAATAAGTTATCATCCTTTTAAACTAAGGATTATTTAAACATTTTAAATTAAAAGAATTTCTATTTCTCTTCCCTTCCTCTTTCCATCATCACTATACTTTATTTTTTCCTTCTCATTTTTTTTTCTTCTCATTGTTCCCCCCTGGAAGGAGAACACATATACAAAAGGGACAAAGTAATTAAAAATTTAAAGAAATAATTCATCTGGAAAAGGTAGAATAACATAAAATTACTGCTATAATCATGGTTTCCAAATATTAAATATTTCTTTTTCTCTGCTGGTTGGAGTCCAGATTTTTTTAAATCTGGATTTAAAAAATTTTTTAAATTATGGATATCTCAGGTTCTGTTTGTATTTTAAAAGCTAGACTATTAGAAAGTAATGTAAGTTCCTCATTTTATAAATGAAAAAGAAAAGAGGCTCCAAAAATATAACTGGTTTATAATCTCAAAGCAAGCCCAGTTTTCCAAAGTTTCACCTACAAAGGTCAAGCCTGTTTATTAAACCAGACTTAGGGCTACAGGCGGTGGCTCAAGACTAGAATCCCAGCACTTTGGAAGGCCGAGGCAGGTGGATCACTTGAGCTCAGGAGTTGGATTCCAGCCTGGGAAACATGGTAAAAGCCAGTCTCTACAAAAAAATACAAAAAGTAGTGAGCATGGCAGCACACACCTGTAATCCTAGCTACTTGGGGATTTGAAGCTGGATGATCACTTGAACCTGGAAGGTTGAAGCTACAGTGAGCTGAGATCACATCACAGCACTCCAGCCTGGGCAACAGAGCAAGACCCTGTCTCAAAAAAATTAATAAAAACATATAAATAAAATAATAAAAATAATAAAGAAGACTTAGTTGGCAAGAAAGCGGGTAAAATCTGACAAGTCAGGGAAAGGCCATTAGTAGAGCCAAATTCTGCTAAATTTAAATTTTGTTTTTGTTTATCTTTCTGATGATGTGCAAAAACATCGAATAAATAGTTAAAATCATTTGGAATTATGGAAGACAAACATTCATATGACTAGGCAAACTTTCAGTTTCTCTTTGTGTCTCCAGCTCTTCTTTTTCAATAATCTCATATAAGTATGGCTTTGCATTAATACATTTTTTGAACTTGATCAACTTCATATTGTAAATAATTTAAAAAATCTATATTCCTAAACTAATTATTTTTCAGTGTATCTTCCTTCCAGAGACATGTTTTATGGTGGCTGCTTTCTTGTCTAAAAAGTACAAAACCAAGATAAAACAAAATAAAACACAAACACAAAACCACTGAAAACATTTATCTATTCTTATTTTTAGCAATATATATATATATTCAGCTATATATATTCAGCTCTCTCTCTCTCTCTCTCTCTCTATATATATATATATATATGAATAGATTTAGAAACAGATTAGGAAAGGGGGAAACAAAACCTTTTCATCTACTTTCCCAGGTTCTCTGGCTCGGGTCCTGTGAAATAAACTGACAAAATACAGATTAACAATAGAGAAAAAAATAAACAGTTTATCAACACATGTGGTGCATACACATGGAAAAGATTCAGTGATAAGTAACTCAGAGGAATCGTTAGAACTTGGGTTTGTATATTATCTTAACAAAAACAATGACCTTGTAGAGACATGATCAGACAAAGGAAAGAGGATTAGGCTCCCCAGGATGGTTTTTTTTTTTTTGAGATGATAATAACCTTTATTTTTTAAAAAAGTCAATAAGGCAAAAAGTAAAGTTTCAGATAATTTTCAAAAGCAAGAATTTAGAGCAAAGCTATTTTCTTAATGAACAGAACAATCCAATTCTTTGAAAATGTTCATTTACTGAGTGCTCTGGGTAGTCATGGCTTTGATTATAGCACGTCAAGCTGAGTGTTTAGGCTGTTGGTTAGGAGCATGGGCTTTATTCTCCCACTAACCAAGGAGTCAGTCCCAGCTCTGCCACTCTAAGCTGTGTGGCCTTGAATCAGTTACTTCATCTCTCTAAGCCTCTGGCTTAGGTATTTTAAACAGATTGTTTCAAATCCTTAAAACAATATCATGAGGATGGTATGATGAGCTGTTTTACAGATATGGAACTTGAGGTTTAAATGAGATAACTCTGTGAATAGTTACGTTTTTTTTTTTTAATTTTTATTGCATTTTAGGTTTTGGGGTACATGTGCAGAACATGCAAGATAGTTGCATAGGTACACACGTGGCAGTGTGTTTTGCTGCTTTCTGCCCCCTCACCCATATTTGGCATTTCTCCCCATGCCATCCCTCCCCCGCTCCCCCCCCGCTGTCCCTACCCTATTTCCCCCAATAGACCTCAGTGTGTGGTGCTCC
>CM052649.1:93551996-93601417 GCA_028533165.1 Leontopithecus rosalia | reverse complement strand
ACGCCATTCTAACTGGCGTGAGATGGTATCTCAATGTGGTTTTGATTTGCATCTCTCTAATGACCAGTGATGATGAGCATTTTTTCATATGTTTGTTGGCCTCTTGTATGTCTTCTTTTGTAAAGTGTCTGTTCATTTCCTTTGTTGAACCGTGGGAAGGTATAGAAATATAAGTAACAAAGCAAGATTTGTTTAGGTCCATCTCAGCACTCACTTCCTATCTTCATGGCCATAAAACTTCCCTGGAAGATGGGATTATGGTACTCTACATTTCTCAGAAGTTTCTGCTTTTAATTAGAGAAGGAAAGCTCCAACTTCTTTCTGCCATCTGGTAAATCACAAATATCTTCAGTTCAAAATAAGCCTTATGTCAAAGTGGCTCACTTTGGGGTGGAATATGCTGGTTTTCTACAGTGGAAAAAAAATGGATACAACATGGCAAGTCAGAATGGCTCTGATAGAATTTGAAGAAGTAAATAGCCCAGAACAGGGCCACGAATGGTGACTCACCCCTGTAATCCCAGCGCTTGGGAGGCAGAGGTGAGCAAATCACTTGAGATCAGGAGTTCGAGACCAGTCTGGCCAACATGCTGAAACCCCCACTCTACTAAACATACAAAAATGTTCTGGGGGTGGTGGCGGGTGCCTGTAATCCAAGATACTCAGGAGGCGGAGGCAAGGAGAATCACTTGAACCAAGGAGGCAAAGGTTGCAGTGAGCCAAGATCATGCCACTGCACTCCAGCTTGGGCAACAGAGCAAGATTCTGTCTCAAAAATCAAAACAAAACAAAAAAATGAAATAAGTAGAATACCACAGAGATGAGCCTCCTATGACTGATTGGCTAACATGACACCAGCCAAGACAGTAGCCACCTTCTTTAACTGTCACTGGTATCAGCAATTATAACCTCAGTTGCGCATGCTGAAAAGATGGCACATCATTAAAATAACTAACTCAACCCTTCCTTAAGGAACTTTTCTTCCTTTTCTTCTAGTTTGACTGAATGAATACTCATTGTTGTTTTTTATTTATAAAAAGAAAAGTTTTAATAGCTTCTATAGAATAAGAACTATCTAAATGGAGACAGAAGGTATAAGAATTTTGTTTCTTCTGTTCTCTTAACTATAAGCATTTCTATAAAAGGATAGATTCAAATTTTGCAGTCCTGAAATTTATATATGTGGCAACCCTCTCTAAAAAGAAGGAGAGAAAAGTAAGACTACAGAATTGAATAGGGAACAATATTTATTTAGAATAAGAAAAATGGAGACTTGGGACTTACGAAAGAAAGAGGCAGAGAAGTTTAATTTTCATGAGCTTCATAGTATACCTACCTCTATTTGGCTGATTATGCTGTCCCTTGGCAAAAAGCCATGAATATTAGGGATATTTTATCATATTGCTTCATAGTTCTGAACTTTTTAACTAAAATACTCTTTCCTAAATCTTGAAAGATATTAGTATCTTCTAACATATACATTTTATAATGCTCAGTGAGATACCAGAGAGCCTAAATAGCTTTATTGATTTTCATATGTTCTCTACTATGGAAAAAACTTAAAGAAGTAATTAATTTAAACAAAAAATTAAGGTGTACTAATGGACTTATTTGTCAGATTTTGATTAAGAAAGGGTCACACAGCAGAGGTAATAATTTCCCAACACATATACTTCCTTTACATTTTTAGTATAAATTAAAATTTAAAAATTATTTTACTTGTTAGCTGAGCAAAATAAAGATGACTGCTTATGGTTATTTTTTTTCTGGAATACATGATAGTTTCATGGTGCACAAAATTGAAAGATCATATATTTGCCTCTGATTGCTGTAATATATACCAATGATGGATCAAAATTATTGATTATTTTGAGGTTTTGGTTGTAGAGAAGTGAATCATGCAGTCAAATCTCTATAAATTGTCTACTACCATAGTCTAAAGTTTTCCTACTGAGTAGGCAAATGAATTAACCCTAATAATAAGGTAAACATTTAAACAAATAAATGCTGTATTTTAAGGATAGAGTTTTATTTTTAAGCTTAGCTTTTTTCTTAGATGACTATTCTTACCTCCCCCATAATAAATTATAAAATATTTCAAATCATATAAAAAGATACCAAGCTTACCAAAATATTATCATAGCATATATATTTCATGTCTAAATGTTCTCAGGTAGGTTTTAGAAGATGCTTGTATGGCAGAGATTTTTCTTCCTCCAGTTTTACTAAAATAATCACCTGCATTATAATCACTGAATAACTTGCTAAAATCATGGTATAATAATTTGTTTTCACCCAGTAAAGTTGAATCTTCAAGGGTAGATCTCAGATAGCTCATTTTTTAAACAAGATATCCAGGGATTTTTAAATTTTAATTTTTCATTTCTTCAAGTTTATGTATTTTTTTCTTTTTAAAATTGACATATACACTTTTATGTACTTCCAGGGAATTCTTTTACACACTTTATGAACCACCAAAGAAATGTAATCTTGTTGAATTTGATTAATAAACACTTAAAGGTAATTATTTCACTATTTCTTACATTTAGCTACGAACTTTGAAATGAAAAATCAATCTTAGTTTAAAAAACAAAGTTACCAAAGTGCTACAGTTATTTGCCAAACCCTTATTTTTATATTCTTATATACTCATTAGATTATTTTAAGATTCTCATCATTTATAGATTTGGATATCGATCTCAACGATCAGATTAAAATGACTATTTTCAGGAAGCATGACATTTTTTAATAACAATGACTGAAAAATTATTATGAAGATCTTATAATTCATATCATAGAGAGTATGATTGAATTAATAATAGTGCTATAGGCAAGATAGCATCATGATTTCTAAACAAAGCAGAAGAAAGAAATGATGTTTGACAAAATCTGCCAAGTTTTGATAATATAAATTTAACTATCTAATTTAGAAGGAAAATGGGTTAAGTTTGAAGTTAGTTTATATGAACCATTACTTTATATACTCAATGATTAACCATAAAGATATGTATTAGGACGGTATTTCAAACTTCTCTAGGCATATTCAAAGAGGCTATCTGCAACTAATTTATGAATCATAGAATTCAAGTATCGATGTATTTCCTTACTTATCCACATATTTTTAATCTAACCATATGTTCTCTGTTTCCCATTTCTCCCTTGGCATTGTTAGAGTAAATATAGATCCAAGATAGAAGTTACCTAAAGGTTATTCAATCACAAATATACGTAGATTTCCAACATGGAGAGATCAGTGACCTCGGGGTTGGTCTGTGGTCCGTGTCTGGAGATTGAGAAGCAGCACTGAATGCTTTTTGACAGTTTTAGCCCAGTGTACTCTGTCCTATTCCAGACCCTGGACACCCTTCCTTGGCCAGAATGACTGCTTCTAGAAAGTAATTTTGGATTGAATTAGAGCTTTCTGAGAAAGACAAAACATACTTTACAGTAGGCAAATTGAATTTCTCTGGTTCAGTGACTTGCTGTGCCACACCGCCTCTCAAGAAGATTTTCACATTATTGAGAGCTGGTAGATTTCCTTGTAAAATAGCCACAGGCAGCACACACACACTTCGCAGAGGATCCTTTGTCTGCCATTTATCTCAGAAATATTTCCATCTCTCTTTCACATACATACAAAACTATTTAAATGAAGGATACAAAGAGATGACATAAATTATTGTATCCTTCTTTGAAAAGAATACGTTTCAAGTGGTTACTAATTCAGGCAGGGGTCTCCATGGAGAGGCTTAGCTTCAGTACCTGCTATTGTGGAAATTCAAAGTGTCTTTAATGGAGTGAAATGGAAGGAATATTTACTTATCTCATATAAAACTATGAATGAAGAATTGGAAACATTTGCCTAGACTTGATTAGGAATGCGGCCGTGGTACCAGCTGCAGGAGATACTATTTATCTTAATAGTTTCAAAAGAAATGGACCTTTTCTTTTTTATTTTCCCCATTGGGACATTTTTTTAAAAGTATGGACTGCTTTGACTTTTAAGAAGATGATACTTTTAAAATATTTTCATTCAAATAAGCCAGAAATTTCTATTGAATGTCCAATGTTTACGGGTATAGAAGGTGCTTAGGTAGAAATCAGTATCGAGTACCTGGCAGCACTCCTAAGACACAACACTGCACATTCCAAGTCTCATTGTTTACTCAAGCATATTTTTTTATGACTGAAATACTTCCTCATGAAGACAAGTTTTGTTTTGTTTCCACAGATAGACCAAACTTTTTATACTCACCCTTATTTTATTTTTTCTTGTCAATATTCTCTCTTATTTCTTAAATACCTAATCTGGTTGGTGATTTTGTAGTCACATTACCCCAAGAAAAGCATGTGTTCATACCTTCCTGACACTTTTAGGTGGCATCAGGTGCCACACTCTAATTTACACTGCTTTCTCGTACATACAATGCCAGTTCATACAGCTCAGGTAAAATTTCATGCTGGAAAAAACAAAATTGTCAGGGTCATTAGGCAATAAGGAGCATTCATTCTGACATAGGGAAGAGGATGACATTTAACCAGAAAATACAGAGTTTTCTGTGGTGATTCTTCTCTCAGAGGTCCCTTAGGGTGAGAGCCCTAGGAACAGATGTGATCTCAGCCCTGGTTTAAAAAGAACAAAGCCCTGGGCGGAAACACCGCCCTCCATCAGTAAGGCAGCTCCTGCCAGAAGCAGCTTTCTCAACAGGAGAACCCTAGAATCATTGCCAAATTAGAATCTGCCTGTGAGAAGTCACTGGGCATAAAATCTCCAGTGATTTGGTGCTTGTTCATTGAGCAAACCAGAAAGCATATGTGAAGAATTCAGGACAGGGCTTGTGAGCCCGTGCTGTAGCCACTGCGGGTGGGGGTCTTGTCAGCTTCCCTCCTAAAAGCATTTAATTGGAGTGGCTATACTGTTTGAAAACTCTGGCAAAACTTCGGTACTTGGAACATAAACCTTGGGAAGGTCAATATTATGCACTTTTTCTTTAATTCTGTTTGTCTCAATAGTTTTGTTTGATTGTGTTTTGTGAGGCAGGGCAATAACAAAACCATCTGGTTTCTATTTGTCTTTTCCTGTATCAAGTATAATAGAACCTCAAAAAGAAATTTTAAATACTCTAATACTTAATATGCCTAGCAAGATAAAAAGGGGCTGTATAAATAAAATCACTGTATAAAATAAGATTCATTATAGAAATATTTTAATCCTCACTTGAAAGAAGTAGCAGAACATTCAGGGGTTTTGCCTAAAATTCTAAAACTTATTGGTATAACCCCCCCAAACCCTCCACACAGAGTTGCATGAAGAATTCAGAAGTGATAAATGTACTGATATACTGTACCACACGATGCTATAATGAATATATTTTACATTTTAGCTACCTGGCTCCTTAGCATTTTAGATAACTCTGTCAGAAAGAATGCCTGGAACCTTTTATTTTGTTTTGTTTCCTTTCAGCAGGCATTGGCCAATTTAACAGCAAAAGTTACATTTTTACTGTTTTGCATATTAATCAGTTATTTAGAACACCCCTGCTGAGAAATATCATCATAACAACAAAACATTTTAATGGAGCAGTGCAAAGATACCCCGGAGAATCAATTACAATGAAGATCTATGAAAAGCTGTTTTGCTTTTCATTATTTTATGGGGTTAGGAGGACAGTTGATGAAGTAATGAGACCTGAAGCACTTCTCATACATATAAAGGAAAATAGAGTTAAAATCGGTTGGATCAGAAGTGTTACCAGAACTACTAAGGTGGAAATCTTGGTCTCTATGACTCTGAAAATCTAGAAGCACTCTCCTGTTCTGCCATATTAATGAAATAATGCGTTACACCTTAAGTAATGGTAACGATGCAACAACCAAAGTAGTATTTGGTTCTGCTAGTTTGTTTTCAGGAAAGGATTAATAAATAAAATATGTGAAGCTCTGAGTTCCATACCAGACAAACTTTTATCGGAGCCAATCTGAAGAAAATTGGTAAGTAGTGATTTTAAAATCACCTACTAGGAATTACTTCTAATCAGAAGTCTTCAGTACATAGTTGAGAATCTTGTTTTAACATTTCTTAGTTGGGGTGTATTTCTCAGTAGATGACTAGGACAATAAAACCCTTAAGATAGCAGTAAAGCCTATTCCTAGAAAATTCTTCAATGCAATTCATTTCAGGTAATAGGAAAGAATGAAATACCAAGTGTTTCCTGTAACAATTTTACAAGACTAAATGAAAGATAGCTTTCTTTAAATCATGTCTCAATGTCTTACATTTTCAGCCTTGCCAGAAATTCTTCTATTCCCTTCTCTTTCATATCATATATATCATTTCTGCTCCTGAACCACCCTTTAGACTCTCTTTGACCTGGTGTCTTTTCTCCGCCACAAAGTAAAGTATCTTTTCCCTTATTTTCACTTGCTCAGTGCATGTTTAGATTTCAAGTCTCAGGATTCCTTTTTTCTTAAGGATTTCCTAATCATACCAGCTGAAAGTAATTGGCAAAGGGCACAGAATGCTGTAATAGCAATTTGTAAAGCTCTCAAAATACTTCACACACCCTGCTTTGTATTATAGACATGTACCTCTCCTCAATTCGACTAAACTCTAAGCTCCTTGAGGATAAATATCACACTGTATCACCCATAATATGAAGCACAGGAATCTTAAATTTAATAGGTCTTTGATGTAATTGTGTATTAACTAGGTTAGTAATAATTAAAGCTATATCAAAAAGCACCCATTTATTTTAGTTTGTATATGTAAGAAAACTTTCTTCAGAAACCTTACAAAATTTAGGAAAGTTCTTATTAGTTTCTAAAGCAAATGTTGAAACTGATGAAAATTGCAGAACCTTTTCCTCAAAAATTTATCTAGTCAGATAAATGAGAGTACGTTCATATTGAGTACAAAGTTCATCAAGTTCGAATCAAATAATGTAATTTCCTTTTAGCAAAAGACACTGCCCTCATTGATACAACAAGAATTATTATAGTGTAAATTAAACCACAAAGATTAAACTTTAATCTTTATCTGGAAGATAAAGCTTTCTGAAAATAAAAATTAAATGATATGGATAAAAATAGTCACTAATCCAAAATTTGACCAGATTATGTAATGTAGGAGTCATTAATAAATTCTTAGCATAGTTGGGAGTTATTTTTTGAAAGGTGGATGTAATGGTGAACAAGAAGACTATTTCTTTAGACTTCTAGGAGGTAAACGATGCCTGTTTATTTGCAGAAACGTATTGTAACTATAACTACATCTTGTTGAAATTTGTTTGATTTGTAAAATACTTGTAATATAATATTTATAGCTGCAAGGGATTTAGTTGTATGAAATCATCATCATTTATTACATATGTCTAAACAGTAGACACTTACTACATGCAGGAATATACTTCAGCTAGGACTTAAGCCTGGGGTTCTTAAGGGCTAGAGCACCAGGAAGACACGCTGAGAGACTGACCTTCAGTTTACCCTCACATAAGCACTCAGGAATGTGTTGACTTCCTCACCATTTATTTGAAGCAATGGGCAGGCAGAAACATATCCAGGGACCCCATAATATTTCAATGAATATGAACCACTTTCCGCTGTTCTCCCTCCACACAGTATCCTTACTGCTTGAAAGGATCTGAAAGAAAATGTAATCTGTGACAGGACATTTTGTGATAACTTGAAAGACCAGGAAGGTTTCCTTCCTCCACAGAGGACAATGCTTTGGAATCTCCTTCTTTTACATTGTCATTGTGCATTATATATATATATATATATATATATATATATATATATATATATATGTATATATTCACATATACATGTGGTAGAAATTTATATGAATATTCTCTATTAAATATGGTACTATATGGACACTATGATTCTTTTGATTTATTTTACACATTCTTATAATTATTTTACTCAAATAAATTCCTAAATTTGGAATAGGGATATGAGTAGGGGTAAGCAAAGGGGCACGTATGCATTGTTCATTGTCCTATATATCTTCTAGTATGAATTTATGATTTAAATGCACTATATCTTCTGTAATATTTTTAAACATAGTTGAGCAAAAGTATTTTCTCTGTTTTTGACCTTACGTTTTCCAATTTTTTATTCTGGATTTGTATATTCTCTTTCTTCTTATTTGAGTCTGCCAAAAACACTTTTGAAATGCATTTTTCAATACACAAGGCATATATTTTGTGGGATAAACTCCATTGCTCACTGGTAGGGCTTGTTGGCATTCTCCTGGAGATGTGTCAGATATAATTGTTATTCTGGTTTCACAGAGGTGACCTCAGGAATGTTCTTGGATCAGGCTGCTTTCTCCAAGAGTATAAAGCTGATAAATCAGAACATTGTTCACTCAAGAATTGATGATTCCATAAAGTCTTATTTTGGGTTGTCTATTGTGAGATTGATGGAGTACATTTGACCCAAATAATTTGTCCTTTCCCACATACCCAAGACTATGCTAAGTTCAGAACTTCTCCAAATGTATTGGAGTGGAGAAGCTTTTTTTTTTTTTTTTTTTGCAAGGCTGGGCCTTGAGAGGGGATGTTGTGCCCCAGGTGTTAATATTTAAACATCTGCACCCTTTGGAAATCTCTTTTTGTGTTTGGTGAGTTGTCTATAAATATGGTTTATCTATTCTCATTGGTAAATACTATATACACTTTAATGTTTTCTGATGCAGGAATTATTAAATTACTCCTGAGTAATTCTTTCATTTGAAGCTTATATTTTATTGTTTTTCCAGCATTTTCTGCCATGGATTACTTTATCATTTTATTGTTGTTGACGCAGAGTCCCACTCTGTCACTCAGGCTAGAGTTCTGTGACATGATGACAGCTCATTGCAGCCTAGGCTTCCTGGGCTTAAGCTCTTCACGCCTCAGCCTCCTGAGTAGCTGGGACCACAGGTATGTGCCATCATGCTGGACTAATTTTTTTTTCCATGGAGATGGGATCTCCCTATGTTGCCCAGGCTGGTCCCAAACTCCTGGGCTCAAGCAATCCTCCTGCCTCAACCCCTCAAAGTACTAGCATCATAGGCATGAGCCACTGAAACTTATCTTTTTAATTGGCTTGCTTATGAGAGGAGTATCTTAGTTATAGACTTCTCCCAGTGCAGTTATAGATGTCCCCTAATTTATTAATTTTAATATTTTATTATGTTCTAAATAATTTTAAACAACCATTTGATTTCTTCCTTAACCCAGGCTATCAAGTGAGATGTTCAAAAAATGTTTCCTTATTCTTTAATATTAATATATAACATAGTTACATTATGGTCAGATAATATCTATGTGCAGTATTCTTTTTTAATATATTGAAGTATCATCAAACTTAATCCACAATCAGTTTTTGTTACATTTCACAGACATTTTGAAATAATGCATTTCTCTCTCCTCTCTATATAGAGTGAAACATCTCTAATTCTCACAAGTTGCTCTATGAATGAGTTAACTGAGACTCACATATTTAAATTTTTAAAGTGGATACTGCTCATGTTTGACAAAATTAGTACTAGATCTCCTGCCTGTCTCTAGAGTTTGCTATCATTACTACTTTCTAATATCTTCCTTTGGGATCCAGGAGATGAAAATATACAAAACAGTTAAAATGGATGGAAGAAGGAGAAAGATTGCAATAAAGTAACAGGACACATGAGAGAAACTAAAGAATAAACCAAAACACTGACATGATGTGTGTGTGTGCGTGTGTGTGTGTGTGTGTGTGTGTGTGTATCAAGGTGAAAATAACTGGCTGGATGCATTGGCTCACACCTGTAATCCCAACACTTTGGGAGGCCGAGGCTGCCAGATCATGAGGTCAGGAGACAGAGACCATCCTGGCTAACATGGTGAATCCCTCTATCTACTAAAAATACAAAAAAAAAAAATTAGCCAGGCATGGTAACATGCACCTGTAGTCCCAGCTACTCAGGAAGCTGAAGCAGGAGAATTCCTTGAACTCCGGTGGTGGAGGGTGCAGTGAGCTGAGATCACACCACTGCATTCCAGCCTGGGCAAAGAGCGGGACACTGTCTAAACGAACAAACAAATAAATAAATAAATAAATAAAATAACAGCTCTTCTGGAGGCATGAAATTATAGGAGAGGAGAAAGACAGAGTTTAGCCCTGCATATATATCTTATATCATGTGCTTGGGAAAACAGTGATATATTAAAGTAACAGTCCCAATGAAATAAAAAGGCACTGAGCATTAGGGGGAAAAAGTCAGCAGAATACATATTATCTTCTATAAATATTTAAATATCTTCATTTTAGAGTAGAGATGGAGAGCCAAAAGTTAAGTAGCAGAAGGAAATGAAAATGTATTTAATCATGCAGAATCAGAACGCTTTAGTACAAATATGTGTATTTTCATTTAACAAAATTATTTTGATAAGAAATTTCACTATTTGCTTTTTATTTCTAATTTATGACTTTTGTAAAAAAGAAGAGTTTAAGTTATATAAGTTTGTATACCATAGAGATTTTTAGATCACATGAATTCATGAGGTTGAGAAGAAATTTTGAATGCTTAAATGTGACTTTTAAAAATGTATTTAAATAGTGAACACATGGGTATGGTAAAAAAAAGTTAAATGGTACAGAATAATATGTAATGGGCAATAGTAGGCTCATTTTTTGTACTATAACAATAAATAACTCCCTGTAGATAACATCCTTATATTTAGAATTTTATTTTGAAATATCCACAAACTATTTTTTATTTTTAATTATTTTGAATATACAATAGTTATACATATCTGCGGGGTACATGTGATATTCTGAAACAAGCATGCAATGTGTAATGATCAAATCTGGGTAGCTGGGATATTCATCACTCAAACGTATCATTTTTTTGTGTTGGGGACATTTCAAATACACTCTTATTATTTGGAAATACACAATAAATTATCATTAACTATAGTTATCCTATTGTGCTACTGAACACTAGAACTTATTCCTCTAACTCACTAAATGTTTGTACCCACCAACAAGCTATTCTTAGCATCCATTGTAGTGGACTATTTTCTTCTGCTTGTGGCAGATGGACAAAGTAGCCTCACCGCAACAAAACAAACAAAACAAGTGCTGTGTGTAAGAGAAATGTGGGTGAATGCCAGGATGAGGAACAGTGTAAAAGGGAAGAGAGCAGAGAGCACCATTTAAGTCACAGAAGCATCTCTTTACAGAGCTGCAAAGATCCCACAGGTTTGGTTATTAAACCAAATTGGCTACTGCCCAATTTGTTGATTTGGGGATTATAGGGAACTTTGAAACTCAGGTGCACCTACACCAACCCACCAACCAGAACTATCTCACCTAATACAGGTGAGTAGTATTCTATATGTCTATTGTTAGTAACTTTTTAAGGGTTTTGTATATCCACTGCTAATAAACTGTAACCTGGTTGCCTTCTAACATGAGAAATCTTGTCCAACAGAATTTGATTAATTAGAGCAAGCAGTTCACGACAACATAAGTCATTGCGTTCATGAGACGTTTAATAATCACTCATATAGTGCTAGCAATTCAGTTGCAACTGAAGAACTTTTCAGGGATAATCATTGCAAATAAGATGTAGAATCTTCCTGATCCCTTCAATTCTCTGACTTTAGCACAAGACTTCATTAATAATAAGCAGCTGTAATGATACATTTTCGAATTGATATCAATATGTATAGTGTTGCAATTCTGAATACGTAACTGAAGTATATTTCTGCCTCTCTGCATTTTGGTATGCTTGAATCAAGGAAGAGATACTTCTTGGCTTAGAAATGAATTTATGGGATAGCTTTTTTTCAAATTCTACTGTAATGGGGTATTAGCTCCTAGATTGCTGCTTTCCTGATGTTACACACTGAGGCTATAGATGTATATATTGAAGAAATCCCTGGAGCCGTATGTATTCTTCTGTTATGATAATGTTACCATTAGTCTTGATTGCTTTTGACGATAGTTTCTGGTTACAGAATTGCCCAAAGCAAGAAGTTTAGTTTGTTCACATTTTCCCCCTTAATTTGGGAGAGTGTTTTTATTTCACTTTTATTTGAAATGAGTTCCTGTTCTGTTATTATGGGATTTTATGTGGCTTGTCATTGTAGTAATCAATTTTATATTTTCTTCACGCCAGTTCAACATTCTGCTCTTGACGAGCACTTTGTCATATTTACTAGGGTTCTTGTCATACATAGGAAAACACTTCCTCTATTTGTCTCCTAAATTTTCATTTTCCCTTGTTAGTAATTTTGCTATCTCTGTATCAACGTTCTGGCTGGTTGCAATTACAAGTTTTCCCAGCTGGGAGCTTGTAGCATTTTCTCAGTCTCTGCAACACGCTGATCTATTCTGATATGAGTTCCAATTGTTTCACCTCCGTGTTCTGCATTCTTACCATGGTTTGTGGAAAAACAAAACTGTCAGAATTTGAGATGGTAGCCATTTCTTTTTTGTGTTTTTCAGCTGAAACAAACCTCGTATTACTCAGATGTCTTAGTTAGATGGAATCTACTTTTAGGTTACGCTGTTCGAATTGCTGGCTAGGGATTACGATTCACGTTTAATCTAAACAATTGTCAAAGGCAAAAAACAATTCAGTTCAAATCATTAATGGGAAACTAATTGGCCCTGTCTGTGGCAACAAACATAAAAAGTTTCTTACTTTCTACTCCATGATATTAAAGATCTGTGTAGGTATATGTTCTCCTTGAGATCGAAGTTTTTAACCACTGCCACGGATTGAAACCACTGTCTTTTTTTTTTTTTTTCGAAAGCATTCTGTTGACAGTGATGTTCATCTAAAAGAGTGATTCTCAAACTACATGAGTCAGAATCATCTGGATAACTGATTAAAACACAGGGATTTAAAATCAGTAGGAGGTGAGTGGGACCTGAGAAATTGCATTTCTAAGAACTTTTTATGTACTGCTGAAGTTGCTGGTTAGGGGACCACACTGCTGTAAGCAATAAGGAATTTTAAACTAATTTGCCCTAAGTTTCTAAATCATACCTCTCATTGTTTTTAGGTGATATTTGAATAATTTACGCGTAATGGCAACCATGGAAAGGCCAATACCAGCTATTGCTACTTCTAAACTTAATGTATGAGTCCAAAACTTTAAGCAATACACCCACACATACTTCAATGCAAATTATATAAATTTGCATAAGTTATTGATTTGGCTACTTTACTTCTGATATAACACAGATGGAAATAAAGAAACACTTATCTGCAGTGCTCTAAACCATTATTTCGAAAAGCATACAAAAGAAAGCATATGCACGACAGCGAAGGAAAACTTGACACTCATAATTTAATTTGAAATGACACCGAGGGAAGTTTTATTTACTACTGAAAGTCATTATTACTTTTCAGGGAAGTTTTATTTACTACTGAAAGTCATTATTACTTTTCAAGCTACAAAAAATTGCCTAATAATCTGGTTAATATGTAAGTATTTTTCAGATTTCATTAGGGAAAGTCAGACAGAACAAACTCCATGTTAAAAGAGTAAGAAAAATAGAATTTTTCTATATTAGAACACTTTGGAGGCTAAAAATTAGGGAAGTAAAGGCAAATTCACAGAATAATAGGAGATCCACAATTATTTATTTTATTTAAGAAATTCAAACTGGCTAAACCAGTCGTTAAAATAACTAAGATAACTGTTTTTTAAAACATGAGTGTAACTACTGCGCTCATAACATTATCTTAAGTATTATTTTGGTGTTAATTAACCTGTATTTTCCTCATGATATGAGAAGCAAAATCTTAGAGGCATTTGGAAAATGAACTGAAAGGACTGCAAACAGTGTTTGGAAAATAAAAGAATATCTTTTTTTTTCTGGTTTGGATTGTTTCGCACACCACAAAAATTATGCACAAAAGTATTGGTTGTAACTATTAATATTCTAGTTATTTTAATTGCTTTCAATATTTTATTATATATTATTTTTAATAATTGATGTAAAACTAACATACTATAAACTGTATGTACTTAAAGTGTACAGTCTGGTAAAGTATTCATGTGTGTTTATGCCTGTGACATTGGCAAAACAATCAATATAGTAAACATGCTCATCAGCCCTCAGATTTCATTCTCTCTCTCTATAATCCCTTCCTTTCACCTTTCTATATTTCTCCCTGTCTTCAGGAAATCACAGATCTGCTTTCTGACACTATTGTATTTCCTAGAATTTTATTTAAATTGAATTATACAGTATGAACATGTTTTTTTCCTGGGTTTTGAAATTCACCTTAATGATTTGGAACTTCATCCATGTAGTAATTTTCTTTTTTTTTTTGATGATTTGCTGAGGAGGACATTCAGAACTTTTTAGTGGGCCTTTCCATCTCACATTCTCTCCTTTACCATTGAGCATAGTGAAAAAAAGTGATGTTTGTCTGCTACAAAGCCACTTTTCAGGAGTGGCTACAAAAGCAATTAAATAGGAGCTGAATTATAAGATCTGTTTTCTCTCACCACACAACTTGCTAGAAAAAAGAAATTCCCAGTTTTTGCTTTATAACTCCACTCCATTTAGAAACCCAGTTCTCTAATGGGACTTGGAGAAGAAAATAATGTGAGAGTTCTCAAAATACTTTCCCAAAACAAGCCCTAGCTGAAAGTCAAACATTCTGAGGAATCTTTTAAAAACAAGATAAAATACATCTTCAGTGCAACTTGCTTATAGAAAAACTCTTCAAAGCAAGCATAAATTCCTGGTCCATCCCAGTCGTTCCTGGCTCTCCTCTCCCAAACCTTCTTGTTTCTTGGTGCCTTGTCTAGATCTGGTCTCCACATCCCCTGGACCTTAGCTCCCTTACACTGGGATTTCTTACATTTTTGTTATAAAGGACTCAGAGAAAGAATATTAAAATCATGGCAGAGTTAAGTTGGAATATAGAAAAATGTCTGGATAAGTTTCAGAGATGGAGTATACACTCCTGAACCAAGGCTGTATAAATTAGTCTAATATCTAGATCAATATGTAGCTTACTGAGTTCTACCTACTGAAAATGAAAATTTGACACCCTATTTTTAAAATTTAAGAAAGTTTAATTTTTAAAGAAAGAAGTTAAATGTTTACAAACAATTTTGCCTTTATATAAAAATCCAAACATGCAGATAGCATAAATGTTGAAATAAATGTTTGAGACAATTTATGAATATGACTGTTTTTAGAAAACCATTTTATATGTATTACAGATTAGTCCCAGTGAAAAACACAATTAAATTTACATAAGTGATTTGTGTACAGTTACATAGCAAATCAAAAAAGGAAATTGAATTATGCCTTTGCAAGTTTATATTTAGTTCATTGAGTAACCCTTTTAATCATACTGCATGTCAAGTGGCTACTGATGGTGGGCACTGAGTATCTTTATTTTGTAAATAAATAAAACTCATCCTTTATTCTGGATCGATCTATCTATCCACCCACCTTCCTATCCATCTGTCATCTATCATCTCCACCATTTTTTTTAAAGATTGGTTAACTAAACATTCCATTAGAAAAGTTTCAAAGTTTGTGAAGTTTTGAAATCAATTCCCTTTTATCCCCAAGTATAAGAATTTATTTCTGAGGACTCTGGGGTAAATACATCAAAAGGAAAAATAAGATACTATGTTCTTTTGTTTTCTATCAAAACACTTTATAATAACCTGGATCCAGAGCAACTGAAACACATACAATTCCATGGGAGGAGGCACCTTCATGTTTTAATTTATGTGACAATGCCTCTGAGAATTGAGCGATGCACTCCCTGTGTGGGCCTATGTAACAGTCCTGTCCTGAGTTCTCTGTGGCTCCATTCACAGCCACAATTTCAGTTTTGTTTCTCATAGTATTGTCAGCAATCATTACATACTCTGACATGTTTAATCTAAATGACTCACTACTTCTCACACTAAAGAATAACAGAACAATATGAAACATCATAAAACATAACATCATCTCTTCCTATTTCATTATGTATTCTCCTTGTAACAGGTTGGCCCAAACATCCTTTCAATATGATTAGATAAGTGAAGAAATTATATTAGATTAAGTTTCCTGAAAGACCATCTACAGTAAATACAGCTGTGGGTTTCAATTTAAATTAAAATTGATTGCATGCTTATTGGTTCTTCTAAGCTTTGGAACTGGAAAATTAAAAATTCACATGTAGCAATTTTGATTTGTTTCTGAGAGGAGGTTCTTGATTTAGATACCCAGCAGGCTACCAGTAGGTAAATGTAAAAATGGGGAAGATATAAAAGTATTCTATTTGGGAAGTTATCATAATTTTATGAATTAAAGTGAAAGCTGAATCTACCTCTGGGCTTCTTAAACAATTATATCATAGTCTTCTAGTTATTGGTTTTACTTTTTAATACATGATCGGCTTAACATACCTCCTACTTTTCCTGAAATAGCCCCAGTTTACAACTGCTGTCCTAATGTAATTTTCCTAGTGTTCAAATAATCCAGGTTACATAATAATTTATATTGTCATCATTCATATTGGAAGCTACTTTTAGCAACAACCACAACAACTTGAGGCTGGGCTATTGCTCCTTAATTCAAAGGTGATTTTTTATCCAGCAGTGTAGTGAGGTAAAAACATCATCAAATTTAAGCCATTTAAACTCATATTTGCATTTCATAAGGACAGGTTACTGAATGGTATTTAGGACACTGAAATTCTGTGATTTTAACAGAACAATTAATTCTTTATGTAATTTTAAATTCAAGGGGGAATTGAAATAAAAGAAATGAAATTTGTCTTCAACGCCCACACTGCCCAGTCATCTTCTCTTCTCATCTCTGTCTAAAACTAAGTTTTGGAAGACACAGATATGTGTAAAAGATAAAGATGAAATACAGACCGCAGCAAATATTCGAAAGAAAATAAGAAATCTGCCTCAAAATGTTGTGTAAATAATTGAAAATAAAAGTCTAGGATTAAGAACACTAATATAAAAAAGTAAGTGTCACACTCAGTCCATCCACAGAAATCTAGAAGAACCTGGTAGAAAATGTTATAATAATTCTGGAAAATAATAGTAAAAGCTAATACCTATTGAATACTTATATGCCAGGGACTGTTTTAATCTCACCAAAAAATGTACTAGGTGCTTTTATTATTTTCACATTACAAATCATGAAACTGAGGAACTAACAGTTCCATTGCTTATCTAGGATAATGTTTTTACAAAACAATGAAGCAAGGACTTAAACTTGCATAGTCTGACTTCAGAGACTGAACTTTAACCACTAATCTGCATTCAGAAAAATAATTGGGTTATACCTTCTGCAGGCTAATGAAAACCTTGATGGATGAAAATAAATAATTATATAACTTTAAAAATATCAATTATATAAAAAGCCCACAAATCATTACTTATATAAACTTTTCATAACTTGACCTTGATATTAGTACCAGATTTATTGGCATAAATTTAAGATATTTATCTTTATCCCTTAAAAATAACAATGTTAACCTACATTATGACATAAAATATCTCACTTGTTTCTCATGATTCCTTAGAAATTGTAGATACTGATTCATAAGACACAAAAGTGCCAATAAATAATACTTAGTGAGTCCTTACCGTGTTTGTGCTCTTCCAGACACTTAACATACATCATTCATGTTTACTTAAACCTCATGAAGTTAATGCTAGAGTTACCCTAATTTTTACAAATAAATCACTTATGATTCTAAGACTCATCAAAAATGTCTAGATTACCTTTTTTTTTATTGCAACTAATGCAAATGTTAAAACTCTTTTAAACTTTTTATGTATTACCTTATTTAAATTTCAAAAGAAACATAATTTGGGTAGTGTTTTAATTTGTAGTTGATCATTTTTACTTTCTTCCAGCAACACAGCATATATAAAATAAGTGGAATATACTCTCTTTCAATATCAGTCCTTTCTTTTTAGTATTAATTCTACAATTTACAGTGTAACAATTTCTATCATTCACAAATAATTAATTACAGAGTTAAATTGCCCCATTGTGTTATGTTATTTAATAACTACAATGTTAGTCTTAAGCACCATACCAATATACATCCTCCACATTTTTTGCTCTTATCATCTTATTTTAATATACATTTAAGAGCCAATTTTGTTTTTTTCAGCATTTATTTTTCCCTTCAGAACTAACCATATTTCAAGCTTTATTTTTCTCCTCAGTTTATTAGTTTTTATAATTCCTATATTTCTTTTTTTTTATTTTTCACTTTAAAAGGATCAGGAATTTTATATATTTTTTATTTTTTTTAATTTTTTATTGCATTTTAGGTTTTGGGGTACATGTGCAGAACATGCAAGATAGTTGTAATTCCTATATTTCTGTTAATAAAAACAATAACATTTAAAAAAGCAATGGCTTCTTCAACACTCTAAGCCTAATGCTGACAAAAAATAAGGTGGAACAATCAAATTACTGGGGCTGACAGTACAAAAGAGGTCAAAATCCATCATTTAGAGCATCCCAGTATATATTCCTCCTGGAGGAATCAAATGTGTCTTCTTCGACGAAGCTTAATTTATAATGTTTCAGTTCATACATACAACAATCTTATATAATGAATATTTTAATTTCAATTAAGAGAAACATGATGCTTTGAGAATTAAGTAGCTTGCATAAGGTCACATCATGAAGTGTCTAGAGATCCAGGATACAGACCCAGCTGATTGCAGAACTTGTACTCACACATATCATCATGTTGCCAATCTCTGCCTGGTTGGGCTCCCGTTCATTGCTATTTCCTGCTTTTCTTTATCAGATTTCACTTTTTTTCTCTCTTCTTTGTCTCATATTCTGAACAAGAGGAGCACAGTAAATCACACGAAAAAGGACAGAGAGTTGAGAACACAGGCCTCATGTCCTCTCTCTTTCTCTCTCTCAACTATCTGTACATTTTTCTCTATTAAAAAACTCTCTGAAACTGTAACTTCTGGAAGTTGAAAATGACTTAAATATAGTATCATACGGTTCCATTATTGCAGGGTATTGAATGCCTTTAAGATTTTATTTTATAGATGGAAAAAGTGAGACAGAGCACTGAAGGGAGTTGACTCAAAATCACACATCTAGTAAATGGCACAATTGAGCAGAAGACCTTGGTCTTCTGAGTCTTGTATCCATTTCACTGTTTCCCAAAATATGGGCTGTTGAAGGAGTTACAATTCTCAAGGTAATTTTAACTGCTACATGGCAACAGCATTAGATAGCAGTAAATCACGTATTGAGAAAGTTATTCCCATTTAAATTACTTGCAATCCTTCAATAAGAAACTAACTTTAATACTAGTGTATCTTTTAACTTCACTTAACCAATCCTCAGTCTTTGCTATTCTTTATTGAAAAACATGTAATGAATGGCACCATAAACACCTGTGTCTTTCCTCTGCCTTTGAGAAGCAAAATATTACTAGACTTAAAGATTGTATGAGCCTTCTCTTATTTTATCCTCCTCCCTTTCTACTGCATTTATGAATTTAAATTCAGGAATTTCCAAGGAACTTAGTCAAAGTTTCAAGGATAGACATGTACTGAGTTTTACCACGTACCAATCTATTTTTAAATAATAAGGTACTATTTTGCATTTAAAAGTACATTCAAATGTATCGAACTGTGAATATGCTTCTGAAACTCAAATGTTAACACAGTTATTATTTTTCTGAGATTTATCCACACTGATGCCTATGGCTTTCATTCATTTATTCAGTTTTACCACTGTATATTATTCCATCCATCTCTTCTGTTACTATGCATTTGTCTCCTCCCCTACAACCTGTTTTTTGATACAAATAAAGTTACTTTGAGTATTCATATTTATGCTGGATTGTTTGTAGGTATACACGTTCCTATAATTTTTTTTATAATGGCAGAGAAATGACTGAGTCTGTATATTTCCTAGATTGTGCAACTTTTTTTTCCTAAAGTTATGGTCCCAGTTTTGTACTCCAACAGAATTGAGTATCACTAATCATTGTCATGCTCATAGTTTTTAAATTTTCACAATTCTGAAGTAATAAGTAATTGTCTTTAGATTTCATTTCCCTATATTCGTGAAGTTAAGCATCTTTAATATGTTTATTGTCCATTTTTATTTACTCTCGGTCAACTGCATTTTCGTATGTTTACTTAGTTCCCATCCATGTTTTACCTTAAATATTTATGTATTTATGACTTTTAGATATTTTTATATTCTAGACACTAATTTTCTGTTAGTTTTATATGTTTCTACTATATTGTCTCAGGATACACCTGTTTTCTTAATTTATTTTTGTTGTTTTAGATAAAGTAAAATCATTTATGTGTAGCCTATTGTAACCTACTTTTAAAGGTTAAGGGTTTAAGTTAAGAAATTCTTTCCTTTTGAAGGTTTAAAATATATTCTACTATATTTTATCCTAACACAAATATAATCTCCTATTAAAAATATGGAGCTATATAATCATTTATGTAAATAATTCAATTCAAAGGTCCTTTATCTATGCACTTATTTATTAAATAATTTATTAGTTCTTTTGATTGCTTACAACCTAAGCAAAAGTTAAAGACTAGACATTTAGTCTAGCATTATAATCTTGTTTTCAAAGTTTAATATATAGATTATACAAATTGTAGAAATAAATTACAATTTGCCCTTGGTTGAGATAAATTAATTAGATAAAGAAGGTTCTTTTTCAGTCTTAACTTGATAATTTTTTATCGTGAACAATATTAAATATTATCATATGTTCACACAATTATTGGTGTGATCATTGGCTGTTTCTCTTTATTAATATATGGTGTTATTTTGACTGAATTTATAAGTATGTTTATTCAACCTTACATTTATGGAATCAACCTAGATGCCTATTAGTGATGACCTAGATTAAAAAACTGTGGTATATATACACCATGTAATACTACATAACCATAAAAAAGAACAAAATCGTGTCCTTTGCAGCAATATGGATGCATCTGCAGGCTGTTATCCTAAGTTAATTAATGCAGAAACAGGAAACCAAATACCGCATTTTCTGACTTGTAAGTGGGAGCTAAATATTGAGTACACATGGACATAAAAATGGGAAGAGCAGACACTGGGGGCTACAAGCAGGGAGAGGATGGAGAGAGACAGGAGTTTAAAGCTATCTATTGGGTATTATGGGTACGTCGGTGATGAGATTATTCATACCCAAAAGTTTAGTGACACACCATGTATCCATGTAACACATATACCCCTGAACCTAAAATAAAAATTGAAAAAAAAAGAAAAACTTGATTTGGAAATGATTAAAATTATATATAGTTTTATAAATATACAGATAAGTAAATTTACCATCCCACCACCTATGTATAAAGTGCTGTGAACAGTCTGAGATTTTATGGTACTTACACACAAGAGGTTAGCAAGTTTAACAGATACTAGCAGAAGACATGAAACTCTTGGATCAAAGATAAAAGGCTTTAATATGCATAGCAATTGTTGTAATTAGAATATTAGCATGGAGAATTTTCTCCCAATAATGTCTAATCCTTATTTCTATACTGTCTTGCTTTTTGGAAATTTTTTTCATAATTATATCATTCAGTAGGTCACACTGATTAATTTGATTGACAAGGCTGGTACTAAATTCATTCAATTTGGCTCACTCAATATTTAGTTAAAACTACTGTGAACAAGACTCCAAACAGCACTTGAGGCTAACCTTCAATATTGGGCTCAACTGTGTCTACCAGGATTCTGGAGACAGCCAGGTAAACAATTCCATAAAATTTAAGGGTCTACCTTAAAAAACCAAATGGCTTTTCACTTAAGTTCCTGTCAAGCCTTTCTACTCAACCCAAGGCTTTAGTCAAGGCAGAGCACTATGGATTAACAATTTCACAGGTTATATATTGGCATACAAGTAGGAAAACTGGATCAGTTCTATTATTTATGACCATGCTGGCGAGTGAGTTGCAATCCATCTAAATGTCTTCCAGGGATAAAACAATGTCATTAATCACTTCATGTAGATTCTGGAACAAATGTTGTATTAACTTCTGCAATTGGATGAGTCCAACGATGGGAATAACTGCCCACTGGTGACATATAAAGAATAAGTCAATTATCTCTACAGGAAACTCTCCTAAGGAAACAAAGTTAGCCATGTTTTGTAGGGATCGCCAAGTAATCTGAGGGATACATGTTCTATTGATTGAAATTCCATAAACCCACAAATGAAAGTCCACTTAGAGCCAGAAGTTCTGATTTCGGTGACAAACTAGGAGGATAATATTTCCCCAAAAAGAATAACTAAATCTCTTTTAAAAGGTAAAGTTGACATACTACCGGGGGTATATTTTTTAATGTATTATTTCCCTTTGACAATCAATGCTTATTAGGCCTTTCCAATCTTATAAGTCACTGCATCCAAGTTTACTCACCTCAAAATGCAAAATTTGACTGAAGAGTAACAAGCTTTCCATGGTATAGACATTCAGTTTTGACAAAAATGCCCCCCTCCCCCCACCCCGCCACATCAGTGGCAAACAAATAACTGTTTTTTTTAAAATGGACATATCTCTATGCCAAGGAGATGATGAATCCAAAACATTAACATGTGCATCCCTTTGCTGGAGTGTCAGATAAAAAAAATCATCAGTGATAGAGACTTTATAGTTCAAAAGTTCATTAGATTATTTGCCTTGGATACAGAGAGCATGCTACAACTTGCTAAATATCTTCTAACCCTTACTGTTCATTTGGGACCCTAAGTATGATAATCTGTAGTCTATATGATATATAGGTATAAGTGTAATGACAAAGTGAGGCACATTTCCAATATGCAAAGAAATCAGAGACAAGAGTCAAGATTCAAAGGTTCAAAGAGATAAGAGTCAAGGTTCAAAGAGATGAAAGATTTTTCTAGACTACAGAAGAGATTGAGCACTTTGAATCTCCCCATAGTCCAAACAACCTTTCTTAGCAAGAGGGCTTTTGAAGAAAATTTCCATTGGATAATAACACTGCATTTAGATCTATTAAGTCTAAGACTTCTGACCTGGCAGCCAACATGACATCATCTATATAACAATAGCTTTAGACCTCGGAGAGTAAAGGCTTTCACATTAAATTATGATCTGACTTCTGGCAATAAGAAAGTATTGCAAACTTATATTGGAGGACTTGCCACATGAATGCTAATTAGTCTTGGTCATCAGATGTAAGTAGGATATAAAAAAGGTTGTTAGCTATGTCAGCAAGGCCTAAGACAGCAGACTCAGTGCCATTAGCCTAAGTAATGGATTCAGTGTCAATCACAGTGTCTGAAATAGTCAGGGCCATGGGAGCGATGACTACATGCATGTGGCAAAAATCTACTGTAAGACTTCAGATCACGTGAGCCTTTTTCACTAGCACACATTGCTGTTGTATTGAAATATTTTGTCTCTTACTACTCCTGCTGCCTTTAAGTCCTTAATCAAGGCTGTGTTTTTCATTTCTCCCCATGGGGTTTTACATTGCTTCTGCTGGACCATTGGAGAGTATACAAGCTTGTCCAACCTGCCTTATTTTGTTTTTGTTTTTTGTTTGTGTTGTTGTTCTGTTTTGTTTCATTTTAGGATTTTAGCAACCTAAAGCCATCATTTTATTTTTTGTTTCCAGTGACAGATGAAAAAGAGGGATGAGGAAGGGGCCTTACTGGCCCAACCAGAAACAAAAACTAAGAACCCATGACTGTATCCTCTCCCTTGGATAGCCTAGCAAGGAGGTGTTTTGAGAGTGATTAATGTGCCCTACTAGCTCTTCTCTATATGCACCTCTTCCCAATCAGGTGGGTCCTTTTGGAACTCAAGAACCCTCACATTACGTGCATATAAAACAGCAATCACAATTAAGCATACAGCAGAAGTCACAACAAGACACTGAATCATTGCAAAGGGCCTCACTTATGAGGTAACTTTTGCTTCTTTTCCATGCTTCAAACATTAGCCCAAATCTATCACTTAAATTTGATTACTTCCTGCTCGATAAGAGTGGGTATGACAGCGATGTGGGTGCCTTTATTCAATAGAACCATAAATGTTTGGATCCCTCCCCAAGTTCTTCAGTACACACAGATGAGGATGTATGGCGTTTGGATTTCCTTTGGAGAACTAGAGAGCTCAGCTGCAACTCTGGTCCTGTTTTGTCTTGTAGCAGCTGAAGCCACACTAGACTGGAAGAAAGAATCAAGGGGCATCAAAAGAGAAAGTGGCTCAGCAATAATAAGCTTGGATTTGCATTTACTTTTAAATTCAGATGCCATGGCTTGTTGCTAAATTGAATACAGTTCTGATTTTTTCAGCTCAACCAGTGCTGTATTAGATGATGAGAGCTTCAAGGCTAATGCCATCTATTTCAGGCATGAAGACCCCTTGACTAAATCATATTTCTTTCTGGATGGGGCCTGTCTTTGACTGACTTGACCTTGACTGGTTTATTGAGGATATAAATATATATATAGTCTACAGTAATCTGGAAAACTTCCTCTTTCATTGCCACAAGAATATTTCCAAAGTTTTCACCTGGTTTTAACATAAACCTGGGAGCCTTCAAGCATAATGGGAATAATTGCATGAATTTATCTGTATTTCGTAGTGACAGTTTCTTTTTCTCTAGGAAGTTACCTTTATCAGTAACAAAAACCCAGTCTGGGGCAATAATACCTGTTTTGTTCTAGCTTTAAAACACTCAGAGCCACATTTTGAGTTTATAAATACAAACTGTAAAGTATTTATCATCTGTATGCTCATGTTCTGACATTTAAATTGTACTTTTTGGCCTATATTTGCATTATCCCTGGTTCCCTGGTTATTATACCTTATTTTTATTCAGGGCTATAAGTCTGTCATTATAATTTATCTTCAAGCTTTAAATTATGTGTTTAATTAATTGTAGTTATATTCATAAACATAGAGAAGCATAGATAATTCTTCATGAATTTTCAAATAATTTTTACAATTTTTCTACATTGCTGAAACTTCAATGATAGCTAGATCTTGGTTCTTTTTATTTTTTTGTGTGTGTTTTTTTCCCATGAACACCTATACATGTAGAGGCACACATACATACCAAAGCTATGAGCTTCACAATCAGGCAAGCACGTGGTTAGATTAGTAAAACCTTATTGCCACTTCTGGATAGATGATATTTTCCTCTGCAAGTTGGTAAATTTAGTTGTTTTGTTTTTGTGAACAGTAACTCACTGTTAGAAATTTTTCCTATTCAGTTGCACCAATATAATGCAGACTTATTTCCCTAATGAACTTCATTGTATTCCCAACTATGAATGCATTTTTCTTTATTGAAAACAGTATCAAAATTCATTTGGAGAAACATCATCAGAGCCAAAATCTTTCATAAATATCTTCTGATTGGTTTAGATTGATCTTAGAATGTTTCATTTTATTTTTTCATTCCAAATTGACCTCAGGTCTTGATTATTATCCATGTAGATTTTCACATAGATCTTCTAGCTTTTCTGATTTGCAAACAGAAATCTTGAAGTTTGGATTATAAACATTATATTTTAAGCTAGTATGTTCTTCAAAGCAGTATCTGGTAAAGTTTAATTGACATGGCACAGAAACACAAAACATACAAATAACCAGCTCAATGTAGTACTACGAATTGGTTGGGGAGCTGAAAGTAGAATTTAAGGCTACTCTTCTTTTTCTGTCTTTGATTAATCAAAATAATAATAATAATAATAATAAAATTGTTTGGATTAAGATGGGAGGAGAAATAATTCTAGATGACCTCCAAAGACTGCCCTTTTGTAAAACATCTAGACCTCACACAGCTTATATAAATAAATATTTCTCTTTGTGTATGTGTGTGTTTGTGTGTTTAATAGCTTTATCTCAAACTTACTCTCAAAGCAAAAACAAAACAAATAAAATAAAGAAATCTCTTTATATATTTGATTTGTACCACAAATGTAGCTGGCAAATGTAAGTAGCTGGCAAAATGTAAGCATGATGTAGGGATAATGAACAAAACATGAAACTGTGGATTCCCTGCCCACAAATTACAATCTTTTAAAAAGAAATTTAATATAGGGGACACTAATCTAGTAATTTTATTTTGGTGGTGAATGACGCATATTCATATACCTAACCACAGGATGAATGATTATACAGAAGATAAAGAGGAAAATAATTCTTATAATGCTTCCGTGTTTGGAAAGCCACCTATTTCTTTGTTGAGTTCTTGAAATGTTTGGTTTAAATAATCATGGCAAAGGCTATATATATATATATATATATATATATATATATATATATATATATATGTGTGTGTGTGTGTGTGTGTGTGTGTGTGTGAATATATGTGTGTTTCTAACATAGTAAACATAGTAACATATTGGACTACATAAATATAAGCTCATGTTTTCATAATTCTCCCTTTACTATTTATGCTTAGTTGTGGCCACACATTTCTAAAGTGAGACAATAAATTCCTGTGAGTCATGGTTTGTTTTCCTTGAGTAGAGCGACAATTGTGTCATCTGCTGGATTGATGTTGCTGTAGATGTTCATTCACTTTATTTTTTATTTTTTCCCATTTTCTTCTAAGCTATACTCTGGTTCTGCTAGAGTTACCACATGGGCTGACTATCCTACTCACTGGAGTGGCTAAGAGATGCTGATCAGTTAGAACAGAGAATTATTCCTAGATGCATTTGCTAGCTCAGATACTCTGATCAGACTAGAAACCTTGACTTTTTGGACATAGCAATTTCCCTGAAAATCTGATCACATAGTTTGTATTCCCCCACTAGAGTAACTAGAACTTCTATTTGCTGGGAAAGGTCAGATGTTCCAATTTATTCTTACACAGTTGGGAGTAATCTCACTGAGAATGCCATACTGATCAATAAGTATGGACCAACCAATCTCTATAATGACATGATCACCCCAACCCTCACAGGCCCTTTATGTCATGAGCTCTAGTGACCCATATCACAGGGAAAAGAGGGGATGAGATCAGACCAAGAGCTAAAAGATACCATCTTCTCTCTACATATATATCACAGAGTAATATGTTCTATCAAATATCAGTTAGACATGTATTCATTTGACCACTACAGCCAGATAGTAAGGGTTGCATAAAAATCATGAAAATCAATTTGTACTGATAATGGTAGACTGGAGAAAAGTGATAATTGTGTTAAAAATAAGTTTCTAACTATTTACTGAAGGTTTTTGAAAACTACATTAGAATTTCCACAAAATACAACCTCAAAATCTGCCACCTCTGTTCCATTAATGAAGTTCATATATGTTTTTAAGATTTGCCTAATCTTTAATTTTGACAAAGTTGCCATTCATTACTGTATTAGTACATTCTAATGCTACTATAAGAATATACCCAAGACTGGGTAATTTATATATAAACAAAATGGTTTAATTGACTAACAGTTCCCCAGGGCTGGGGAAGCCTCAGGAAACATAATCATGGGAGAAGGGGAAGCAGCATATCCTTCTTAACATGGCAGCAGGAAGAAGAATGAGAAAAAAAGAAAAATAAAGCCCCTCATAAAACCATCAGATCTCGTGAGAAATCACTCACTATCTCAAAAGTATGGAGATAACAGCCCCCATAATTCAATTACTTCCCATCAGGTCCCTCCCAGGAAATGTGGGGTTTATGGAAACTACAATTTAAGATGGTATTTGGGTGGGGACACAGACAAACTATGTCAGTTATCAAAATGTAATAGGCATGAAAGTCTGAATTTTCTTTTTAAAATTTGAATTCCTAATAAGCATTGTACCTGAGAAGAAAGAGGTTTTCAGTTGTAAGTAAATTATTTTATAGCTTATAAATTTAGGATAGTGCTAATACTCTGATTATGAGTAATGTTCCTAAATACAAAAGAGATTAAAAGAAAATGGAAAAACAATGTGGAAAGGCAATGCTCAGAAAAGTCATATTGCCAAAGCATATAATCTTAATAATAAAGAAATTTTGCATTTTATATCACTTTAAACTTCTGACATAAAAATCAAGTAAAATCCTTACTTGTATAATATTGGAGTTCAGTTATTACAATAAAATCTGAAATAATTAAACTTTTATATTCCTGAAGAAATAATATATATATAATCTTTATCTTATTTTTGAACTATGATCTGTTCAGCAATAAATCTTCTTCAGTGACAAACTAATAGAAGAAAAAAGTGACGTGAAAAAATACAATAAAAATATCAAATTTATATGGTAATGGAAATCTCAAATTTAACATTTTAAAAAGATTGTTTTCAATGTTTTATTAACTGGAGAAGTAGCTGTTTATTACTTCAACCTCATAAAACACTTTAATTGAGTTACTAATATAATCAATATTTTAGAATGTCAGCTAAATAAAGAATGTTTATTTTCAAAAGATTTTAAATGCTCAACTTCTTTAGAAGTTAGGGCATGGTAATTGACAATGAGATTAATACATTTTTGACTTATTAGATTCTTCAAAATTAAATAAATAAACCATAATATCCAGGTTGAAAGAATTAAAGAAAATAGTTTCTCTCATTGACAGGAAGTTTCAAATTTGCAAAGCCTCCTAAGGAAATATTCTGACCTGTACATTAAAATTCAAAATAGCCCTATATTTTGACTAAGAAATCCCTCTTTGGAGAGCCTTGCTTACAGTAATAAAAACGGGAAGAGACAGAGAAAAATGGCAAAATAGAAAGCTCTACCAGTAGTACCCACAACAAAGACAAAAAGTTAACAACTATCGAAACAAAAAGATCACTTTAGTAGATCTGAAAATTGGATGAGCACTCACATTATCTGGTTTTAACTTAATATCACTGAAAGAGACACTGAAGAGATGGAACAGTCCTGAATTGCAGATGCCAACACTCCCCCACCCCTGGCAGCTGCTATATGGAGAGCCTCTCTGGGCCCTGGGGAGGGACAACACAGCAACTGTGTGGCACCAAATTCAGTGCTGTCCTGTTACAGCAGAAAGGGAAGCCAGATCAAACTCAGCTGATGCCCACCCACAGAAGGAGCATTCAAACCAGCTCTAGCTAGTGAGGAATAGCAGACCCCAGCAGTCCAAATTTGAGTGCCCACCATCCTTGCCTCCCAGGGCCAAAGTGATCTCAATCTCTAAGTAAACTTGAAAGGAAGTCTAGGCCACAAGAACTCCAACTCTTAGGAGAGTTCTAGTGCTTAGCTAGGTCTAGAAACAGTGAACTGAGGGTGGCATTTTATCACCTGCTAACTGAAGAGCTCTGGGTCCTGAATAACCCAGTACTACATGGAGACCTATGTACTGCATCAAGAGACTTACTGAACATCTTAGACTTGCCGGCTTCAAGTGAGACTAGGCACATTATCAGCTGTGGTTGCTAAAGGGCAAAACACCTTATGCTTGAAAAAAGCAGAGGAAAAGTAAAGGGGACTTTGTACTACACTTGGATACCAACAGTACCACAGAGGACAGAGCACCAAGTGGGATCCCAGGGGTCTCTTATTTCAGGACTTGTAGCTTAAACAGCATTTCTGGATCTGTCATGGGCCAAAGAGGAGTTCATTGCCCTGAAGGGTGAGTCCCAGATCAGGCAGCATTCATATAAAGCTAAATTAGGAGGCCTTGGGCTTTCAAATAGTACTTTAAGTCTGTTATTGGTGTATAGGAATGCTTACAATTTCTGCACATTGATTTTGTATCCTGAGACTTTGCTGAAGTTGCTCATCAGTTTCAGGAGATTTTGGGCTGAGACAATGGGGTCTTCTAAATATATAATCATGTCATTTGCAAGTAGAAATAATTTGATTTCCTCCTTTCTTAATTGAATACCTTTATTTCTTTTTTGTGCCTGATTGCTCTGGCTAGAACTTCCAATACTATATTGAATAGTAGTGGTGAGAGAGGGCATCCTTGTCTAGTGCCAGATTTCAAAGGGAATGCTTCCAGTTTTGGCACATTCAGTATGATATTGGCTGTGGGTTTGTCATAAATAGCTTTTATTATTATGAGCTACATTCTGTCAATATCTAGTTTATTGAGAGTTTTTAGCGTAAAGGGCTGTTGAATTTTATCAAAGGTCTTCTCTGCATCTCTTGAGATAATCATGTGGTTTTTGTCTTTGGTTCTGTTTATGTGGTGAATTACGTTTATAGACTTGCCTATGTTGAACCAGCTTCGCATCCCTGGGATGAATCCTACTTAATCATAATGGATAAGTTTTCTGATGTGCTGTTGCAATCGGTTTGCCAGTATCTTATTGAAGATTTTTGCATCTATGTTCATCATGGATATTGGCCTGAGGTTTTCTTTTCTTGTTGCATCTCTGCTGGGTTTTGGTATCAGGATGATGTTGGTCTCATAAAATGATTTGGGAAGGATTCCCTCTTTTTGGATTGTTTGGAATAGTTTCAGAAGGAGTGGTATCAGCTCCTCTTTGTATGACTGATAGAATTCGGCTGTGAACCATCTGGACCTGGGCTTTTTTTGGTTGGTAGGCTATTAATTGCTGCCTCAACTTCAGCCCTTGTTATTGGTCTATTCAGGGTTTCAACTTCTTCCTGCTTTAGACTTGGAATGGGGCAAGTGTTCAGGATTTTATTCATTACTTCCAGGTTTACTGGTTTACATGCATAGAGTAGTTTGTAGTAATGTCAGATGGTAGTTTGTATTTCTGTGGAATCTGTGGTGGTGTACCCTTTATCATTTTTTATTTCATCTCTTTGATTATTCTCCCTTTTCTTTTTTATTACTCTGGCTAGTAGTCTATTTTGTTGACCTTTTCAAAAAACCATCTCCTGGATTTATTAATTTTTTGAAGGGTGTTTTGTATCTCTATATCCTTCTGCTCTGATCTTAGTTATTTCTTGTCTTCTGCTAGGTTTTGAGTTTTTTTGATCTTGCTCCTCTAGCTCTTTCAATATTGCTGATAGGGTGTCGATTTTACACCTTTCCTTGCTTCTCATTTGGGCATTTATTGCTATAAATTTCCCACTAGACATGCTTTAAATGTGGCCCTGAGATTCTGGTACCTTGTGTCTTCATTCTCGTTGGTTTCAAAAAACATCTTTATTTCTACCTTCATATCCAGTCAACATTCAACAACCAGTTGTTCAGTTTCCATGAAGTTTTGCAGTTCTGAGTTAGTTTCTTAATCCTGAGTTCAAATTTGATTGCACTGTAGTCTGAGAGACTGTTTGTTATGATTTCCGTTCCTTTGCATTTGCTGAGGAGTGATTTACTTCCAATTATGTGTTTAATTTTAGAGTGGGTGTGATGTGGTGCTGAGAAGAAAGTATATTCTGTGGATTTTGGGTGGAGACTTCTGCAAATGTGTTTTAGGTTTGCTTGGTCCAGATATGAGTTCAAGTCCTGGATATCCTTGTTACTTTTCTGTCTCATTGATCTGTCTAATACTGACAGTGGAGTGTTAAAGTCTCCCACTATTATTGTGTGGGAGTCTGTCTCTTTGTGGGTTATTAAGAACTTGCTTTATGTATCTGGGTGATCCTGTGTTGGGTGCATATATATTTAGGATCATTAGCTCTTCTTGTTGCATTGATCCTTTTACCATTATATAGTGCCCTTGTTTGTCTCTTTTGATCTTTGTTGATTTAAAGTCTGTTTTATCAGAGACCAGGATTGCAACTCCAGCTTTTTTCTTTTTGCTGTCTATTTGCTTGGTAAATCTTTCTCCATCCCTTTATTTTGAGCCTAGATGTATCCTTGCAGTGAGATGGGTTTCCCAGATGGTTTTGGGATGGTCACACCATCCCAACCACCACACTGATGGTTTTGACTTTCTATCCAATGCCAGTCTGTGTCTTTTGATTGGGACATTTAGCCCATTTACATTTAAGGTTAATATTGTTATATGTGAATTTGATTTTGCCATTTTGAGGCTGGCTGGTTGTTTTGCCCATTAGTTGATGCAGTTTATTCATTGTGTGGATGCTCTTTACCATTTGGCATGTTTTTGGAGTGGTTGGTACTGGTTGTTCCTTTCTATGTTTAGTGCTTCTTTCAGGAGATCTTGTAAGGCAGGCCTGATGATATCTCTGAGCAATGGGTTGTTTGTAAAGAATTTTATTTCTCCTTCACTTATGAAGCTTAGTTTGGCTGGATATGAAATTCTAGGTTGAAAGCTGTTTTCTTTAAGGATGTTGAATATTGGCCCCCACTCTCTTCTTGCTTGTAGTGTTTCTGCTGAGACATATGCTGTAGGTCTGATGGGATTCCCTTTATGAGTAACCCAACCTTTCTCTCTGGCTGCCCTTAGCATTTTTCCTTCATTTCAACCCTGGTAAATCTGACAATTATGTGCCTTGGGTTGCTCTTCTTGAATATCTTTGTGGTGTTCTCTGTATTTTCCTAGACTTGAATATTGGCCTGCCTTGCTAGCTTCAGGAAGTTCTCCTGGATAGTATCTTGATGAGAGTTTTGCAGCTTGGATTCATTCTCTCCATCACATTCAGGTATACCTATCAAGAATGAACTGCCATTCACAATTGCTACAAAAAGAATAAAATACCTAGGAATACAAGTAACAAAGGATGTAGAGGACCTCTTCAAGGAGAACTACAAGCCACTGCTCAAGGAAATAAGAGAGGACACAAACAGATGGAAAAACATTCCATGCTCATGATTAGGAAGAATCACTATTGTGAATATGGCCATACTGCCCAAAGATTTTTTATTTGAGATGGAGTTTCGCTCTTGTTACCCAGGCTTGAGTGCAATGGTGCAATCTTGGCTCACTGCAACCTCCACCTCCTGGGTTCAAGAAATTCTCCGGCCTCAGCCTCCTGTGTAGCTGGGATTACCAGCATGTGCCACTATGCCCAGCTAATTTTTTGTATTTTTAGTAGAGATGAGGTTTTACCATGTTGACCAGGATGGTCTTGATCTCCTGACCTCGTGATCCACCTGCCCCAGCCTCCCAAAGTGCTGGGATTACAGGCCTGAGGCACCATGCCCGGCCCTGCCCAAAGCATTTTATAGATTCCGTGCTATCCCCTTCAAGCTACATATGATGCTCTTCACAAAACTGGAAAAAAACACCTTAATCTTCATATAGAATCAAAAGAGAGCCTGCATAGTCAAAATGATCCTAAGCAAAAAGCACAACTGGAGGCATCACAATACCTGACTTAAACTATACTACAAGCCTACAGTAATCAAAACAGCATGGTACAGGTACCAAAACAGAGATATAGACCAATGGAACAGAACAGAGGCCTCGGAGGCAACACCACACATCTAAAACCATCTGATCTTTGACAAACCTGGCAAAAACAAGATATTGGGAAGGGATTCCCTGTTTAATAAATGGTGTTTGGAAAACTGGCTAGCCATGTGCAGGAAGCTGAAACTGGACCCCTTCCTGACACGTTACACTAAAATTAACTCCAGATGGATTAAAGACTTAAACATAAGACCTAACATCATGAAAACTCTAGAAGAAAACTGAGGCAAAACCATTCAGGACATAGGCATAGGCAAGGTCTTCATGACTAAAACACCAAAAGCAATGGCAACAAAAGCCAAAATAAACAAAGGGAATCTAATTAAACTCCAGAGCTTCTGTACAGCAAAAGAAACAATCATTAGAGTAAACTGGCAACTAACAGAATGGGAAAAATGTTTGCAATCTACCCATCTGACAAAGGACTAATATCCAGAATCTATAAAGAACTAAAACAGATTTACAAGAAAAAACAAACAAACCCATTCACAAGTGGGCAAAGGATATGAACAGAAGTTTTTCAAAAGAAGACATATATGAGACCTACAAATATAGGACAAAATGCTCATCATCATTGGTCATTAGAGAAATGCAAATCAAAACCACAATGAGATACCATCTCTCACCAGTTATCATGACGATCATCAAAAACTCTGGAGACAACAGATGCTGGAGAGGATGTGGAGAAATAGGA
Source organism: Leontopithecus rosalia (assembly GCA_028533165.1). Classification (NCBI taxonomy): domain Eukaryota; kingdom Metazoa; phylum Chordata; class Mammalia; order Primates; family Cebidae; genus Leontopithecus; species Leontopithecus rosalia. The sequence goes on along the minus strand of CM052649.1, from coordinate 93,567,445 downwards.
ACATTTTTACTCTGTCATTGGGAGTGTAAATTCATTCATCCATTGTGGAAGACAGTGTGGTGATTCCCCAAGGACCTAGAAATAGAAATTCCATTTGACCCAGTAATCCCATTACTATGTATGTATCCATAGGATTGGAAATAATTCTCTTATAAAGACATAGGCATGCATATGTTCATTGCGGCACTATTTACAATAGCAAAGACCTGGAACGAACACAAATGCCCATCAATGATAGACTGGACAAGGAAAATGTGGCAAACATATTCCATGGAATACTATGCAGCCACAAAAAGGGATGAGTTCGTGTCCTTTGTAGGGACATGGATTAATCTGGAAACTATAATTCTCAGCAAAGTGACACTAGAACAGAAAATCAAACACCACATGTTCTCACTCACAGGCGGGTATTGAACAATGGGAACACATGAACACAGGGAAGAGAGCATCACACACTGGGGTCTATTGGGGGGGACTAGGGGAGGGACAGCATGGGGTAGGGTTGGGGAGGGATAACATGGGGAGAAATGCCAGATACAGGTGAAGGGGTTGGAGGCAATAAAATACATTCCCATGTAGGTACCTATGCAACAATCCTTCATATTCTGCACATGTACCCCAGAAACTAAAGTGCAATAAAGTATATTCCAAAAAAGAAAAAAAGAATAGTCCTCATTGTCCAGGGTGGTAGTTAGTGTTGGCTATGTGGCGAGGCTCCTCTGCATTTGAAAAGGGAGTGAAGAGTGGGAAGCAGCGTTTCTTGTGGTTTGAATGGCAAGTCAAGTGCAATACAGTAGAATACCAGGTGTATGTCTAAGGTTTTTGGATATAATCCCTGAGTTCTGAATGGCACTTCTGGATTCACCCAGTGCCTGGGGGACCTTATCATCCTGAAGGGAAGGACATAAACCTGGCTGGCTTTTCCACCTGCTGCTTTTAGAGCCCTAGGGCCATGTTGAAACATAAGCAATAGCCAGGGAGTGCTTATATCAAGCCTTAGATGAGACTCAGAACTGCACTGGCTTCAGGTCTGATGAACCAATACAGATATGCTGGTGGTGACAGGGGTGCTTGTGTCAATCCACACCTAGCTTTAGGTGGCTCAGAAAAGAGACAGGGACTCTGCACATTTTGGATAAACTAAGGAAAGGGAATAAATGTCTTTGCTTGGTAATCCAGAGGTCTGCAGGAATCACAGTATTACTGGGTTTGGGTTGTCCCCTAAAGCAGAAACAGCTTATATCACAGTACCCATGTCTTTTCAAATAACCAGAAAGCCTTCCCAGGAAGAATGTCTGCAAAGAAAGCCCAGACAGTGAATACTACAAAAAATACCTAACTCTCCAATGCCCAGACGCCAAATAACATCTATTATTCACCGCATCAACACTGCTCGGGAAAACGTGACCTCACTGGATTAACCAAATAAGGCACCAGGGATCAATCCTGGAGAAATAGTGATATGTGACCTTTCAGAGATAATTCAGAATAGCTGTGTTGAGGAAACTGTAAGAAATTCAAGATATCACAGAGAATAAATTCAGAATTCTATCAAATAAATTTAACAAAGAGATGGAAATAATTGAAAAGAATCACAGAAATTCTGGTCTTGAATAATGCAACTGACATACTGAAGAATGTATCACAGTCCCTTAAATAGTGGAATGACTCAAGTAGAAGAAAGAATTAATGAACTTGAAGACTGGCTATTTAAAAATATGCAGTCAGAGGAGATAAACGAGAAAAAAAGATTAGAAAACAAATGAAGAATGCCTATTAAGATTCAGAAAATAGTCTCAGAGTGCCAAATCGAGTTATTGGCCTTGAAGTGGAGGTAGAGAAAGAAATAGGGGTAGAAAGTTTGTTCAATGGGATAGTAACAGAGAACTTCCTAAATCTAGAGAAAGATGTCAATACCCAAGCACAAGATGCTATAGAACACCAAGCATATTTAACCTAAAGAAGTCTACCTTAAGACATTTGATAATCAAACCCCCTAAAGCCAAAGATAAAGAAAGAACCCTAAAAGGATCAAGAGAAAAGAAACAACTAACATACCATGGAGCGCCAATATGCTGGCAGCATACTTATCATTGGAAATTTTACAGGCCAGGAGAGAGTGGCATCACATATTTAAAGCACTAAAGGCTAAACAAATATCTAGAATAGGATATCCAGTGAAATTATCCTTCAAACATCAAGGAGAAATAAAGATTTTCCTAGAAGAACAAGAGCTGAGGGATTTCATCAATAGACCCATCCTAAAAGAAATGCTAAAGGGGGTAGTTCAACCAGAAAGAAAATGACATTAGTGAGCAAGAAATAATCACCTGAAGGTACCAAACTTACTGGTAATAATAAGTACACAGAAAAACACAGACTATTATAGCACCATAACTGTGATCTGTAAACTACTCTTAAGTAGAAAGACAAACAGTGAATCAATCAAAAATAATAACTACAGCAACTTTTCAAGAGGTAGTGAGTACAATAAAATATAAATACAAACAATAAAAGTTAGAAAAGTGGGGGGACAAAGGTAAGGTGAGTTTTTATTAGTTTTATTTTTGTTTGTTTGTGCAAATAGTATTGAGTTGTTATCAGGTTAAATTAATGGATTGTAAGATAATATTTGCAAACCTCGTGGCAATATTAAACCAAAAAGCATACAATGGACACATAAAAATAAAAAGCAAGAAACTAAATCATATTATCAGAGAAAATAATCTTCATAGAGAAAGATAGGAAGAATGAAAGAAAGAAGAAAAGACCACAAAATCACCGGAAAACAAATAACAAAATGGCAGGAGTTAAGTCCTTACTTATCAATAATAACATTGAATGTAAATGAACTAAACTCTCCAATCAAATCAAAAGACATCAAAATCAAAAGACAAAGAAGGTCACTATACAATAATAAAGAGGTCAATTCAGCAAGAGGCTACAACAATTGAAAATATATGTGCACCTGATACTGGAGCACCGAAATGTATAAAGGAATTATAGCTAAAACTAAAGAGAGAGATAGGCCCCAATACAAAAATAGCTGGTAACACCAACACCCCACTTTCAGCTTTGGACAGTTCTTCCAGAAAGAAGGTCAGCAAAGAAACATCAGAAATAATCTGCACTATAGACCTAATGGATCTAACTGATGTGTACAGAACATTTCATCAAAGAGTTGCAGAATACACAATTCTTTCCCCGTATATGAATTATTATCAGGGATAGACAATATTTTAGGTCACAAAACAAGCATTAAAACATTAAAAAAATAAAATAATATCAAACATCTTCTCTGACCACAATGAAATAAAACTGGAAATTAATAACAAAAGGAAGTTAGGAAACTATGCAAAAACATAGCAGTTAAACAATGTGCTCCTGAATGATCATTTGGTGAATAAAGAAATTATGAAGAAAATTGAAAATATTAAAACAAATGAAATTGGAAATACAACATACCAAGACCTATGAAATACAGCAAAAGCAGCACTAAGAGGAAAGTTTATAACTATAGGTGCTTAAAAATTGAAAAATTCCTAGATACGTACAACCTATCAAGATTGAACCAGGAAGAAATCCAAAACCTGAACAGATCAATAACAAGTAATTAGATAGAAGCCATAATAAAATGTCTTTCAGTAAAGAAAAGCCCAGAATATAATGGCTTCACTGCTGATTTTTAACAAACATTTAAAGAAGAACTAATACCAATTCTACTCAAACTATTGCAAAAAATAAATGAGGAGGGAATACTTCTAAACTTATTCTATGAGGCTGTTATTAACGATACCAAAACCAAACAAAGACTTATTAAGAAAAGAAAACTACAGGCCCATATCTCTGATAAATATTGATGCAAAAATTCTCAACAAAATACTAGAAAACTAAATTCAATAATACATTAGAAGAATCATTCATCATGAATAAGTGGGATTTATCCCCTGGATGCAAGGATGGTTCAACATATGCAAATCAATCAATATAATATATCATATCAAGAGAATGAAGGATAAAAATCATGTGATCAATGCGATTGATGCTGGAAAAGCATTTGCTAAAATTTAACATCCCATCATAATAAAAATGCTCAAACCTCTGAGTACAGAAGAAACTCACCTCAACATAGCAAAAGGCATTATATGACAGACCCACAGTTACTATCATGCTTAATGGGTAAAAGCTTAAAGACCTTTCTATAAGATCTGGAGTACTACAAAGATGCTCATTGTCAGCACCATTATTGAACATAGGGCTAGATATTCTAACTGTAGCAATCAGACAAGAGAAGGATATAAAGGCCATACATATTGGAAAGGAAGAAGTTAAATTATCCTTGTTTGAGAATAATATAGTCTTATATTTGGAAAAACCTAATACGTCCACAAGAAAACTACTAGAACTGATAAATATGTTTAGTAAAGTTGAACAATACAAAATCAACATACAAAAATCAGTAGCATGTCTACATGCCAACAATGAATAATGTGAAATAGAAATTTAAAAATTAATCCCATTTAAAATAGTCACACATAAAATTAAATGCCTAGGAATTAACCTAACAAAAGAAGCCAAAGATCTCTATAATGAAAACTATAAAACACTGATGAAATAAATTGAAGAGAACACACAAAAAAGGAAAATATTTTATGTTCATGGACTGGAAAAGGTAAAAATTGTTAAAATGTCCCTACTACCCCAAGCAATCTACAGATTCAATGTAATACCTATCGAAATAAAAATGACATTCTTCACATGAATTGGAAAAGCAATTCTAAAGTTTATATGGAACCACAAGAATATCCAGAATAGCCAAAGATTTCCTCAGCAAAAAGAACAAAACTAGAGGAATCACATTACCTGACTTCAAATTATGCTACAAAGATATAGTAACCAAAACAGCCAATGGAACCAAATAGAAAGCCCAGAAACAAATTCACATGCCTGCCTACCATGAACTCATTTTTGACAAAGGTGCCAAGAATACTCACAGGGGAGAAGACAGTATCTGCAAAAAATGATGCTGTCAAAACTAGATATCCATATCCGAAATAGTAAAACTAGAACCCTATCTCTTGCCACATACAAAATTAAATTAAAATGGATTAAAGACTTAAATCTAATACCTCAAACTATGAAATTACTACAAGGAAACATTTAACAACAACTCCAGGACATTGGCCTGGGCAAAATTTTTTTGAGTAATAGCCAAGAAGCACAGGTAACCAAAGCAAAAAATGAACAAAAGGATCACATCAAGTTAAAAAGTTTCTGAACAGCAAAGAAAACAATCAACAAAGTCAAGAGATGGCTACAACTCACAGATGTGTGAAAATATCTGCAATGGTAGTGAGGAGTTATTGTGGAGGTGGGGATGGTTAATGGGTACAATAATATAGAAAGAATAAATAAGACCCAGTATTTGATAGCACAATAGAGTGACTACAGTCAATAATAACCTAATTGTATATTTTTAAATAACTTAAAAAGTGTAATTAAATTGTTTATAACTGAAAGGATAAATGCTTGAAGGCATGGATACCCCATTCTCCATGATGTGTTTATCACACATTGCATGCCTGTATCAAAACATCTCATGTACCCCATAAATATGTACTATTATTGTGTACCCACAAAAATTTCAAAAAAACAAAAAATTAAAAATAATAAAAAATACATTAAAAATGCTACTGGAGAATAGTTATGGGGACAAAAAACAACCAATCCTGAAAGATGAATTACCAAGATAACCAAATTAAATATAAATTAATATATTATGTAGTGTTGTTAGTAAATCTACATTCAAAGAGTAAATTTGAGCATATAAACTATTTTAATACTTGTATTTATTTATTGTGTATGTGTTTTTGTTTTGTTTTGTTTTGTTTGTTTCGAGCTGGAATCTGGCTCTGTCACCCAGACTCGAGTGCAGTGGCACAATCTCAGTTCACTGCAACCTTTGCCATCTGGGTTCAAGCAAGCATTCTCCTTCCTCAACCTTCTGAGTAGCTGGGATTACAGGCCTGTGCCACAATGCCTAGCTAATATTTTTGTATTTCACAGTAGAGATGGGGTTTAACCATGTTGACGAGGTTAATCTTGAACTCTTGACCTCAAGTGATCTGCCCACCTACCAAAGTCCTGGCATGAGCCACTGCACCTGATCAATAATTTTATTTTATAAACAGAAGTATACACACAATAATTATTTTGTATAAACATGGAAAAAATTATTTAAGGATATCACAGAATGATGACATCAGATATATGAATATGAAATTATAGATGGTGAGAGAATGATTATGTGGAATGTTGCATATATTTTTTCATATGATAATAATATATGATAAATAAGATAGACTTTATATTTCTATCTCATATATGAATATTGACACTATTTATAAATATAATGTTTAGTATTATCAGACATATGAAGTAGACATATTTATATGCATTGTACTTACATATAATTTTAAGTAACAAAATACTTTGTAATATATAGTATGAAAGTAACATATACCATAACAATGTGAAGAAATTAGCATGCTTATATCTCTTTAAATAAATATATACATGTATGAATATGCACAGAAAGTTAGAAATATGGAAACAAAAGTAATATCAGTTGCTACTTTGTGAAAGAATTTCACCCTACTTTTTTAAACCTTTGTGTATTATTTGAGTTTTTAAAACAAAAATGCTTTTCTTCTAATAAAAAAATAGCTATTTCTTAATTTCTTAAAGACACACAAATACAATTTTTAATCAGAAGTGCTTCTATACCTCTGTTCTATCAGTTAATTAAATTTGTGATTTCCATTAGTGTTCCTGGCTTGAAAGACACAAACTCAATGCCAAATATACCTTTTAAGTGAGATATCTACAGTATTTGGGGAGCGTTATTCTTTCCTCAATATATTTCAAGATCTTCCATTTCTAGTTATCTCCTTTTAACGATATCATTTGTCTTAGAAAGAAATCTGGAGTACATTATAAATAAATGGGTATATTGTCTCTTATAGACTTTATTTTGCATATTTTTTTTGAAAATTACTATTTTAAGAATTTTTGTAGAGACAAGGTCTCACCATTTTGCCCAGGCTGACCTCAAACTCCTAGGCTCAAGCAATCTGCCTGCCTCAGTTTCTCAAAGTGTTAGGATTACAGGTGTGAACTACCATGCCTCTCCTCTAGATATCTTTATATAATGAACATCTTTATATCTTTATATAATGAAGATCCACCCACATTTTTCTCTAAAGATTGTCCTATAGAGTTATTGTATTTGTAAACTGAATGCACATAATTATATAACTATAATACCAAAGTAACATAAAAATAAAAGAACAGAAAATAAAGAAAATGCAATTATAATTATATTACATTTGATTGAAACACAAAATCATTTTAAAGATTTAATAAGAGCTAACAGAGATTTGCATATATCTATTCAAATTGAAAACTAGACAATAATTCTAAAATATTTTGTATATAAATTCTACATTTTCTATATATTCTTTATTTTTCTATATAAATTTATATATTCTGTATATATAAAATAAAGCCATATATAGAAATCTTTTGTCATCTTATATTTAAACTGAAGTATATGTTAATCCTGTTTCCAAAACTGAGCTTTATAAACAGGTTCCAGTGTATTTGGGAATGAATAAACATTTTATTAAAGTGACATATTACCATTCATACAAATCTCACACAACAGTTTCACCCTGATGATATATTCTAAATATAAAGCATTTTGTCATAACAAAATAGACAGCCTCCAAATCTTAAACATCAGATTTGCTTTCATCCCTAGAAGTGTTTTGGAATAAAATTCTTAGACTTTTCTTATTGTCTTTCCTTTTAAAATTTTTTACTAGTAGCTTCCACTCTTTCTTTTTGACGGGTAGTCCAATTTAGTGCATATTAACTGAGAATATTTTGTGTATCCAGCAGAGAGATTGGCAATAAAACTAAGATATCTAATTTTGCAGAAATATGGGTGATAAAACTAAGATATCTTCAAAATCTCATAAAATATTTAAAATAAAATGTTTATATTTATGATATTATTACCAGATGGCATTATACAGTAAAGAGGCAATTAAAAGAATTACTTGAAATACTAATGAATACTAAAGAAGAAATAGGAAAAATACATACAGAGAGGACTTGAATTCATCTGTTTTTAGTACAAAATATTGAACATTCACAGTATTAATTTTTTTTCACAGAAAATTTTGAAAGTTAAGGTAGAACTTCACAAAAGTAAATATGTAAATGTGTATCTTTTATTTTAAATACATCTCTTGAAATACATACATTAAGCAAATATAATGGAATATAATTTTTGCATTCACAAGATTTTTAAAAATAGGCACTGAAACCTGATAATGAGATAAGCATTAAAGGATAATGAGCGTCTTTATGTCTCTGTCTTAATAGCAGTAGATTTCTGTGTTGCTATGTATGGACTCACTTGGAAAAAATCAAAAGCCAAAATATAAAGTTCTTTGTGAATGTGTGGTACCCATTCCATGATTGATCCTAATGTTATCAAATATTCACTATTAGTTTGTTAGTACTAGTGGTCACAATAAAAAAAAAACACTTCTATAATTAGGTAATATTATTTATTTATTTATTTATTTACTTACTTTTAGACACTTTTGCTTTTTCACCCAAGCTGGAGTGTAATGGCGCAGTCTAGGCTCACTGCAACTTCTGCCTCCTGGGGACAAGTGATTCTCCTGCTTCTGCCTCCTGAGTAGCTGGGATTATAGGCGCCTGCCACCACACCGGCTAATTTTTGTATTTTTAGTAGAGACAGAGTTTTGCCACATTGGCCAGACTGACCACTGACCTCAGGCGATCCACTGGCTGCGGCCTCCCAAACTGCTAGGATTACAGGTATGAGCCAATGTGCCCCTCCACTAAAGCTAATTTTATTAATACAGTTTACTTAACCAGTTTCAACATATAGCAATATGAAAATATTGAGATATTTTTCTTTCTTGAAATTTTTACTAAGTCTTTAAAACCCAGCATATTTTACTTACAGCTCATCTCAGTTAGGACCAATCACATTTCAGGGGCTCAATGGACACTTGTGATGAATACCCTATGGGAAGTACAAACCTAGATTTTTCCTCTCTCCATCTCCTGACAGCTAAGACTCCTTCACTAGAACTATGCTACTCAGGAATTAAAATCTTGAGTATGTAACTCATAGCTATTTAATTGTATTAAAGCAACAGCAAAGGTAGTTTTTACAATATGCTTTCAGGCCAGACTATTCCAGATAAAAAATGGTTTTGTGACTTTCAACTTTTTGCTCCTCTGAAATTGCTTTATTTAATTAAACGCTAGTTTCTAAATCTGCTTTTCCTTTTTCTCATTGCTTTTCTGAGTCCGATATCTTTCCAAACAATACTAGAATCATTTTTTAGGAGAAAGACAGTCAGATATTGTTAGCTGAAGCTAATGTAATCCTAATTTGTATGTAATAAAATTTTTAATAAAAGTGAAAATACTGGCTGGGCGAGGTTGTCTCACATCTGTAATCCAAGAACTTTAAAAAACCAAGGCAAAAGATTGCTTGAGACTGGGAAATATATTGAGATACCTGTCTCTACAAAAAGCAAAAAAAGAAAATTAGCTATGCATGGTGGCATGTGCCTGTAGTCCCAGCTACTCAGGAGGCTGAAGTGAGAGGATTACTTGGGTGCAGGAGGTTGATGCTAGAGTGAGCCATGATTGCACCACTGCAATTCAGGCTAGGTGACAGAGCCAGACGCTGTCAAAAAAAAATCCTAACCATGACTAAATTTAAACTTTATTTAAAAACATCCACAATATGGAGTTATTGTATATAAAGACTATTCTTCAGCAACAAAAACATAAACTGTGAAGTGCTGTGCATGTTCTGGATTAAAAGCTAGGTAATTAATTGCAACTTTGGAACTACCTTCATTCTTTTACTTATCTACTATCTCTTTATACATTTTTTTCAGCAAATATTTATGGAAATATATTATTTTCAAGACACTGAGACATAAAGTTGAATAGTAGCACAGGATATTTAATTTAAGGCTTTCTTTTTCTAGTGGATTTTTATCTCATAAGTATGTGTAAAATATGAGACCAATATCTCATGATTACAATAAACATGGTATTTTAATATGAGAGAATAAAGTGGCAATGGTTTGTAAAAGAGGTGCAAAATGTCCTAAGATTTAAGGGATGAGAAAAACTTTAATTTGGAAAAATATGAACAACACAGAGGATTAAAGAAAAAACGGTTCACAAAGGCTGGAAATCACACACACAGTATAATTTGGACCCAAGAGTGACCAGTTTAACTGAAACATAGTACAGCTGCAGTGGGGCAGAGATGTTGCCTGAATGTTATTCAGCTGAGATTTTTTTAGATTTCGGTGAATCTCCAGCAGTTTATTATTGGCTTCCTTTTTGTGAGTGGGGCATTTTGCAAAATACGGAGTCTGAGGGCTGGAGCAGAACAATGTTAATTGGCCCGTGTGAGGATTAGACCCTGTGCCTTGACCTCATTAGCACCAGACTCTAAGCAGCTAAGGCGCCTAATTGAAACTGGCTCCAAGTAAAGGCCTTTCTTGTTACCTTCTTTTCCCTTTTATTTTTAAAAAATAAGTACAAAAATGTTCTAATATTATTACTCTGTACAAAACACTGCATCTAACTTTTTATCTTTATATACCCTTATTAACATTGGTAAAGTAGATGTCTAAAGGAGAATATTGTTACATGCGTGTGTGCATTAGATTTATGAGACAATTAAAACACTTTGTATTTAAAATTTTAGAAGTCAAACTTTTATTAGAATATTAGAATATAAATGTCATGTGCCCTTTAGAGTTTAGGAATGTACTTAAATAGTACAGTTCTCCCTGCCCAGTTCATGTAGAATAACAGATCTTCAAGAATAAACATATTTCAGCCATTATAAGGAATTTAGGAGAGAGTACAATGATAAAACATCACAGATACAAGGAATCATTTCCCCATTTTTAGGGTCTGCTTCTCTAGAAAAATGGTAAATTTAATTATGTTTTAACGTTATATTTTAAATTTTATCTCATCACAACATTCATGAAAATATTGCTGTGTTAAAATATTTTTAAAAAGGTGCTGTTAGTAAATCAAGTAATTGTAGATCCATAAGAAAAAGAAAATTATTTACAAAGACAACTTTAATTAGATCTTTCATATTCATGGGTTGTACTTCTTAGATTCAACATCTGTGAATTTTTTTTATATTAACACTTTTTTCTTTATTGCATTTTAGGTTTTGGGGTACATGTGCAAAACATGCAAGATAGTTGCATAGGTACACACGTGGCAGTGTGATTTGCTGTCTTCCTCCCCTTCACCCACATTTGGTATTTCTCCCCAGGCTATCCCTCCCCTGCTGTTCCTCCCCTATTTCCCCCAATAGACCCCAGTGTGTAGTACTCCCTTCCCTGTGTCCATGTGTTCTCATTTTTCATCACCTGCCTATGAGCGAGAATATGCGGTATTTCATTTTCTGTTCTTGTGTCAGATTGCTGAGAATGATGTTCTACAGATTCATCCATGTCCCTACAAAGGACATGAACTCATCGTTTTTGATTGCTGAATAATATTCCATGGTGTATATGTGCCACATTTTCCCAGTCCAGTTTATCATCAATGGGCATTTGGGTTGTTTCCAGGTCTTTGCTATTGTAAACAATGCTGCAATAAACATTTATGTGCATGTGTCCTTATACTAAAATGATATATACTCTTTTGAATATATACCCAGTAATGGGATTGCTGGGTCAAATGGAATTTCTATTTCTAGGTCCTTGAGGAATCGCCACACTGTCTTCCACAATGGTTGAACTAATTTACACTCCCACCAGCAGTGTAAAAGTGTTCCTATTTCTCCACATCCTCTCCAGCATTTGTTGTCTCCAGATTTTTTAATGATCACCATTCTAACTGGCATGAGGTAGTATCTCAATGTATTTTTGATTTACATTACTCTGATGATCAGTGAGGATGAGCATTTTTTCATATGTTTGTTGGCCTCATGTATATCTTCTTTATAAAGTGTCTGTTCATATCCTTTGCCCATTTTTTAATTGGGCTTATTTGTTTTTTTTTTTTTCCTGTAAATCTGTTTGAGTTCTTTGCAAATTCTGGATATCAGCCCTTTGTCAGTTGGGTAAACTGCAAAGATTTTTTCCAATTCTGTTGGTTTCCGATTCACTCTAGTGACTGTTTCTTTTGCTGTGCAGAAGCTGTGGAGTTTGATGAGGTCCCATTTGTCTATTTTGGCTTTTGTTGCCAATGCTTTTGGTGTTTTGGTCATGAAGTCCTTGCCTACTCCTATGTCCTGAGTGGTTTTGCCTAGATTTTCTTCTAGGGTTTTTAATGGAGCCAGGTCTTATGTTTAAGTCTTTAATCCATCTGGAGTTAATTTTGGTGTAGAGTGTCAGGAAAGGGTCCACTTTCTGCTTTCTGCACATGGCTAGCCAGTTTTCCCAACACCATTTATTAAACAGAGAATCATTTCCCCATTGCTTGTTTTTGTAAGGTTTATCCAAGATTGTATGGTTGTAGATATGTTGTGTTGCCTCCGATGCCTCTGTTCTGTTTCATTGGTCTATATCTCTGTTTTGGTACCAGTACCATGCTGTTTTGATTATTGTAGCCTTGTAGTATAGTTTGAAGTCTGGTAGTGTGATGCCTCCCACTGTGTTCTTTTTGCTTAGAATCGACTTGGCTATGCAGGCTCCCTTTTGATTCCATATGAAGTTCAAGGTGGTTTTTTCCAGTTCTGTGAAGAAAGCCAATGGTAGCTTGATGGGGATAGCATTGAGTCTGTAAATTACTTTGGGCAGTATGGCCATTTTCATGATATTGATTCTTCCTAACCATGAACATGAATGTTTCTACATCTGTTTGTGTCCTCTCTTATTTCGTTGAGCAGTGGTTTGTAATTCTCCTTGAAGAGGTCCCTTCTGTTTCTTGTAAGTTGTATTCCTAGGTATTTTATTCTCTTTGTAGCAATTGTGAGTGGGAGTTTGTTTTTTTATTTGGCTCTCTTTAAGTCTGTTATTGGTGTATAGGAATGCTTGTGATTTTTGCACATTGATTTTATATCCTGAGACTTTGCTGACGTTGCTTATCAGTTTCAGGAGTTTTTGGGCTGAGACGATTGGGTGTTCTAGATATACTATCATGTCATCTGCAAATAGAGAGAATTTGGCTTCCTCCTTTCCTACTTGAATACCCTGTATTTCTTTTTTTGCCTGATTGCTCTGGTTAGAACTTCCACTACTATATTGAATAGGAGTGATGAGAGAGGGCATCCTTGTCTAGTGCCAGATTTCAAAGGGAGTACTTCCAGTTTTTGCCCTTTCAGTATGATATTGGCTGTTGGTTTGTCGTAAATAGCTTTTATTATTTTGAGATACGTTCCATAAATACCGAGTTTATTGAGGGTTTTTAGCATGAAGGGCTGTTGAATTTTGTCAAAGGCTTTCTCTGCGTCGATTGAGATGATCATGTGGTTTTTGTTTTTGGTTCTGTTTATGTGGTGAATTACATTTATAGACTTGCGTATGTTGAACCAGCCTTGCATCCCTGGAATGAATCTTACTTGATCATGGTGGGTAAGCTTTTTGATGTCCTGTTGCAATTGGCTTGCCAGTATTTTATTGAAGATTTTTGTGTCTATGTTCATCATGGATATTGTCCTGAAGTTTTCTCTTCTTGTTGACTCTTTGCCAGGTTTTGGTATCAGGATGATGTTGGTCTCATAAAATGATTTGGGAAGGACTCCCTCTTTTTGGATTATTTGGAATATTTCAGAAGGAATGGTAACAGTTCCTCTTTGTGTGTCTGGTAGAATTCGCCTGTGAACCTATCTGAACCTGTGCTTTTTTTGTGTGGTAGGCTCTTAATTGCTGCCTCAACTTCAGATCTTGTTATTGGTCTATTCATAGTTTCAACTTCCTCCTGGTTTAGGCTTGGGAGGACACAAGTGTCCAGGAATTTATCCATTTCTTCCAGGTTTATTAGTTTATGTGCATAGAATTGTTTGTAGTATTCTCTGATGTTGGTTTGAATTTCTATGGAATCTGTGGTGATTTCCCCTTTATCTTTTTTATTGCATCTATTTGGTTATTCTCTCTTTTCTTTTTTATCAGTCTGGCCAGTGGTCTATTTTGTTGATCTTTTCAAGAAACCAACTCTTGGATTTATTGACTCTTTGAAGGGTTTTTCTTGTCTCTATCTCCTTCAGTTCTGCTGTGATATTAGTTATTTCTTGTCTTCTGCTAGGTTTTGAGATTTTTTTTTATCTTGCTCCTCTAGCTCTTTCAATTTTGATGATAGGGTGTCAATTTTGTATCTCTCTGTTCTTCTCATGTGGGCACTTATTGCTATATATTTTCCTCTAGAGACTGCTTTAAATGTGTTCCAGAGATTCTAGTGTTGTGTCTTCGTTCTCATTTGTTTCAAAGAACTTCTTTATTTCCACCTTCCTTTCATTGTTTATCCAGTCAACATTCAAGAGCTAGTTGTTCAGTTTCCATGAAGCTGTGCAGTTCTGAGTTTGTTTCTGAATTCTGAGTTCTAACTTGATTGCCCTATGGTCTGAGAGACTGTTTGTTATGATTTTAGTTGTTTTGCATTTGCTGAGGAGTGCTTTACTTCCAATTAAGTGGTCAATTTTAGAGTAGGTGTGATGTGGTGCTGAGAAGAATGTATATTCTGTGGATTTGGGGTGGAGAGTTTTGTAAATGTCTATCAGATTTGCTTGTTCCAGTTCTGAGTTCAAGTCCAAGGAACTATCCTTGTTAATTTTCTGTCTGGTTGATCTGTCTAATATTGACAGTGGAGTGTTAAAGTCTCCCACTATTATTGTGTGGGAGTCTAAGTCTCTTTGGAAGTCATTAAGGACTTGCCTTATATATCTGGGTGCTCCTGTATTGGGTTCATATATATTTAGAATCCTTAGCTTTTCTTGTTGTGTCAATCCTTTTACCATTATGTAATGTCCTTCTTTGTCTCTTTTGATCTTTTTTGTTTTAAAGTCCATTTTATCAGAGATGAGAATTGCAACTCCTGCTTTTTCTTTGCTCTCCATTTGCTTGGTAAATCTTCCTCCATCCCTTTATTTTGAGCCTTTGTGTATCCTTGCATGTGAGGTGGGTTTTCTGGATACAGCACACCTATGGGTTTTGGCTTTTTATCCAATTTGCCAGTGTGTGTCTTTTGATTGGTGCATTTAGCCCATTTACATTTAGGGTTAATATTGTTATGTGTGAATTTGATACTGCCATTTTGATGCTAGCTGACTGTTTTGCCCGTTAGTTGATGCCGATTCTTCATTTTGTTGATGCTCTTTAGGATTTGGCGTGTTTTTGGAGTGG
>CM052649.1:93474219-93551896 GCA_028533165.1 Leontopithecus rosalia | reverse complement strand
TTCATTTCAACCGTGGTGAATCTGACGATTATGTGCCTTGGGGTTGTTCTTCTTGCAGAATATCTTTGTGGTGTTCTCTGTACTTCCTGGACTTGAATGTTGGCCTCCCTTGCTAGCTTGGGGAAATTTTCCTGGATAATATCCTGAAGAGTATTTTCCAGCTTGGATTCATTCTCTTCATCACATTCAGGTACACCTATCAAATGTAGATTAGGTCTCTTCACATAGTCCCACATTTCTTGGAGACTTTGTTCATTCCTTTTTGTGCTTTTTTCTCTAATCTTGCCTTCTCGTTTTATGTCATTGAGTTGATCTTCAACTTCTGATATCCTTTCTTCTGCTTGCTCAATTTGGCTGTTGAAACTTGTGCATGCTTCATGAAGTTCTTGTGTTTTTCAGCTTCTTCAATTCACTCATATTCCTCTCTAAGTTGTCCATTCTTGTTATCGTTTCCTCAAATCTTTTTCTGAAGTTCTTAGTTTCTTTGCATTGATTTAGAACATGTTCTTTTAGCTCACAGAAGTTTCTCATTACACACCTTCTGAAGTCTGATTCTGTCATTTCATCACACTCATTCTCTGTCCAGCTTTGTTTCCTTGCTGGTGAGAAGTTGTGGTCCCTTGTAGGAGACGAAGTGTTCTGGTTTTGGGTGTTTTCCTCCTTTTTGCACTGGTTTCTTCCCATCTTTGTGGATTTATCCACCTGTCATCTGAGTAGTTGCTGATTTTCAGATTGGGTCTCTGAGTGGATGTCCAGATGGTTGATGATGAAGTATTTCTGTTTCTTAGTTTTCCTTCTAACAGTCGGGCCCTTCTCCACTCCAGGTCCTGCTTGCCTGGGGTACACCTGTAGCAGCTGCAGAACCGTGAGGGTTGCTACCAGTTCCTTCTTCTGCTATCTTTGTCCCTGATTGATGCCCGCCCAATGTCAGTCTGATCTGTCCTTTGTGAGGTGACTCTTTGGATATACTGGGGTCAGGGAGCTGCTTGAGGAAGCCGTCTGTACTTTATACTTGAGGAGACAGTCTGTACTTTATAGGAACTTATTTATAAGTTAAATTAAATTAAATTAAGTTAAATTAAATTAAATTAAATTTATAAGTTAAATTAAAGAGAGTTAGGGCTTTATTTATGAATATCCATTGCACTGTCCTGCCCAGCAGGGAGGCAGTCTAGTCACTGATTGCCTGTAGTGGCTATGCTGAGCTGCCATGGGCTCCGCCCTGCTGTCATGGGCTTTGCCCTGCTGCCATGTGAATTTCCCTATAGTCCTGTTTATATGGGTATGGTTAGAGCTGCTCTGGTGATGGTGGCCCACCTCTGTAGTGGCAGACTCTCTCTGTTATGCTGCGTTGCCCTGGCAACAGCAGGCTGTGTCAGCAATGGCCGTGTACCTCTGTAGGGGTTGAGTGCCTTGGTAATGGCAGATGCCCCTCCCCCACTTAGCTGCACCATCCTTGGTTCAGCTGTGCTTGCTGTGAAACTCTCAACCCTGAGTGTTTCCAATTGCTGTTTTGCTTGTTTTTGTGGGCATGGGACCTGCTGAGCCTGATCACCTGGCTCCCTGCCTCAGAGCCCTTTTTTTTTTTAAGTTGAATGGTTGACTCTCTCCCAGGTGTTCCAGTTGCCTGCTGAAAGGGCACTGGGATCTGTGTGATTTCCCATGCAGTGACTCACTGCGCTGGCTGGAATGACATTGCTGCCCAGGAATCTCCTGGCCTGGCTTTCTGTTTAAGTCCTGTTTAATCAGATGAATGTGCTAATCTGCCTTCCGAAATCTCCAATTGCCAGTTTAACAGGGCAACCAAACCAGTGTGTTTTGTATGGAGTGCCGTTGTGCTGTGGCCTTGGCCCAAACAACCATGCTGGTGGCCCGTGGGGCTCCTACACCTGGGAATCTCCTGGTCTGTGGGCAATAAAGATCCATCTGGAAATGCAGTGTCCACTCACCCTCTCTGGTTTCACTGGGAGCTGCAATTCTGAGTTGGTCCTACAGCGCCATCTGCTAGTTCCCACACTGAGCAGCCTGCCCAGGCCGCAGCTCGCTGCACCACTCAGACAGGTGTGGGTGCTGGGAGGGCATGCACAGCTCCTGTGCCTGCCCCGCTGCACTGCCCTACATCTGTGAATTTAACCAATCATCAATGGAAGTATTTTAAAAAATAAAAATAACACAAATAAAACAATATAGCATAACAACTATTTACATAGGTTTTATATTTTATTAGGAATTATAAGTGATCTAGAGATAGTTTAAAGTATATGAGAGGGTGTGTAATGGTTATATGCAAATACTATGTCATTTTATATAAGGACTTGAGCATCCTTTGATACCCACAGGTTGGCAGCAGGGGTTCTGGAACCAATCCCCTTCAGATACTCCTGGACAATTGTCTATTATAAACACCTTAAAATACCACCTGAACCATAAAATAAGGAGATTACATACTAAATTTTTATGCATTGGGCATTTAATGGTGAAGTCAAAGAGAAAATACACAGTACTCCATGTGAACACCAAATAGTGAAAGGAACCCGTTTTTCAATTTTTTTTCTTCCTTCTGGGAAGATTTCCTAAAAAGGTGTGGGCTTAAAATATAAAGGTATATTTATTTTACTTCTAAAAGTGCTTACAATAGATGATTCAGAATCTGGACATTACTAGTAAGTAAGCATGAACTAACTGAACTACCTATATACCTTTTATTGGCTACAGTTAATCACGGTGTATAATAATTTTATTAATGAAGCCAAAACTTGCTTCATTTATAGGAGATATACTAGGTCTTACCCTACTGTTTTCTGAAGACTGAGCAATCTGGAAACCAAACTAGAATTTATAAAGCTATAGAATTTTAAATTTAGTTTTCCCTCAGAAAACTTTCCATTATATTGGATGAAGATAATATGTTACATTACTTAAATGTAACATATAATCACAAACTGGATTTAAAGGAATTCATTGCATTTCTTTTTAAAATTTTCATTGTCTAAAGTGTTTGTTAAAAAAGCCAAAGTACATTCCCATAGCATTCTAAGATGGGGATTGGTGATAGTCTATGAGAAGCATCTGCAGCTGACCCTCAGGAGGCCTATGATTTGCCCTATCCTCTACTTTCCTTATGTCCAATGCAGCTGAGCACCTTATTATTTGACGTTTCTCTATCTACATCTTATCGGGTAACAAGTTGATTGAAATCTTTCACTTATGATCTTCTTGCTTTTATTGAGTTGTAAGAGCTCTTGTTGCTTTATATATCTTGGATTCATGTCCTTTACCAAACATATAAATTGCAATTGTTTTTTCCCAGTGGCCTTTCTTTTAGATCCCTAGAGGTATATTTTGAAAAACTTTCTAATAACCTCACTGAAATCAAATTTATTATTTAAAAAAATTTCATGGTTTATGCTTATAATATGCTTTTTGTCACAATGTGACTTATTTTAAAAAGTCTATGCTTAATTCAAGATGACAAATAATTTCTCCTATATTTTATCTTAGTTCTATACTTTTAGTCTTGCTTTAGGTTTATAATCCACTTCCAGTTCGTTTTTTATTTGAGCGAGTAGTAAGTCTAGAGACACATTTTTGTTTGTTTGTATATGGGTATCTAATTGTTTTACCATTTATTGAAAAGACTTATCTTTATCAGTTGAATTAGGTTGGCACCTTTTCAAAAAATCAGTTGACCTTATATGTCTTGGTCTATTATTGAAATCTAATATATTCCAATGATTTATATTTCCATCCTAATACAACAGCACACTCTGAATTATTGTAGTTTTATTTTAAGTCTTGAAGTCATACAGTATGAATTATCTATCTTTGCTACTTTTCAAAGTTGTTTTGGCTCTCTTAGATTCTCTGTATTTCCATAAAAATTTTAAAAGCAGTTTGTCAATTTTGTAGTGAAAAAAAATAGCCTGTTGGGGTTTTCATTAAGATTGCATTTTTACTGCAGATTAAGTTTTGACATCTTAACAATATTGGGACTCCTGATCCATGAGCATGATATTTCTCTCCCTTTATCTGTGTCCTCTGTAATTTCTTTAAGAAATATTTAATAGTCTTTGGTGTAAAGGTCATATTCACTTTTCCTTATGTCCATCCCTAAATACACAGTATTGTATGCTCTTATAAGTGGTCTTTCTTAAAATTTCAATTTACAAGTATTCATTTTTAGAAATGAAAATATACAACATTCCCATATTGATCATGCATCCGGCAACCTAGCTAAACTCACTTATAAATTATCACAGTTTTTAAAAGTGCTTTAGGGGTTTCTGCATAGATGATGATGCTGTTGGTAAATAAAGACAATTCTATGTCCGCTGTAAAATCTGTATGCCTTGTATTTCTTGCCTACTGTACTGGCTAGTACCTTTCTAAGTCAAGTATAAGTAGTGAGAGAATGCTTCCTCATGTTGTTTCTGATATTATTTAAAAACATACAGTTTTTCATTGTTATACATAGTGCTGAGTGTAAGTTTTACAAAGATGCCTTTATCAGGTTGAAAATGATTTCTTTTGATTTATGGATATCATGTAGTGGCAACGTTCAGGCTTTTAGTTTAACTGTCATTTGAACAGTGAACTTTTGTGATTTTTCCAACATAGGCATTTTGATAGAATTTCTGTAAGCCTGGGTTGAAAGACATTTCTTAAATTTTAACATGTTATGTTTTATTTTTCAGTTCAACACTTTTCTATTTTTTATGTGATTTCTTCTTACTCATCAATTAATAGAGGATGTTTATTAATAAAGACAATTTTTAGAGAGTTTCTGTACTGATTTTCATTGTAGCCAGAGAATATCAATAGTGTTTTCCAATTTATGGGTGCTTTTTGAAATTTAATGATGCTTCATGTGGCATGAAATTTTATCTGTTTTGTAAAATAATCTACAGACCGCTGAAAATAACGTATGTCTTGTTATTTTCATATGAGTATTCACTAAATATCTGTTAGGTTAAGTTAGTTGATAATGCTGTTCAAAATGTCCTCACTAATTTTCTATTTAATAGTTTTGAGATAGCAGTGCAGTAACAATCCAATAGAACTATAGATTTCCACAGTTCTTTCTCTCCTCACTGTCTCTCCCTCTCATCTATGTATTCTATAAATTTGGCATTAGTCATTGAAACTCCTATTTCTCTAAATATTTAAGATTGTTATGTCCCCATTGATAAATTGAAATAATTATTGGTATCAAAGTCCTACTTTACACTGGTAACATTTCTTTTCTGACATTTCTTTTCTGACATGTAAATGGTCTTATATGAAAACATTATTCCAGTTTCTTTGGATGAATATTTGCATAACATTTTTATTCTAGGCTTTTGCTTTTCAAGTACTTTTGTAGTAACAGATATTTTAATATCCATTTTAAAGTTGTCTCTCCATCATCTTTTGGCTTGCATATTTTCTGACATCATGTACTTGATCTATTTCTGTATAATCTATTTTGTTCCCACTGGTTTCTTGTCTACTCATTTGCTAGTGCTACATTCTTTTAATTATAGAAGCTTAGTATATTTTAAAGTCTGACGGTACTAATCTCTATGGTAGTTTAGTAACCACCTCTCTTCTGCTCTGAATGGTTCCTTGGTTATTCTTACATGTTTGCTTACCATAGGAACTTAAGAATCAATTCTTCTAACTCTATAAAAAATTGGGAGTTGTCCTTATTGGGATAAGATTTCATTTATAAATTAAAGAGTACTGACATCTTTGTAATGTTGATTTATCCTGTCAAACAATGTGAAACAGCTTTTATCTTCTCCACGTCTCTGTCTCTGTCTCTCTCTCTATATATATAAATATATTCACACAAATACATATATAACCTATACATTTAACTACATAAGAATATATTTTAAATCTATTTATATTTACATATCTTTAAAATCTATACAAACATATTTAATATTTTTAAAGATTTAAACATTTTTCTGTATAAATTTTGCACATTTTAAAATTAAAGTTAAAGTATTTATTTTGTGTGGTTGCTGTTTTAAATGTTTTTTCCACTGGACGTGGTGGCTCAAGAGTGTAATCCCAGCACTTTGGGAGGCCGAGGCAGGTGGATCACGAGGTCAAGAGATCGAGACCATCCTGGTCAACATGGTGAAACCCCGTCTCTACTAAAAGATACAAAAAATTAGCTGGGCATGGTGGCGCGTGCCTGTAATCCCAGCTACTCGGGAGGCTAAGGCAGCAGAATTGCCTGAACCCAGGAGGTGGAGGTTGCGGTGAGCAGAGATCGCACCATTGCACTCCAGCCTGGATAACAAGAGCGAAACTCCGTCTCAAAAAAAAAAAAGTTTATTCCTCTACTGCTTTGTATTCTGATTGTTTATTGTTTAGTATAAGAAGACTATTGATTTTTATGTATTGACTTTATATCTTGCTGTATAATGAATTATTTTATTGATTGAATTAATTGTCATGGTGTTTTATGTATTTCTAGGTATACTGTCATAATACCATGCATAAAAATAGTTTTACTCCCTTGATACCAATTTGTATGCCTTAATTTGAATACTCTCATCTAATGGCATTGGCTAATAGCTCCAGTACTATATTAGACAGTAGCAAAATAAAATGTGCATTCTTGCCTGTCTTCCTGACCTTAGTGATATTTCTAGTCTTTCCCTTTAGGTTTTAGGAGATTAAATATTTCTGTCTTTGGGTATAAATCCAATATGTATGGTATATATATTTAAATGAATTTATATATGTATTTATATTTTGATATATATATTTATATATTTATGAAAAAATGTTATCACGTCTTTTCTTTTGTTTTTATTATACCTTAAGTTCTGGGGTACATGTGCAGAATGTGCAGGTTTGATACATGGGTATACACGTGCCATGGTGGTTTGCTGCCTCCTTCCCCCCATTTACATTAGGTATTTCTCCTAATGTTATTCCTCCCCAATCTGTCCATCCCCTGCTACTGTACCCTACACCCCCCGATGGCCCCACGACAGACCCTGGTATGTGATGTTCCCTCCCTGTGTCCATGTGTTGTCATTGTTTTACACCCACTTATGAGTGAGAACATGTGGTGTTTGGTTTTCTGTTCTTGTGTTACTTTGCTGAGAATGATGGTTTGCAGCTTCATCCATGTCCCTGCAAAGGACATGAACTCATCTTTTTTAAATGGCTATATAGTAATCCATGGTGTATGTGTGCCCCATTTTCTTTACCCAGTCTATGTTTGCTGGGGATTTTGGTTGGTTCCAAGTCTTTTCTATTGTAAAGTGTCCTGCAATAAACATATATGTGCATGCATATTTATTATAGAATGATGTATAATCCTTTGGCTATATACCCAGTAATGGGATTGTTGGGTCAAATGGTATTTCTATTTCTAGATCCTTGCCACATTGTCTTCCACAATGGTTGAATTAATTTACACTTCCACCAACAGGGTAAAAGCATTCCTATTTCTCCATATCCTTTCCAGCATCTGTTGTCTCCTGATTTTTTAATGATTTTCATTCTAACTGGCATGAAGTGGTATCTCAATGGGGTTTTGATTTGCATTTCTTTACTGACCAGTGATGATAAGATTTTTTTCATATGTTTGTTGGCCACATAAATGTCCTCTTTTAAAAAGCATCTGTTAATATCCTATGCCCACTTGATGATGGGTTTCCTTTCTTGTAAATTTGTTTAAGTTCTCTGTGGATTCTGGATATTAGCCCTTTGTCTGATGGGTAGATTGCAAAAATTTTTTCCCATTCTGTTGGTTGCCAGTTCACTCTCTTGATCATTACTTTTGCTGTGCAGAAGCTCTTAAGTTTAGTTAGATCCCTTTTGTCTATTTTGGCTTTTGTTGCCATTGCTTTTGGTGTTTTAAACATGAAGTCCTGACCCATGTCTATGTCCTGGATGGTACTGCCTAGGTTTTCTAGAGTTTTTATGGTGTTAGGCCTTATGTTTAATTCTTTAATGCATCTGATGTTAATTTTTGTATAAGGTATAAGGAAAAGGTCAAGTTTTAGCTTTCTGTATGTGGTTAGCCAGTTTTCCCAACACCATTTATATATAGGAAATCCTTCCCCGATTGTTTGTTTTTGTCAGGTTTGTCAAAGATCAGATGGTTGCAGTTGTGTGGCATTCCTTCTGAGGCCTCTGTTCTGTTTCATTGGTCTATATCTCTGTTTTGGTACCAGTACCATGCTGTTTTGATTCTGTTAGCCTTGTAATATAGTTTAAAGTCAGGTAGCATGAAGCCTCCGGCTTTTTTTTTTTTTAGCTTAAGATTGTCTTGGCAATGTGGGCTCTTTCTTGGTTCCATATGAAGTTTAAGGTGGATTTTTCCAACTCTGTGAAGTCATTGGTAGCTTGATGGAGATAGCATTGAATCCATAAATTACTTTGGGCCGTATGAACATTTTCACAATATTGATTCTTCCTAACCATGAGCCTGGAATTGTTTTCCATCTGTTGGGTTCCTCTCTTATTTCTTTGAGGAGTGGTTTGTAGTTCTTTAAGAGGTTCTTCATATCCCTTGTTGGTTGTATTCCTAGGTATTCAAACAGATTCAATAAAAAATGATAAAGGGAATATCACCACTGACCCCACAGAAGTACAAACTACCACCAGAGATTACTACAAACACTTCTATGCAAATAAAGCTGTAAACCTAGAAGAAATGGATAAATTCCTTACACACTCCCAAGACTAAACCAGGAAGAAGTTGAATTCCTGAGTAGGCCAGTAACAAAGTCTGCAAATGAGGCACAATTAGTAGCCTACCAACCAAAAAATTGCAGGAACAGACAGGTTCACAGCTGAATTCCACCAGAGTACAAAGAGAAGCTGGTGCCATTCCTTCTGAAACTATTCCAAACAATACAAAAAGAGGGAAGCTTCCCTAACTCATTTTATGAGACCAAGATCATCCTGATATTAAAACCTGGCAGAGACTCAACTAAAACAGAAAATTTCTGGCCAATATCCATGATTAACGTTGATACAAAAATCCTCAATAAAATACTGGCAAACAGAATCCAACAGCACATCAGAAAGCTTATCCACCACGATGATGTCAGCTTCATCCCAGGCATTCAAGGTTGGTTCAATATCCACAATTCTATAAACCTAATCCACCACATAAACAGAACCAAACACTAAAACCACATGATTATTTCAATAGATGCAGAGGAGGCCCTTGACAAAATTCAACAGCGCTTTCTGCTAAAAACTCTCAATAAACTAGGTCTCAGTGGATTGTATATCAAAATAATGAGGGCTATTTATGAAAAACTCACAGCCAATATCATATTGAATCTGTAAAAGCTGGAAGCATTCCCTTTAAAAACTGGCACAAGACAAAGTTACCCTCTCTCACCACTCCTATTGAACATAGTATTGGAACTTCTGGTTAGGTACATCAGGCAAGAGGAAAAAAATAAAGAGTATTTTTATAGGTAGAGAGGGTGTCAAATTATCACTGTTTGCAGATGACATGATTATATATTTAGAAAACCTCATTGTCTGAGCCCAAAATCTCCTTAAGCTGATAAGCAACTTCAGCAAAATCTCAGGATTCAAAGTCAATGTGCAAAAATTGCAAGTATTCCTATACAGCAATAATAGACAAACAGAGAGCCAAATCATGAGTGAACTCCCATTCACAATTGCTACAAAGAGAATAAAATACCTAGGAATATTTAGTTTTTTTGAGGACCTTCCAAATTATTCCTTACAGTGGTTGTACTAATTTACATTCCCACCAACAGTGTACAAGGGTTTCCTTTTCTCTACATCCTCACCAGCATTTGTTATTGCCTGTCACTTGGCTATAAACAGTTTTAACTGGAGTGAGATGAAATCTCATTGTAGTTTTGATTTTCATTTCTCTGATGATCAGTGATATTGATCACCTTTTCATACGCCTTTCTGCATTTGTTTGTCTTCTTTTCAGAAATGCCTATTCAAATATTTGGCCCATTTTAAATGGAATTATTAAATTCTTTCCTATAGAGTTGTTTGAGCTTTTTATATATTCTAGTTATTAATCCTGTGTCAGATGAGTAGTTTGCAAATATTTTCTCCCATTTTGAGTGTTGTTTCTTCACTTTGTTGATTGCATCTTTGGGTGTTCCAAAGTTTTTTTAACTTGATAAAATCCCATTTGTCTATTTTTGCTTTGATTGCCTGTGCTTGTGGAGTATTACTCAAGAAATTTTTGCATAGATCAATGACATGGAGAGTTTCTGCAATGTTTTCTTATACTAGTTTCATAGTTTGAGGTCTTAGATTTACGTCTTTAATCAATTTTGATTTGATTTTTGTATATTGCAAGAGATAAGGGTTTAGGTTTATTCTTTCACATATGAACATTGAGTTTTCCCAGCAATACTTATTAAAGAGACTGTCTTTTCCCCAGTATGTGTTCTTGGCACTTTGGTGAAAATGAGTTAACTGTAGGTGTGTGGATTTGTTTTGGGGCTCTCTATTCAGTTCCATTGGTCTATGGCATAAAAAAAGTTTTATGCCAGCATCATACTG
The DNA here is from genome assembly GCA_028533165.1 of Leontopithecus rosalia. NCBI lineage: Eukaryota > Metazoa > Chordata > Mammalia > Primates > Cebidae > Leontopithecus > Leontopithecus rosalia. The sequence continues at coordinate 93,541,366 of CM052649.1, read as the reverse complement.
TTTTGGTTACTCTAGCTTTGTAGTATAAATTTAAATCAGGTAATGTGATTCCTCTAGTTTTATACTTTTGTTTAGGATATCTTTGGTGGTTCTGGGTCTCCTGTAGTTTCATATAAATTTTAGTATTGTTTTGCCTGTTTCTGTGAAGAGTGTCATTGTTATTTTGATAAGAATTGCATTGAATCTGGAGTTTGCTTTGTGTAGTACAGACATGTTAACAATATTGTTGGTTCCAATCCATTAACACAGAGAATCTTTCCATTTTTTGGTGTCCTCTGCTGTGAAGGTGTTTTGTAAGTGCAAATAAAGTCCATAATCTGTTTCTTTAAGGCAGTATGTTCTAAACAATCTGGTGGACTTGATTCAATAAATTTAAAGGCTTTAAAAACAGAGCTGAGGCTTTCCTGAAGAAGAAATGTTGCCCATTGATAGAAGCTGTATGTTCTACCAAAAAGTCCAAGGAGGTCATTCCTGACATACTGCCCTAGGCAATTCAGTTAGCTGAGCCAGCCCCCACAAGCATTTAAATCAACAATTTGCATTTAATCTCCTAATATATGGCTTCTGTTGGGTCTGTTTCTTTGCTTGGATTCTAACTATCACATCTTGTCTCATTCTAAAGAAAAGGAATTTCTATTCATGGATATGTAAATTGATTGAAAAAAAACACCTATTTTAATCTCATACTTTTGCTAGCTATCCAAAATATATATACACCCAATACAGGAGCACCCAGATACATAAAGGAAGTTCTTAATGACCTACAAAGAGACCTAGACTACCACACAAACATTATGGGAGTCTTTGACACTCCACTGTCAATATTAGACAGATCAATAAGACAGAAAATTAACAAGAATATTTAGGACTTGAACTCAGATCTGGACCAAGTGGACCTAATAGACATCTAGACAACTCTTCACCCCAAATCCACAGAATATACATTCTTCTCAGCACCACATTGCTCTTATTCTAAAATTGACCACAGAATTGGAAGTAAATCACTCCTCAGCAAATGCAAAAGAATGGAAATCATAACAACCAGTATCTCAGACCACAGTGCAATCAAATTAGAACTCAGGATTTAGAAGCTCACTCAAAACTGCACAACTACATGGAAACTGAAGAACCTGATCCTGAATGACTACTGAATAAATAATGAAATGAAGGTAGAAATAAAAATGTTCTTCAAACCAATGAGAACAAAGACACAATGTACCAGAATCTCTGGGACAAATTCAAAGTAGTGTGTAGAGGGAAATTTATAGCACTAAATGCCCACATAAGAAGCGAGTAAAGATCTAAAATCAACATCCCATCCTAATGGTTAAAAGAACTAGAGGAGAAAGATCAAACAAACTCAAAAGATAGCAGAAGACAAGAAATAACTAAGATTGAGAAGAACTGAAAGAATTAGAGACACAAAAACCCTTCAAAAATATCAATGAATCCAGTAGCTGGTTTTTTGAAAAGATCAACAAAATAGATAGACTTATAGTCAAACTAAAAAAAGAGAGAGAGAGAGAGAAGAATCAAATAGATGCAATAAAAATGATAGAGGGGATATCAACACCCATTCCACAAAAATACAAACTACCATCAGAGGTTACTGAAAACACCTCTATACACATAAACCAGTAAACCTGGCCGAAATGGATAAATTCCTGGACATTTACACCCTCCCAAGACTAAACCAGGAAGAAGATGAATCCCTGAATAGACCAATAACAAGGTCTGCAAATGAGGCAGCAATTTATAGACTACCAACCAAAAAAACATTCAGGTCCATATGGGCTCACAGCTGAATTCTACCAGAGGTACAAAGAAGAGCTGGTACTATTCCTTCTGAAACTATTCCAAACAATAAAAAAGAGTGAATCCTCTCTAACTCATTTTATGAGACCAACATCATCCTGATAGCAAAACCTGGCAGAGACTCAACCAAAAAATAAATCTTTAGGCCAATATCCATGATGAACATGGATGCAAAAATCTTCAATAAAATACTGGAAAATTGAAAGCAAGGGCACATCAAAAAGCTTATCCATCATGATCAAGTAGGCTTCATTCCAGGAACACAAGGCTGGTTCAACATATGCAAATCTATAAACATAATCCATCACATAAACAGAACCAACGACAAAAGCCACATGATCATCTCCATAGATGCAGAGAAGGTCTTTGACAAAATTCAACAGCCCTATATGCTAAAAACTCTCAATAAATAAGGTATCAATGGAACATATCTCAAATAATAAAAGCAGTTTTTGACAACCCCACAGCCAATATCATATTAAGCAGGCAAAAACTGAAAGCATTGCCTCTGAAAACTGGCACTAGACAAGGATGCCCTCTCTCACCACTCCCATTCAATATGATATTAGAAGTTCTAGCCAGAGCAATCAGGCAAGAAAAAGAAATAAAGGGTATTCAATTAGGAAAAGAGGAAGTCAAATTATCTTTATTTGCAGGTGACATGCTTGCATATTTAGAAGACTCCATCGTCTCAGCCCAAAAAGTCCCTAAGCTGATAAGCAACTTCAGCAAAGTCTCCAGATACATAATCAAAGTGCAAAAATCACAAGCATTCCTATCACCAATAACAGACAGACAGAGAGCCAAATCATAATGAACTCCCATTCACAATTTCCACAAAGAGTAAAAACTACCTAAGAATACAACTAACAAGGAAACGAAGGACCTCTTCAAGGAGAACTACAAACCACTGCTCAAGGAAATAAGAGAGGACACAAACAGATGAAAAAACATTCCATGCTCATCGTTAGGAAGAATCAGTATTGTGAAAATGGCCATATGCTCAAAGTAATTCATAGATTCATTGCTATTCCCATCAAGCTACCATTGATATTCTTCATAGAACCGGAAAAAACCACCTTAAACTTCGTATGGAACCAAAAAGAGCCCACATGGCCAAGACAATCCTAAGCAAAAAGAACAAAGCTGGAGGCATCAAGCTACCTGACTTCAAACTATACTACAAGCCTACAGTAATCAAAACACCATGGTACTGGTACCAAAACGGAGATGTAGACCAATGGAATAGAACAGAGGCCTTGGAAGCAACACCACCCATCTACAACCATCTGATCTTTGACAAACCTGACAAAAATAAGCAATGGGTAAAGGATTCCCTGTTTAATAAATGGTGTTGGGGAAACTGGCTAATCATGTGCAGAAAGCTGAAACTGGACCCCTTCCTTATACTTTATACAAAAATTAACTCGAGATGAATTAAAACATGATACCTAACACGATAAAAACCCTAGAAGAAAACCTAGGCAATACAATTCAGGACATAGGCATAGGTAAGAACTTCATGACTAAAACACCAAAAGCAATGGCAACAAAAGCCAAAATAGACAAGTGGAATCTGATTAAACGTAAGAGCTTCTGTACAGCAAAATAAATAGTCATTAGAGTGAACCAGCAACCAAGAGAATAGTAAAAATTTTTTTTCAAATTACCCATCTGACAAAGGGCTAACATTAAGAATCTACAAAGAACTTAAACAAATAAAAAAAAAATCAAAAAGTGGGTGAAGGATATGAATAGACACATCTTAAAAGAAGACATTTACATGGCCGATAAACATATGAAAAACTTGTCATCAGTAGACAAATGCAAATCAAAAACCACATTTTGATACCATCTCACACCAGTTAGAATGGCAATCATTAAGAAATCTGGAGACAATAGATGCTGGAGAGGATATGGAGAAATAGGAATGTTTTTACACTGTTAAAGTGTAAATTAGTTCATTGTGGAAGACAGTGTGGTGATTCCTCAAGAATCTAGAAATAGAAATACCATTTGACCCAGCAATCCCATTACTTGGTATATACTGAAGTGATTACAAATCATTCTGTTATAAAGACACATGCACATGTATGTTCATTACAGCACTTTTTACAATAGCAAAGAGTTGGAACAAACACAAATGTCCATCAAAGATAGACTGGATAAAGAAAATGTGGCACATATGCACCATGGACTACTATGCAGCCCTAAAAAGATGAGTTCATATCCTTTGCAGAGACATGGATGAAGCTGGAAACCATCATTCTCAGCAAACTGAACAGAAAACCAAACACTGTGTATTTTCATTCATAAGTGGATGTTGAACAATGAGAAGACAAGGACACAAAGAGGGGAACATCACACACTGATGCTAGTTGTGGGGTAGGAGGGCTAAGGGAGGGATAGCAGGGTGGTGGGTGGATTGGGGAGGGATAACATTAGGAGGAATTCCTAATGTCAGTGATATGGGGATGGATGCACCAAACCATCATGGCATGTGTATACCTATGTTACTATTCTGCACATGTTACCATCCTGTACATGATCTGCACATGTACCCCAGAACTTAAATTATCATTTAAAAAAAGAAAAAAAGTTACTTATTTTAATACTTTTAATATGTTCTGTTTATGTTTGCGGTTATATTTTAATATTAAATATTGTCACAGAACCCTTCGGATGTTGCTTTTTTCTAGATGGAAATCTCTGTGGCCTTTGGCACCTTTGCCTGAGTTTTGCTTCGGCCGCTGGGCTGTTCCACTCATTCAGCATGGCGGGCTGCACTTAGCTTGTGCTACTGGCCAGGCAAGGGCAAGCCAGGTGCACAGTGACAGGTGGTATGTGTGAGTGATCAAGCATGTGATCCATCCACTGCACACAGCCAGGCACACCTTGGATACTGTGTCTGGCCCATGTGTATCATGAGCACCTTCCACGTCTAGCACAGGTGAATGTGGTGGCACCTGGAAGCTTGGAGATGCCAGGAACCACAGGGCTCAAAAAAGAGTGTCACAACCATGGTTCAGGGAGCTCCTAAGTCTGGGCCACCCAAATGGCTACAGCTCCTCTCCTTCTCTCTTCTCGTCCTCTCATCATCTGCAACATGATAAAGGGTATGTTTCAGTCCTGTTTGTGTTACAGCCCTTTCATACCCACCATTCAGTGGGTCCTGAGGTCTTGTCCCATATCCAGAAAGAATGAAGTATGCAGACAAGTACAGGCTGAGCAAGGTGAAGAAGCACTTTATTGAGTGACAGAGGAGACCCACATGGGTAGCTCCTCTCTGCAGGCAGATCATTCTGATAAGAGTCCAGCTCTCAGCAGAAAGGAGATCTACAGTGGGTAGCTCCTCTCTGTGGGCAGGGCATTCCAAGAGTTCAGCTCTTAGCAGAGAGGAGACCCACAGTGGGTAGCTTCTACCTGCAGACAGATCTTCCTGTCCACTGTCCAAATTTGGCTGAGTCCAGGGATTTTTATGGGCTTCAGAGGGGAGGAAGTGTGTGCTGATTGGTCCACAGGCAGCAATGAACAGTCCTGGAAAAAGTACCAAAAGCTCTCACTCCAATTCATGGAACTGGCAGCCTGGCCCCAAGATCTCAGGCTCCCTTTCTGGAAGGTGGGTTTACCTGAGGACCTACCACTTTCTGGCCATTAATCTGCCATCCACTGTGCCCAGTGCTCTAGGCTGTTTGTGCTGAGGGGTGCCTGCAGGCCCATGTGGTGCTGCTCCTAGACATCACTTGGCCTCCCTCCCATGCTTGTCAGTGCCCAAAGTCTGGAGGGGGGCCAGGCAGCTGGGGCTGGCATGTCAGTGCTGCCCCAAGCTGCAAACACCCAGCTGGGTCGTCACAGCACCCAGCCTTGTCCATAACTTTGCTCCAAAATCACAGCAGTTGCCAGGAGCAGGGACAGGCCAGGCAGTGGAAGTAGGCACTTCAAAGGCTTCGGGGGAGGGGAATTTACTGGGCTCTCAAGAATGAAGAGATGCCTGGGTCTGCAGCCATTGTCAGGCAGCAGTAGTTGTGTTCTGTAGGGTGGGGATCCTGCTGATCCTACTTGGAAGTGGGTGGGGCTTCTGCTTGTTCCCAGCTCCTGCCAGTTCAATGGAGAACTCAGGCCCAGCTGTGCCTTCCTCACTGCAGCTGTTATCTTAGCAGTGTCTGCTCCAGACAGGCTGCTACTGCCATCAATATGACCAATAATGCACAATGCTTTTGTGTTTACTTGAGTTACAGGAAAATTGAAAAATAATTTTAATTGAAATAAATAACTTTCATTTCAGGAAAGTATGATAGGGTGATACATATAAAATATAATTATTATAAAATTTTGGGTGCCAAATAACTACTATATAAATTTCATAACACAGATTTTAAGAGGTTATGTTTTAACATTTTGTAAATGTCAACATTTACAAAAATCCAAATTATATTATATAGAATTATTTCAACTTATACTAAAATATACAGATTTTAAGTGAGTGTAAGAGAACATAGCTTTTCAAATTTCTTTGAGAGGGTATCTAAGCAAGTGGTAGGCATCTATATCATGAGGTTTTCTTTTTCAAATCCTTTTCCTAGAGGCATGGCATTGTAACTCATTGAATGGAATTCTGTCTGCTATAAGGAGCTATTGTCAGGAGCTGTAAGAAAATGCTCTGAGCAGGATACACAGTCTGAGTTTTTTGCTTTCTTACATATCTATTTCCAAATAAAACATTGAATCTAAGAACCACCTGATGTCACTTAAATTCTTTCACAATCAACCAGACTGTCCAGTCCTCCCCTGTAGAAGAATAAAGAGGGTATTACCTAAACTTCTGTACTAAAAAGTGGGGATGGTATTACATTATACTGCCATTAAGTAACTGGAGTTTGTCAAATATTATCAGAAAGATGTGTTTAAAAGCCACAGTGGTTTTTGACACGTGTCATATACTGACAGTGATTTTATTCCCTTGCTAGTAGAGCAATCACACTTAAAAAAAATATTGGCCAGAATATTATTAAGTTTAATTTACATATTTTATTAAACATTATTACACATTTTACATATGTAATATGTAACATAATTTACATATTTAATTAAACATTAAATACATATGTACATATGCAAAATTTACATATGTACATATGTAAATATGTAAAAATACATATGTAACATAATTTACATATTTAATTAAACATTGTTAAGTTTAATTTACATATTTTATATTTAAAAATATTTATGATACTGTCTAAATTGCTGTTGTGCTTGCGCCAAAACTGATTATTCCATATTCTATACATGGCATACTGTATTTCTTATTTGTTAAGTAATAGCCAAGAATTAGAATTTTATTGGTGGTTGGATTAAGAAAAACTCTGTAGATAATTCTATTTATACATAATTGGCAATATCCCAACATATGTTTTTAAAATATAAATTGCAGAGACATATTTGATAGTATTACTTTTCAATATGGTACAATATCTACACATATTTATAAAATATTATTTTTAGAAAAATTGGGCAGAAAGGGAAATATTATAAACCAAGTTTCTCACACTATATTTCAAAGGTATTTTATGAATACAAAAGCTATTTTTAACATTGCTAGAAGCTTTAAACATACTAATTCTGACATAAAATTCTCCATATAAATGATATTAAGAAGAAAAATATTGGAAACACACTTAATGATAAAGTGATTATACAAGCAAGAAGTATAGATTTCTCTTTTTTTTTCCAATTATTTCAATATTCTAAACTTTCTTCAAGGAATTTTTTTATAATGATGAAAAGGAAAAATATTATTTTAAAGTTGTTATTAAGTATAATGTCATACAGTCCTTTAAATTGTTTTATATACTCAAATTTGAGATGTCATCTTTATTGCCAAAAATATAAAAATTTTAATAATATGGAATAATAAATGTAGCTCTAATCACCTTTAAATATTTTTATTAAAATATATATATGGTTTCAGTTATAAAATATGGATTTCTCACATTCTTACTTAGCCAACAAGTATAAGTGTATTCTGAAAATTCCCTAGAAATTGAGGGCATGCTATGTTCACTAGATTAGATTTTTTTCAAAATTGTATTATACTGAAACACTCAATGGAATCCAAATTTCATTATTACTTTTTGTTTTTGATAATATTCTGCTGCTGCCCACATGCATGATATTATAACAGAATTTAATTGGTCATATTCTTATCTCATGTATGTGATACTTTGTGAAAATGATACAAAGAGAAAGGAACTAGTGCTCTCTAATGGCTAAAGAAATGTAATAATAAGAAGTATAGGGCCGGGCGCGGTGGCTCAAGCCTGTAATCCCAGCACTTTGGGAGGCCAAGGCGGGTGGATCACGAGGTCAACAGATCGAGAGCATCCTGGTCAACATAGTGAAACCCTGTCTCTACTAAAGATACAAAAAATTAGCTGGGCCCGGTGGCGCGTGCCTGTAATCCCAGCTACTCGGGAGGCTGAGGCGGGAGAATTGCCTGAACCCAGGAGGCCGAGGTTGCGGTGAGCCGAGATCGGGCCATTGCACTCCAGCCTGGGTAACAAGAGCGAAACTCCGTCTCAAAAAAAAAAAAAAAAAAAAAGTATGGGCCAGGCGCGGTGGCTCATGCCTTTAATCCTAGCTCTTTGGGAGGCTGAAGCAGGCAGATCACCTGAGGTCAGGAGTCTAAGACCAGCCTGGCCAACATGGTGAAACCCCATCTCTACTGAAAATCCAAAAATTAGCTGGGTATGGTGGTGCATGCCTGTAATACCAGCTACCTGGGAGGCTGAGGCAGAGGAATGGCTGGAACCCGGCAAGCAGAAGCTACAGTGAGCTAAGATCATCAAGCCACTGCCCTCCAGCCTGGATGACAAAGCAAGATTTCCTCTTAAAAAAAAAAAGTATGACTGGGGAAGATTCTCCTTCTCATGGTAGTATGTACAATAATTTTTAGAATTGTTACTATGATAGGGGTAACTAAAGAAAATGTAGAAGAATCATGATTTTTAGGCAATCTCTACCATTCAAATACTATTAGCCTGTCTAGACCCATATGAAATTATATATTCATCAATGTTATTACCCATGTAATGCTAAGAATTGCTTTTAGCATGTATAATCTATTTAAGTGTTTCTAGTTCATATTCAGCTATATGCTAATCCAAATTTGGTAGCTTTTTTGCTGAAAACAAGACAAAGTGCTCCAGAATCAGTTTGAAATCATCAGTCATCATAAATGTTATTCTCCAATCCCCCACCCACTGCTGTCTATCCCTCCTGTAGCCCCTCCACCCGTTAACAGGCCCCGGTGTGTGATGTTCCCCTCCCTGTGTCCATGTGTTCTCATTGTTTAACACCCACATATGACTGAGAACATGCAGTGTTTGGTTTTCTGTTCTTGCCAGTTTGCTGAGAATGATGGTTTCCAGCTTCATCTATGTCCCTGCAAAGGATATAAACTCATCCTTTTTATGGCTGCATAGTATACCATGGTGTATATGTGCCACATTTTCTTTATCCAGTCTATTATTGATGAGCATTTGAGTTTAGACCTCTTAAAAGTGATTACATATTAGACTTCTTCCTCTCATCTCCCTTACCATTAAGTGGCCTTTCTGATGCTTCAGTTTCCAGAAAAAATAAGAGTTAATACAACTAGTAGATTCAAAAGATCTTGTCTCTATGATGTCTCTCTTAATTCATGGGGCATTAGTTTGCTGTTGTATGTTTATTTAACTTCAAAGTTCCTATAAATTTTATCTTGGTTATTTTCTGTAAATTTGTTCATTTTTTTTTTCGTCTTTGGAGACTGTAACCAAACTTGACGATTTGGTAAGAAATACTATTACACTTACTACTTAATACGAAATTATTTTTAAGTTTTGTTATGAATTTTTTCTGAAAATTCAAATAAAAAATCTTATTTATGCTACATTAAATAATATCCAGAGTTTTCTTATGGGATTATATAGCATGCAAAAGCAATTTATGACAAAATCTTACATTTATGTAAATACAAATTCATACAGGTTTGTAGTTAAAATTATCTTCTAACAATTACATTATATCTTATGATTCACAGCCCTTTTATTGTTAATGATGAAATCAAAGGAGGAAAGAAGTATCATGGGAAACCAATCACCATTAATACAATGTATTTTTATATCTTCTATCGTGTACTCTAATACACGGATAAGAAGAAGCACACTATTTTTACCGTTAGTTATTTTACTAAGAATAATAGTAAGTCATATATGTACAGATGTTCTATAACAGATTATTAATCACATATAATCAATTAAATACTTACAATAAATATGTTACAAATGTTACTAGTTTTATTTTTAAGAGAGCTGAAGCATAAGGTAGTAAAGTAATAATCCCTTCTATTCACTCCTATGTCAGTTTTTCATTCATTAACTCATTCATTGTTCAATAAAAATTAGGTGTTTACCATGTGCCAATCATTAAGCTAATTGCTAGGCACTTAAGGTGATAAAAGGTCAGTGGTATTATAGTTCATTAAGTAGTCTTCAAAGATTTTCTAAACAGGTTTTTCAAAATTCTCAGTTATTCACAAATATAAAAATTAGTATGTAGAACATACATTAATTACTACATAGTTCAGATCACATAGTTACATTATACTATATTTAATTTGCAATTTACAGATGCAGCAACTGAGGGAAAGTAAGAGTTAAGAATGGTAGCTCTGTAGTCAAACCATCTGGGTTTGAAATAGTCATTTAGATAGTGATACTGGATACTGAGTTTCATTTTTGCTATGTTTCAACAGTGAATAATGATATTAGGCTTATTATGAAGATGTAAATTGCTTGATAAAACCTGACTTTTAAGAAGCACAGAGAGATGTGTACATCCTACCTAAAACGAGGCATCCTTAATTTCCTCAGTTTATATGCCCTATGTTAAATAGGGTCCAGACTATTCAGTAACTCAAACTACAAACTCTGAATTCTTATCAGCTTTCTCATATGTCTCAGTTTGGTATTAAGTAGTCAGTAATCAAGTCTTACAATTCTACTTTCTATATTTCTCTTACTTAGAGCCTCTATTTTCACATGGGCACTGGTTTGGTATAGACTCTTGCCACTTTTACTTGGATAATTTATTTAGGCAGATATTTAATATAAACTAAAAAATACATAATTTGTAGGATTGAGTGGGAAATAAAAAAATTTGAATTAACTACTTTTATGCACTTGGAGCTTAAGATAAAATTTGAGAAACCTAATGTAACTGTTTATAATTATAAATAATATTTTAAAAATTGAACTTTGATGTATTATTATTGATTTCACAGTCATATATGATTGACAAAAAGAATACACAATAATTAATATAGGAGTTTTGAAAATCAGGAATTATTAATTAAATTTTTTATGAAAGCTTGCAATTTAGTAGTGATTTGACTTGGCTATATTTCAATCAGCCCCAAATAGTCAGCATGCCATATTACTAATTGTAAAATCAAATAAATTAAAGTAGCACTGCTCGATATATATAAAACTTACATTTTATTGAGATTATATTCCCTTATTTCTAGGCAGTAAGAGATTAAGGTGTTTGGCTTCTCTATTCTTGTGTCCTATAAGGCAGTTTCTGGGAGACATCATGATATAATTTGCCTGTGTGTTCCTACCCAAATCTCATCTCGAATTGTAATCTTTATAATCCCCAAGTGTGGAGGAAGGAACTTGGTTGGGGAGGGGGAAAGGTTCCCCCATGCTGTCCTCGTGAGAGTGTTTTCAGGAGATCTGATGGTTTTATAAGGGACTCTTCTCCACTTCACTCTCTCTGCTGCCACGTAAGACATGCCTGCTTCCTCTTCCACCACGATTTTAAGTTTCCTGAGGCTACCCAGTCATGTGGAACTGTGAGTCAATTAAACCTCTTTTCTTTCTAAATTACCCAGTCTCAGGTAGTATGTTTAAAGCAGTGTGAAAGTGGACTAATAGACACTAGTAGTCGCAGCAAGCCTGCATAATGAACAGCCTTCAAAGGCTAACTCAGGATGCTGGAACACAGAGCACAAAGAAGTGCTCTTGATTTCTAATTAGTTTCATAAATGAGTGAAATCTGAGAACCAGCTCAAAACTGTTATCTCACTGAGGATTTTCCTATCACTTTCTAGGCATTGCTGGTCTTTCCCTCTTATGCACTACGACTATACTTTAGCCCTAGTTTTTGGTTTCACACTGTTTAGTAAATATTTGTTAATACTCTACTTTCTCAAGAAAGCAACTGTATAAAATGCAAGAGAATGATTCCTTTCAATTCAGTACCAGGTAGCATGCATTAGTAATCACTCAGTAAGAGATTTTTGACTGTATAATTTTACGTTATTCATCACTCAATTTGTTGTTTTTTTCCAGATGACAATATAGCAAGAACTTGTCTTTTTTCATACTGGGTTGATTTTTTTTTTGACTGAATTGAATGGATGTGTGGGTATTTGCTAGATATAGCTCTATTTTGAATAATAGCTGTACTAAGCTGGCTTCAACTGATAGCTGTTTTCCATGTCCTATAGGCATTTTGATTGATTTTTACAATTCATGGGTTCTTTAAACTTGCCTGAACACAATTCTTTCTCTACACACATCAAAGAACACACACTGTATTTCATTATCTCAATTGATCGTTTTAACTTCTAATCTTCATGGAAGGATTCCAATCATTTCCCTGACTCCTTAAGCCTTTTACTATTGTTAGTTCAAATCTCTTGCTCATTTTACTTTCCAAACGAAAATACTTCAAATGTTAAATTTAAAGAGTGGAGAACTTATACATGTATATATATGTTTTTGCTCTTTCTATTTTGCCTCTAGGCTTTTCTGATGCTCCTGCCTGAAAAAGGTCTTTTACAGTCCACAAATTGTATACTCCCAATTCTTGCAGTCAGTTTATGATAAACATAGCAAACATGTAATATCCATAATATTTCAAAATATATGCAGATTAAAATGCCCATTTCAGGAAGCTGGTCTCAAACTTTCCCTAACCTCATATATATCTATAACCACAGAGAAAGTGAAAATAATTTTTTTGCCTTTAAAATAATAAATGATGGCATTGTATGAAAATAGATTATTTTTAAATGTTTTGAAATAATTTGAATTATAAAAATGTTGCAAAATTATAAATATAGTTCCATAAATCCTTTTATCCACATTACTCAAATGCAAGTATTTTACCAAGTGATATTTCATATCATTCTCTTCCTTTCTATATGTATTAATTTCTGAATCCTTTGAAAATAGTTTGTTGAAATTGTTTCATGTGCTTCTAATCAATTCAATGTGCTTCTTAAATATGAAGACATTTTAAAATAACCTTAGTAATTATCAAAATAAGGATATTAACATTTATATAGTACTATACCTAATAGCCAACAGCTTTATCCAAAAGGTATTACTTGTGCCAAAACTACCTATACCCAAATAATCAAAATGGTATTTTGGTTTATTTTCTGGTCTGGCATTACATGCTATATCATTTCCTTTAAACTAGAGGTGTTTCACAATCTGTTTTTGCTTTTCTTGAACTTGGTATTTTTTTGAGGAATACAGGGTAATTATTTTGTAGAATATTCCTCAAATGGGGTGTGCCTAATAATATCTCTGAATAGAATCATGTTATGCAATTTTGCAGAAGTACAGTAGAAGTGATATTTTGTTCTCAGTGTACTACATTAGGATGTAAATGATGTTTGTTCAATCTATTATTGGGGATGTTAACTTGGATTACTTGGTTAAGGTGATGTCTCCTAAATATTACTAATGTAAAATTAAGAACTTTTCATTTTTCTTTAGTAACTTCCATTCACTACCTTTATTATTCATTGATGATCCTTGTCTGTAACTATTATTACTATGGTTGTTGATAAATGATTTTCTAATTCTATAATTCATTGTACATTTAATAGGTGGAATTATATCACAAGAGAAAACTTTCTTTGTTCCTCTATGTATATATTGATTTATTTATATTAGCATGAGTTTATGGATTCTAACTTTAGTTGACAGTTTATAATCACTTATGATTAATAGTATTAAATATAAAGTGTCAGTGGAAGATGATAGTATCGAGTTTGTCCATGTATTCTTTTGATGTATCACATTATTTCTTTAGTATTTTCTTACTTTCTGTCACAAAAATATAAATTTTATTCTGGCGCTTTTCTTGCCCAAGCCCAGAAGAAACCGTTTATGAAAGGAGACTATTCCTTTTAGTGAAAAAAGTGATTTAGGGCAATGATCTGAGTGCCAGGTATGCTTATTTCTATCTGTGGGGAAGTACCTCTATTACCTCTCCGTGAATAGAGCTAGTAAATGCATGCATGCACATGGAGACATACACACATAAACATCTACATTTATCAATTATTCCATTTGAAATAGATTATATACTATTTTATTTTAATTTTTATTCTTATTTTTGACATAGGGTCTCATTCTGTTGCCCAGGCTGGAGTGCAGTGGCACAATCTTGGCTCACTGCAACCTCTGCCTCCTGAGCTTAAATGATCCTTGCAGCTTAGCTTTCCAAGTAGCTGGGAATACAGGTACATGTCACCATGCCTGGCTAATTTTTGTATTTTTAGTAGAGATAGGAATTTCACCATGTTTGCCAGGCTGGTCTCAAACTTCTGGCCTCAAGTGATCTGCCCACCTTGGCCTCCCAAAGTGCAAGGATTACAGGCATGAACCATCATGCCTGGCACATTTTATATTAAATTGACAAATTTCATAAATATATAACAAAGTGAAGATGTTACAAGAAAAAATGGAGAAGCTGGATAGTTTTAAACCTATTAGAGAAGTACATTTATTATTCATATTTCTGCAAAGAAGCTCTAGATATCAATGGCATTCCTGCTGCAAGCTTCCTAATATACAATAAAAGTAACACAATATTAAACTCTTTCAAATATATAAAATTCAAATGTTTTTCAACTTGCTTTTAGAGATCAGAATAACCATGGGAGTATATTTAGTAAAAGAAAAACTCACAAAAAAAGTTACAATTCACCTTTTATCATGTACATAGTACAATACCATCAAATCAAGTCCAGTGACATATAAAAAAGGCAATACATTATGGTCGAGTAATGATTATTCCAGAAAAAAAAGAATGTTTTATTTTTCATAGTCAGTGCATTTAATCATATTAGCAGGAGGAGGGGGAGAGAGAGATCAAGATTATATCATTCTCTTAATATATGTGAAAACATCATTTTGAATAATTTAGTAACTAAACATGATTAAAACCTCTCAAATCTAGGACAGAAAGGCTTTTCCTTAAATGTATGAGAAATAGTTCAAAATTCTGCAGTAAACATCAGGCTAAATGGTAAATTATTAAAAGGTTGGCCCCTAAAATTGGAAATAGGTAGAGGATAACAATAATGACTACTTCTGTTCAACATTGTGCAGGATGTCAATGCCAGTAGAAGAAGGCAAGGAAAAAAATGTGTGTGTGTGTGTGTGTGCATGTGTGTCTGTTTGTGTGAGATGTTTCCAAAGAAATAATCATTACTAAATGACATTAATGCATATATAAACCCAAATAATCTATAAATATAGAATAAATTAATAAATTAAATATGATTTGTTATATTTAATAGCTGTTTTGAATCGAGATCCAAGATGGCTGATTGCTACAGCTTGGGGTTGTAGCTCACAGTGAAAGCATATAGAACGAGAGGACACCACACTTTCAGATGAGTTTTCATCATTCACAGACCAGAAGATTCCCAGTGGAGGAGCCCCATCGGTCGCCAGTGTGACTCTTGTGGCCGGCGCAGCGGTTTTGCCAGTGCCTCAGTGCAGCAGCTCTTTGTGCAGAGTAAATGGGACTGGTTCCCCTTCTGACTGATGTTTGGAGCTCCAGGAAGGCAGAGCCGCTTATTACAGACTCAAGAAGAAAGTCAGACCAGAGATTCCCGGGCAGAAGAGCACCATCAGTCTTATTGCTGCTGTTTTGGCTGGTGCAGTGGGTTGCTCGGATTCCAGAGCTGGGAATCAATAAACTGGACGTCCACTCAGAAACCTAATTAGAGAGGTGGTAACTGTAAAGATGACAGATGGATACATTTATAACAAAGGGAAGAAACCAGACTAAAAAGGCTGAGAATACCCAAACTCAGAACCCTTCTTCCTCTACAGGGGATTACAGTTCCTCATCAGCAATGGAACAAGCCCTGTTGGAGAAGGACTGTGTCCCATTAACAGAAGGAGGCTTCAGAAGGTGGATGATAAGAAACTTCTGGGAGTTAAAAGAACTTGTTCTAACCCAATGTAAAGAAACCAAGAACTTTGAAAAAAGGTTTGACGAAATGCTAACAAGAATAGACAGTACAGAGAGGAATATAAATGAACTAACAGAGTTGAAAAACACAACACGAGAACTTAGCGAAATATGCACAAGTTTGAATAGCTGAATTGATCAAGCAGAAGAAAGGATATCAGAGGTCGAAGACCAACTTAATGAAATAAAATGAGAAGACAAGAATAGAGAAATAAGGATAAAAAGAAATGAGCAAAGTCTCCAAGAAATATGGGACTATGTGAAAAGACCTAATTTACATTTGATAGGTGTACCTGAATGTGATGGAGAGAATGAATCCAAGCTGGAATACTCTTCAGAATATTATTCAGGAAAACTTTCCCAATCTAGCAAAGCAGGACAATATTCAACCCCTGGTAATACAGAGAACACCACAAAGATATTCCTCAGGAAGAGCAATCCCAAAGCACATAATCATTAGATTCACCAGGGTTGAAACGGAGGAGAAAATACTAAGGGCAGCCAGAGAGAAAGGTCAGGTTACCCACAAAGAGAAGCCTAATAGACTTACAACAGATCTCTCAGCAGAAACCGTACAAGCCAGAAGAGAGTGGGGGCCAATATTCAACGTCATTAAAGAAAAGGACTTTCAGCCCAGAATTTCATATCCTGCCAAAGTAAGCTTCACAATTGAAGGAAAAATAAAATCTTTTATCAACAAGCAAGTACTCAGAGATTTTATTACCACCAGGCTGGCTTTGCAAGAGCTTCTGAAAGAAGCATTATACATAGAAAGAAGCAATCAGTATTAGCCTTTCTAAAAATATACCAAAAAGTAAAGAGCATCAACATAAAGAAGAATTTATATAAACGAATGGATAAAATAGCCAGTTAACATCAAATGGCAGTAACCCTAAATTTAAGTTGACTAAATCCCCCAATCAAAAGATATAGCCAAAACCTAACAGTATGCTGCATCCAGACCCATTTCACATCCAAAGATACACAAAGACCCAAAACAAAGGGATGGAGAAAGGCTTACCAACTAAATGGAGAGCATAAATAAATAAATAAATAAATAAAAAGCAGGAGTTGCAATTCTTGCATCTGATAAAATAGATTTCAAAGCAACAAGGATATAATGGTAAAAGGATCAATGCAGCAATAAGAACTAACGATCCTAATGCCTGGATACCTAAGACCCATAAAGAGATTTAGACTCGACGAGGCAGAAAATTGATGAGGACAATCAGGACTTGAACTCAGATCCAGAACAAGTAACTTAATAAGTATTTATGGAGCTCTCCATTTTAAATACACAAAATATACATTCTCCACTTTAAATACACAAAATATTTATCGGCCATTATTAATACCCATTTTTAGAATAAAGCAATATTCCTATTCTCTCTCCCTCTTTTTCTTTCTCTTTCTTCCTCTCCTTCACTTCTTTTTTTCTCTTTCTTAAAAATAAAACAAATAAAAAAAGAGATATGACTGCTTCCATCTACTATTCCCATTTACATATTTTGTGGCCACACAAAATTTAAGTACATAGGAGATAAATTTTTATTTGACCCAACTTCTATCCATGCTGAACAGCAGAGTGAATGCTCTAAGTTTTGCTACTGGCATTCTTACATGTTATAGAATTGCTTTCTGTCCTTCCACTGTACATCAAATTCACTAACTTCTTTTCCCCCAATTGCTTTTGTTATCAAATTAGACTTTTTCATAATTTGTGTGGTAGCAATTTCAAATTCCAGTCAGACAATTACTTGTCCTCCACACTTCTAGTTAGTTATACCTCAGCAAAAAAAAAGAGATGTTTCCAAAGAAACAATCATTAATAAATGACATTAATGGATATATAGAAACCCAAATAATCTATAAATATGAATAAATTAATAAATTAAATATAATAACTGCATACATTAGTAAATAAACAAATAAAAACTCAAGTCACTTTTATTTCTGTCACCAGAAGGAAGCAACTAAAGAATAAAATTTTAAAATTACAATTAAAAATAGCATTAAAAATTAATAACCAGGAATAAATCTAAAGAGATGTATGCAAGATATATACATTGAAAATTATGGAATGCTAAAAAAATTAAATAATATCTTAATTTTATAAATAATATCTTAATAAATAAAAAAATACATAGCATTCATTGTATACTCAATATAGTAAAGATATAATTGCTTTCTAAATCAGTCTGTGGACTCAATAAAAATTTTATCAGAAGTTCAGTAGTTTATGTGTAGGTATGTGTAGTATGTAAAGCAGAAAATTGATGAGTTTATAAAAAATGAAAAGGACCAAGAGAAACTAAGACAGTCTTGAAAATAACATATCTGTATGCCTTGTGTACTACCAGATGTTGAACTTATGATAGAGCTATAGTAATTTATGCAATTTAGTATTAACTAAAGGTCAATGTATTAGAAAATTTATAATCTACTTGTAGCACAACAATATGTGGCAGAATATGAATATACAAATTCTGTTGTAGATAGAAAACTAAAGCAGATCAGTGGACATGCTGTCAACATTGATCTCTATTGATTTCAGCAAATCAATTATTTATAAACCTTTTATACAGATTGTTATGAGCTGAATTGTGACACCCCCCCATCCATATGTTAAATTCCTAACTCCAAGTACCTCAGAGTATAAATGTATTTGGAGGTAAGGCCTTTAAAAAAGTAATTAAAGTAAAATGAGTTCATAAGGGTAGGCTGTAGTTTAATATGAGTGAAAAGATTACAAAATGAGATTAGGAAACAGACAGACACAGAGGAAAAAACCAGATTAAGAAACCAGAGGAAGATGGCATTTACAAGCCAAGGAGAGAGATCTTATAAGACATCAACTCTATCAACACCTTGATCTCAGACTTCTAAGCCCAAGAACTGTGAGAAAATAAATTTATGTTGTGTAAGCCACCCAATCTGTGATACTTATGTCAGCCCTGGCAAACTAATATACAAATCTAATTAAAAGTGAACAGCCAATTGGAAAGGCTGATTTAAAAGTTCCCATTTGTATTAGCAATGAAGAAAATAATGTATCCAGGACATGTAATTTTGATATGTTATCAAAGGGTTATTTAAAAGTCAACTTAAAAATGAAGATGTGTAACATTTTCATGAATCTGAAGACTCAATTTTGTAAGAGTCTGATTCTTCCTTACATCAAAGCAATTCCAGGTAGTAAATCCATTTGATGATGTAATGAGGAAATTTTGCTGTGTTGTTGCAATATGTTTCATCTGTCTACTGTTATGCCTTAAATAATTAAAAAATACATTTTCAAATCTATTTTTCCAGTTCTTAGCATGAAATTAATTTTTTTAACTTTGTTGATACTTCTCATAATAATAGTATTGTTCAATGCATAATTTTCTGTTGTATTTTTCCTCTTTTGATGCCCAGTGTACTCTGAACTATAATGTTCTTGGATACAATTTTAAATTTGTTGGTACTTTTCTGGTTTCAGCAACTTCTTTGTTTCTGGAATCAGGAATTGTTTTTCCTTCTGTCTTTTTAGATTTGTTCTCTTTGTCTCTCCTTCTCTCTCTTTATGTGTATATCTCTTCAGCATTTATATGTTTCTGAATTGGAAAAGGGACCTATCTTTATCAGCCTGATTTTACATTTCCACTATTTTGAATTTTCACTATAGAAACTATAATTATCATTTTGGAACACGTATATTTCTACATACTTTTCTGACCATATTGTATCTATTGGCTAATTTAATGCTAACAAGTATCCTGTTAGATGGTCAACTAGTATTTCATTTGAGGAATCCTTCTATTGCTCAATAAGAAACATGAGGCAACAGGAGTTTGGTAATTTTCCCAATGTCATATAGTCTATATGAAGCAGAGTCAGGAATTTGGATTTAAATTATGTGATTATATGGCATTGATATGCCATCACAGTTCTATTTTTTCTGTATCTTTCTTCCCATCAGTTAAATCTAATTATGCTTATGAGTACAATTTTAAACTGAAATTTGTTTTTTTTTCCCCAAAGTCCCTACATTTGAAAATTTTACTGCATTTCTCCCTAGATTTTAGGTAGTAGTTCGTGGGAGATTTTGAAATTTTTTTCCTTTTAATGTAAAAGTAATGTGATTACCACCATCCAAGTACTGCACCATGAATGAAATAATTATATGTCCTATTTGCCACAGCCAAATTATCTGGTCTTCCTTCTTAGAATGACCCTAATCTCTTCCTGACCACAATCTCACCACCAGTAAGT
Source organism: Leontopithecus rosalia (assembly GCA_028533165.1). Classification (NCBI taxonomy): domain Eukaryota; kingdom Metazoa; phylum Chordata; class Mammalia; order Primates; family Cebidae; genus Leontopithecus; species Leontopithecus rosalia. Next base: position 93,520,963 of record CM052649.1, on the reverse strand, counting down.
CTGTTTCATATCTTTCAGAATTTCTTGAAATACCTGAACTATTAGGATCACCTGTGCTTTGCAATTTCTCATATATTTTTACCCTAAATGTTTTAAGAATTTACACAACTCTTTTTTAAAAAATAAAATTTTTAAGTAATATCTTGAATTCTTTATGTAGTTACACGTTCTTAAATTTCTGAGACTGACTCAATCAATACAGACAGGAGACTAAAACCTTTAAAAATATATACACAAGGGAAAGCAGTGATTAGAGCATCAGCAACAATTAAAAACAAAATATCCAGCATTTTAAGAATTAATAAATCCATTAGTTTTTCATCTATTGACTCATTTAATTATTTATTTGCTATTTCATTCAGTAATTATATGTATGTATGTACATATGTATGTAATTCTTATCTATTGTAAGCCAAGGAATATTTCAAGCACGGGGAATATAACAATGATCAACAATTCTATTGCAATAGAATCTGTGCAAATAAAATTGCTTATTGGGCAATTTTACTCACGTAGTAAAAATTTCTAAAGAGAAAAGGAAAATAAGCAAATACATGAAATAGGTATTTGTAAATTATCTTTGATAGTATAACATTTTCCATGGATTCCTCAGGTTTCTGCACAGGCTGGGTCTTCTAAGAAAAATACATGTTTCAATAAAAAACAGCCTTAGAAGCTAGAGAGAGGGTTTCCCTCTGGACAAATTTGGAGATACACTTTGAAGGTGTCCAAGCTAGTAAAGATAAAACCCTCTCTGTTCTTTTCCCAGAGACATATGCTTATGTTCCAGGATAACAAACCTGTGGAACTTTCTCTGTCCCTCCAGAAAGAGCTTTTTCTCTATTCCAGAAAAATGAATAATCTCGCTCTCTACAGAGGAGGGTAGATGGATTTGCCAGCAGCCTCATAAACTCTAAAAGGCTCCTAATTTCAGGCTTCCTCTCCTGTGGTGCAATCCACTGCACGTGCAGGTAAACATCTGGTCCTCATCATGTTCCTCTGTGGGATGTAGGGTATGGGGAAGTTACACAAGAAACTGCTTTGGCTACTGTTTTTGGTCTTTTGCTGTGGTCTGTTTTTGACTCAGAAATCAAAATCTTTTGTTCTTTCATATATGTGTTTTAGTATATGTGTTTGGGAGTGTGTGTGTGTGCGTATCTGTAACATTCTGGCAGGCTAACAGCTCAAAAGTAGGGTAAAAGCCTCAGACCCAGGCTGGGAGCAGTGGCTCACCCTGTAATCCCAGCACTTTGAGAGGTCAAGGCGGGCAGATCACCTGTGGTCAAGAGTTCAAGACCAGCCTGGCAAAGATCAAGAAACCCTTTCTCCACTAAAAATATAAAAATTAGCTAGGTGTGGTAGCACACACCTGTAATCCCAGCTACTGAGGAGGCTGAGGCAGGAGAATCACTGGAACCCAGGAGGTGGAGGTTGCAGTGAGCCGAGATTGCACACAGCACTCCCACCTGGGTGACAGAATGAGACTCCCCCCTCAAAATTTTTTTTTCAGACCCTTCACTCTTTCCAATTTAATAGCCATATGTACTAGACAAAAATTACATAGCGTATGATGAAAGAAAATAGATATATATAGAGGGACATGTTTAAGTAAAGGTTCTAGGCCATTGATGCTGAGATCTGAAGATACAAAGGTATAATTAATGCAAAGAAAAATTAATATTAATATGAGTGAGAATATAAAATATTCAAGAAATATAACAAAAAAGACCAGGACAGAGGAAGCCTAAAGTGTCAGAGACTGCTAAAGATGTAGATTTAAGCAGAATACAGATCTTGTGGGTGTGGCTGGTAATGATTAGTTTGAGAAAATTGGTAGAAGTTTAAATTGAGGCTCAGCTCCAATAATTTGGTTTTAGACATAGTAATTTTGATATTGTATATAGAAATGGAAGTGCTGAGTCAACATTTGGATTTATGTCTGCAGGTGAAGGAGGAATGCTGGGATTTAGGAAAACTAGCCTATGTATAGTCTTTAAAGTCTAATGACTGTATGCACTCACCCTAAGGAGATGGAATGAACAGTGAAGTACACTCAGGAGAATAGGAGAATAGCAAAAGAGAAAACATCTAGCCAGTGAAAATTGGGATAAAAATGATAAAAGCTATGTTATGGAATATAGCTGAGGGTGGTTTTCATATGTTGTGACAATGTTCACTATGACAGAGAATTGTTCACTGTTTTTGGTGATGTGAAAGTCATGTGTAAAATTCCTAAGATTCATTTTAGTGAATCGGTTAGGCTGGTGGTTGATAAGAGTGGATGGGGGGAAAAATACATAGAAATTGAATGCATTGAATTCCTTGATTTTTTTTTCTTAACTGTGAAAATGTATAAAGAAAGAAATCAAGAATTACATAGATTCAAGTGAATTCCTTCAGATTGAACTTTCTTCTAGATACAGTTATTGAAAAGAAAAGACTATCACTTTTTTTGAGTCTTTGACTGTTAATAAATCTATTTTTTGGCTGTTACAGGAGACACAGTTGTATACGGTGAAAAGAAAACTAGAAAACCAGATCTGATTATGAAAACGTAGACCTGGGTATTCTGATTATTGAAGTATTACACTTATAATAATCACTCTAATTCTCAATGCCTTCATTTGTGAAATCAGAAAATATTTTCTACCTGCACAGAGACTTGCAAGATTAATGTGTGTTTAACTATGAGAACACACATTCAAAACCCGTAGAAGTACATAAATATTTATTTCACCAGTTTATGCTAAAACAAAAGAAAACCAAAACTATTTGATATATAAAATAATGTATCAAAAGAAAGTAATATGCAGCACAATGTGCTCTATATGCTAACTTAACATTTTAAAATAGTATTTATTATTTTATTTTAGTATAGAAGATGTAAAACTTCTATAAGAATAAGGGGCAGAGCGTTCAGATCATAGCCATACACCTCCGTAGCAACAGAAATCTTTACAAATTAGTCAAAATGCTGGCTTTGCGGCTGTAATCTGTTTTACCTAGAAAACCATGGATTCAGAATACATGGGTAAAATAGCTGAGAAAAACGTAATGAATTGTGGTTTTACATGTCTACACTAGAATACAGAAGGTTTTAATTATCTTGATATTCACACTGACAATTTTTAAGGCCAAAAATATGCTTTTTCAGAAGAAAAGATGATATATTATATCCTAACTTTTAAATGGTTTACTAGCCATTTAAAGTGACTTGGAAATTCTACTGTCAACATTCTTTTTCACTGCTCATTGAACATGAAAAAAGGAAAATCAAAAGAAACTTTTTGAAAACAAATTGAGGGAGTCTAATGTAAGTCATGAAATTGCGTATCATTAAAAAGACATGAAAGCACTGGCTAAATTTTTATATTTCTAATTGTGCATATGATGGAGTCCTTTATTTTATTCTTATAGACAAAAATTATGTAGCACATGTTAAATCTCAGATTTTTACTCTGTCAGAACTTTTAAAATATATTATATCAATAGTCAGTGGTTTGAGAATAATACCTTGGTCTCCATAGCCTGCTAGTCATCAGATTGTTCCTTTTTATTTCTGTCTTACTCCTTCTAAGATACTTACTAGATATCATATACTTGATTAAACAAAATTTTAGAGAAATGATATATCTATTTGGTGGAACTAAGAGACTGCTGTTAAGTGTTTCTTCTCAAATAGCAACTTGAACTTAGTATTCAAAACTCAATATATAAATTACATGAGAATATTTATGAAGGATAGAACTTGTGCTAATTAGAAAAACAACTTTTCCCACATTGAAGGACATTAATTCTAAAATTCACATGGGAAATTTAAATTTTTTATCAGCTTTTGATTTTATTTCTGGTATATATGAAAGTATGTTTTCCCTCAGATATTAAGTACATAAATATAGTTGCAAGGAAGTAGTTAAAATATCTGGCCTGTGATCCATTTATTCTTTAACCAGAGTGTAACCCCAGGAGAAAGAAAACAGGGCAAGTGACCTGTCCTTATCTCCTTGTCAACTGGACCTCTGTGTAAATAGGCTGATGATATTTGCTTGGGGGAAGAGACCTAATCTACAGAGACCCTTAGCAGGATGCCCCGTCTAAAGGATTACTTATAGTAAATAAAATGGCAATCACCCGATTTATGAGGCATGGCTCCCTAGAGAATGCCATACCACTCTGCGGGCATAAAATAGAGATGTTATATAACTTAAATGCCTCCTGCTGTGTGAGGTAAAGCCACAAAACATCCGTTGGAAACCTCATCTATTATTTGGCAGGGGAGTGCTGGCTAATATTAGAAGGAAGGATTTGGTAGGGTTGTCAGATGTAGCCAAATACAGATGCCCAGTTAAATTTTTGTTGGAGAGAAACAATAAAGTTTGTGTGTAAGTATGCAAGTATGTTCTATCCAATATTTGGGACCTATTTTACTAAAAAAAAAAGAAATAAAGAAAAGTTATGCTTGTGCCTCTGCAATTCAAATTTAAATGTGCATCTGTAGTTTTTGTGGTAAACCTAATACCTAATCTGCAGAAACAGTTGGGATGTCCCAGGCACGTAACACTTATCTTCTTCCTTGGATTCAGATGTATTGAGGTATATCTCAATACATGTATACAATAAAAATTGTATACATTGTTGTATAACATGATTCAATTTATGCACACTTTATGCTAGAATCTAGGTAATTGACATATTCTTCAAGTTACGTAGTTATTTCAAGTGTATGATCCATTAGTATTAACTATAGTCACATGTTGTGCATTAGATTTCCTAAACTTACTCATACCTGAAAGTTTGTACCTTTTAATAAACATCTCTCCATTTCTCCCACCCCACAGCCCGTTAGTCACAATTTTACGCTCTGTTTCTATGCATTTCACATTTTTAGATTCCACATATATGTGATATCATATATGTACTTCTCTGTATGGCTTAATTCACATAGTATAACGTCCTTCGAGTTCATCCATGTTGTTGCAAGTGGCAGCATTTTATTATTTGGTAATGCTGAACAGTCTTCTATTCTCTTTCCCATTTTCTTTGTCATTAATCTATTGATGGTCACTTAGGTTATTTCCATATCTTGGCTACTGTGAATAATGCTTCAATGAACATGGGAGTGCAGATATCTGTTCAAGATGCTGATTTTATCTTTTTTGATATGTGCCCAGAAGTGAGATTGTTGGATCATATGGCAGTTCTATTTTAATTTGTATTGAAAACAATATGGGGGCCTCCATACTGTTTTTCATTATAGCTGTACTAATTTACATTCCTATCAACAGTATAAGGTTCTTTTTCATCCATGTCTTTGCCAATGTTTACCTTTTGAGTTTTTTGTAATAACCATTCTGACATGTGAGGTAATAAACATCTCATTGTGGGTTTGATTTGCATTTCCTTCATGCTCAGTGATGTTGAACACCTTTTCATATATTATTTTGTCATTGGTATGTCTTCTTTCTAAAGATGTCTGGACATTAGCAAAGGACCTAAATAGACATATTTAGACTATCCTCTGCTAATGACCTAAATAGACAGTATATTTAGGTCCTTTGTTAATGTCCAGACATCTTTAGGAAGAAGACAGAAAGTCTAAAGATGTTTATTTAGATCCTTTGCTCATTATTTAATTGGATTATTTGTTTGGCCATAGAGTTGTATAAGTTCCTTACACATTTTGGATCTTAACATCTTATGATATATGATTTGCAAGTATTTCTCCCATTACATAGGTTGCCTTTTCACATTTTGTTGATTGTTTCCTTGTGCAGAAACTCTTTAATATTATGTAGTTTCACTTGTTAATTTTTGGTTTTGTTGCTTGTGCTTTTGGTATCATATACAGGAAAAGCATTGAAAATATCAATATTAAGGAGCTTTTCCCTACTCTTTTTTTTATAGAAGTTTATAGTTGGAGTTTATATTTAAGTTTTAAATTCATTATGAGTTTACCTGTGTGTATAGAGTAAAATAAGGGTTCAACGTCATGCTTTTGCATGTGAGTATCCAGTTTTTCTAACATTATTTATTAAGAGACTACCTTTCAACATGGAGTATTCTTTCTACCTTTGTTGAATATTGGTTGATGGTTTATACATGGGTTTATTTCTGGACTTTCAGGTCTCACACAAGTCCAAAACCCAATAGAGAAAATGACAATAAACCTTAAAGCTCTAAAATAATCCTTGATTCCATGTTCTGCCTTTTTGACATAATACGAGAGGGTTGAGACCCCCATGGCATTGAATGGCTCCACCACTATGGCTTTCCTGGGCTCAGCCCATGAAACAGCTCTTGTGAGTTGGAGTCTCATGCCTATTTCTCTCACAGCTAGCATTGCACACTCAAGAGTTCCACAGTACTGGGTTTTTGGGTGTGGCCTCATTCCCACAGCTCCAGTAGGCACAGCTCTCTATGGAAGCTCTGCGCCTACAAGCAGGGCCACTGGACTATGCGTTACATTCTTTGAAATCTAGGTAGAACTAGCCATACCTTCACAGCTCACATACTCTGTATGCCTGCAGAATTAGCACCATTTGGATGCTGCTTAAGTTTAGGGGTAGCAGCCCCAGCCATATCCAAGTCTGCTTGAGCCGCAGCTGGGGCAGCTGAAGAACACTGCACTGGAATGCAGGGAGCAGAATCCCATGGAGGCCCTGGACATGAACCCATGGAGGGTGCCTTGGGCCCATCCCACAAAACCATTCTAACTTCCTGGAGGACTGGGCCTGTGATGAAAGGGCCAATCTCAAAGATACAGAATCGCCAAACTGCCTTTGGGATCATTCTTCATTGGCTTGATGAATAACAACTGGAATACTTTTATGCATACCAATCTCTATCAAAAGGTCATTTGGCAACACCCTTGGTATTTTCTCCTAATTTTTTTTTTATTGTTTACATGGTCAAGCTGAAGATGTTTCCATTTTTTTACGTCATTTTCCTTTTAATTATAAATTCTGTCACTAAATCATTTGTCTCTTCTCTCATTTTACTACATGCAGTTAAATGAAGCTCTGTAGCTCCTTTAATATTTTATTTGGAAATTTCTTCTGCCAGATATTCTAGTTTGTTGCTCTTAGGTGTGCCTTCCATAAAATCCTAGGGCATAAACAGAAGTCAGCCAAGTTCTTCACCACTTCATAAAAAGGACAGACTGTATTCCATTTTTCAGTAAGATACTCCTTATTGCCTTTTGAGTGCTCATCAGAATGGCCTTCACTGTTTTTATTTGTGTTCATACCAACACTCTAAGCATGATCACTTAAGTAGTCTCTAAGAAGTTTCAGACATTCCCTGTAGCATTCCTCGTTTGGAGCCCTCACAAGAATCACCCTTAATATTCCATTAATGACAAAACAGGCTTTTTCTATCCTGCTTCTCCAAATTCTTCAAGCCTCTAGCCATTACCCAGTTCTGAAGATGCTTCCAGAATTTTCAGTATTTGTTATAGCAACACCCAATTTCTCTGGTACTGATTTCCTGTATTAATTCATATTGTGCTTCTATAACAATGTATCGCAGACTAGGTAATTTATAATGAATAGAAATTCATTAGCTGACAGTTTGAAAGATGAAAAGTCCAAGATCCACAGACCAGAATCTGGTGAAGGTCTTCTTGGTAAAAAGGCAAAAAGAAGCAAGCAAAAGAGAGTAAAATGTGGCCAAACTCCCACTTGTGTACCAAACTCTTTGCCACAATAATGAACTCACTTCTGTAATGATGGCATTCATTCATTCTCTCATCCTCTTCTTAGGCCCCACTAAACACTGTTGAATGGGGGATTAACTTTCCAACACATGCTTTCTGGGGATATATTTAAATTGTAGCACACTCATTGAAGTATACTGTCTGAAAATAAGGAATATTGATTGAGAAAATTTAACTGATCATAAGACTAGAAGTCAATAAAGATTTTCTCTCTAAGAGCTTCATTAAAATTTTGTAATATTAGATAACATGTTCAACAAATAATTTAAGCTCAAGTTTAATATGGCTTTTGTTTTGTTAAGGCTTTTATTTGTTTGTAATAATAGCATCAGTATAAGATGGATAATTTCCATACAAATGCTATTCTTATACAAATACAAAAAGTTTGAAGGAAGTGTTGAGAGAAGGAAGTGTTGTGGAATACAATGTTTTCATCTACAGTAATATTTTAGAATATGTGAAATCCATTCAACTGGGATTTTAGGAAACTCTTGAACTATACTAACCATGAGATTTTACTCTCTAAAATGACTCATTTGCCAATGTTACACATTGCCAGTTGAGAAGAGACTCGCAGATGTAACTACTACAATCACAGTGGTAGTACTAGGTAGAACTAGCCAACCTTCACAATCACAGTGGGAGAAGAGTGAAGATCTTTTTGAGAAGGTTCAGAGGCTAATGATGACTTGTGCCTGAAGAGAACTTCTCAGTCTGCCCTGAACTAAGCTGCTGGCAAAGCTGTTTCCTCTTAAAAAATGACTTTCAACTCCACTACAACTGTCAACTGGGTTGGAAGAGCAGAAAAGCTTGACCCACAGAGTTAATAAGTAGTAACTTTGTAATCTGAACCTAGTTTATCTAAATCCTAAGGCTGCAATTTTTCTAATACGACACTAATAACTTTTTATGTTTAGCTATAGGCATTGTTACTCTGAACATTATTGCTATGTTGTTTGTAAATACATGTATTTTAAATGATGATCCAACAAACTTATTCAATAAATACTGCCACTTCTCTATGAATTTCTACAAATTGAAGTGGCTCTTGAAGTTGTTTTGACATTCCCTACTAAGTATCTGACTGCTCATTAAGAAGGAAAATGTGTTTCCCATATGCTGATCTTTGACCTTTCTATTTGTAGAGCATTTTACATTTATGGTTTCATTACCTCCTCCAAAGCTCTGACAATATTTGGCAAGTTCTACAAAATAGTAACTTGATCAGCTTGCTTGAAGGCCACCCAGCAAGTCAAGAGCAGCCAAATAAGGGCATGACCACAGATATTTTGACTCTCTTTTATTCCTATGTTATACAAAAATATTTCTATAACAAAAATGTTTTTTCTCAGAAATCTATTTAAATCTATATTTGATCAATTGTTAGCAATAAATTATATAAAGAAAACAAGAAGATAAGTTTAGTGTTATAGGTTCTGTAACTAATTTTCTTCAGTTTTTAGTACCAGTAAGGTGGAACTTTCTGAGTTATAGTTATAATATGTTTGAAACATGATTGATAAACAGCTGGCAGAAATGCTAGTTATAAAAGAAAATATTTTGCAAATTTTGTGCTAAATGTAATCTTTAGTATATATCTTAAATGAATATTTACTTTTATTGAAAATTATGAAAAAAACTAAGAGGCTTATTAAATTAACTCCATAATTCATATTAGATAATTTGCATAACTGTTGCAATGAAACTTTCCTCCTTCATGCTAAATCCATCCCAAAGATAATTGTAGAATAACATTATAGAACTTTACAAGCAAAGAAGCCCAATGAGATAATTGTTGTCCTTGCTATGTATGTAATGAAGCTGAGGTCAGAAAGATTAAGTGACTTGTTCAAGGTCATACAACTAACGGGTGAGTAGAATTTACAGATCCTGACACCCACTCCATAATCTTGTGTTTATGATCTATTTAATAGCTTTTTGTGCAACAGCAGTAAATAGCTTAATCACTTGATCACAGGGCACATTGATTCAACAAGTCAAATATGACACAGCTTAAAAGGTACATTTTTATGAAAGATGTTTACCTTATCCTTGTTTACACAGCAAGGAACTTTGAGGAGTTAATTTCAAAGCTATAAGCTTCGTGAATCAACTTTGATAGAAAACAAATATGGCAAAACAAATAGAGCAAATCAAAACAACCTCCAAATATTCTAAGTAGATAAACAATAATACAACATAGAAACATGCCATATTGTGTTTGCAGTTTAATGAAAAGAAAGTTAATTCAAAATTTTAATATCAAATCAGCTTACAAAAAGATCAAGAAAGTAGAAAGAAATAAACCCAAGTAATTTAAAAAATCACTGTGATCATTATAAATAGAATTAAACTTTCTTTTTGCTCAACTCTTTTCTTAGAAAGTATACAGAGAGTAAAGTGAAAGATAGCTGATCTAGGGCAAAAGAGTTTTAGTACACACATTCCATACCTGCATTGTTTTATATAAAAAGTATTAAAATAGATACTATACATTCAGAAACAAAACTTAGATATTTGTGCAATTTCATTAGTATACATAAGACAGTGTTTTCAATAGCAACTTAAGGTATTAAAATCTCTCTCTTTTTTTTTTTTGGGAGGCCGAGGTGGGTGGATCACCTGAGGTCAGGAGTTCAAGATCAGCCTGGCCTTCATAGTGAAACCCCATCTTTATTCTTTTTTTTTTTATTGCATTTAGAAGACTATTTAATCATTGTGAATTTCTTGTCAGTGCTTTGAAAACAGACTCTGGAGTCATAACAATGTGAATAATGGGTGTATTGATTTTTTTCACATTCAGAATCAATGCATTCATATTCCTTGGTAGATTTATATATTAGATTTACAATATTTTATATGAAGTTTAAAAATTTTATATTTGAATAGTAAGTTGTTGTATATTAAGATATGAGATGGGAAGAAGAAAATCTTAAAGGAACATAAAATATAAAAATATTTACATTTTACAAGAAGAGTCAAGAAGTGTTATCTATAGTTGATAGAAAAGGAATTAATGTTGAGTTTATTCTTTAAAGTAAGAAATTTGATCTATTAACTAAGTATAATGACAAAAATATGTAAAGGAAAAAGATAATGCAAGTGTGTAGTAAATATATACTGTCTTCTACCACAGCATACAGACAACAGGTAATGTTTAACCGTTATAAATCAAGAAAGAAAAGCAGAGTATGTTATTTATAGACATGAAATTAGCCATTGAGAAAGAAAACCTACTTAAAACTACCTGCTAGCCAGAATGGATTAGTTCTTAAAAATGGGAAAGAGATTTTTCTTTTATATTCTTTTATTTTGTAAATCATGTGTATGGGTTAATAATATGTTTAGGTTGGGCTATAGAATAAAATAATATTAAATATGATCATTAACTCTGGCTTCATGTTGTCACTAAGTCCCTAATCTTTTATCAAACTATTTAAAAATATAGAATACATAGCCACTTCAAAGAATATTTAAGAAAATAGCAGTGCATAACTTAATTGGTAGATTGATAATCTTCAGTAATATCTCAAATTAAGTGAAAATAGTTAACAAGCTACCATGGTTATGAGGAGCCAATAGAAATAGTGAAAACTTATTAGGTTGTTGACTATATTATATTAAATCTCACTCTGATTTCTGTTAGAAAAGTCTTTCAGAATTGAAAGATAATTTAAAACATTTTGAAATTAGTTGAAGATTATAACTCTAAAGTTGGCTAACATGTTAAGCATTTTTAAACAATAGTTTTATATACTCTAATACTCATTATATCATAAATTTTTATTATTCACTCAATAATATTTAGTAACAGGAGTAATGTTTTTCAAACCAGTGAGAACAAATGAGAACCATATATTCTAAGCAATTAAAATTAACCACATATTATTTTAGTGATATTACTGTTATAATAATATGTGGGTATGCTATATTCAGCAGTTTTACTCAGTATAAGCATTTTAATGTATTTTTACATAGTAAGTATATTTGGTTTTGATTAATAATTTTAATAATAATATAAAATGGTAGAATACATTTTAAGCAAGATTTTAAAATTTGAAAGGATATATTCTAAAAAATCTTAGAATATTTAACAATTATAACAGTACATATGATTTTGTCCATAAAATGGCAATATAATCTTCATATAAATATTTATATGCCATGTATAAAATTTATTGTTTATATATCGGTCAAAAATATTTAAGATGTATTTAGAGTCACTAAATCTTCATTCTAGTCTTTACTCAGCTCTGTCAGGAAGTGGCTGTGCAACAGTTGATGAATCTAATTAATCTGGGTTAGATTCAAAATAAGATTTGTAAAATTCTAAACAATAAATTATTTTTTACAGTTTAAAGTTTTTAAATGATCTATTACAAATGTCAGGTTATCAGCCTTTTTGTGCTGGTTCTTCCCTTCTGTATAGATTTATATACCTTTGGTCTTTGAAGTTGGTGACTTTTGGATGGGGTCTCTGAGTAGACATCCTTTCTGTTGATGTTGAAGCAATTTCGTTTTTTTTTTGTTGTTGTTGTTAGTTTTTCTGCTAATAGTCAGGCCCCTCTGCTGCAAGTCTGCTGGAGTTTGCTGGAGGTCCACTCCAGACCCTGCTTACCTGGGAATCACCCACAGGGGCTGCAGAACAGAAAAGATTGCTGCATGTTCCTTCCTCTGGTAGCTTCATCCTCCCAAAAGGGTACCCACTGAATTTAGCCAGAGCTCTCCTGTATGAGATGTCTCCCAGTGATGATACACAGGGGTTGGGGAGCCAAGTGAGGAAGTAGTCTGTCCCTTATCATAGTTCAAGTGCTGTGCTGGGAGATCCATTGCTCCTTTCAGAGGTGCTGGGCAGGGACGTTTAAGTCTGCTGAAGCAGAACCCACAACCACCACTTTTCCCAAGTGCTCTGTCCCAGGAAGGTGATGGCTTTATTTATAAGTGCTTGATGGGCTTCTGCCTTTTTTTAGAGATGCCCTGTCCAGCAAGAAGGGAGTCTAGTTAATACTCTCCCTGAAGAGGCTTGCTGAGCTTCTGTGGGCTCCACCCAGTTGTTATGTAAACTGTCCAGTGACTTTGTTTACACAGGCAAGGTTAAAACTGCTCACAGGAGCCTCAGCAATGGCAGACTCCCCTCCCCCCATAAAGCTCAAACATCCAAGGTCAAGCTCAGATTCCTGTGCTGGCTGCAAGAATTTCAGTGGATCTTAGCTTGCTAGTCTTCATGAGGTTGGAACCCGCCAAGGGAGATCACTTGGCTCCCTGGCTTCAGCCCCCTTATTCAGGGGAATAAGTGGTTTTGTCTCACTGCCTGGTGTTCCAGGTGCCACTGGGCTATGAGATTAAAAAAAAAAAAAAAACTGCTTCGGCTAAAACAGCCACCCAATTTTGTATTGGAAGCCCAGGGCACTGGTGGTATAGGCACCGGAGAGAATCTCCTGGTATGCAGATTGTGAAGACCATGGGAAAAGCTCAGTGTCTGAGCCAGAGTGCCAGAGTGTCAGGAAACATTTCTAATGGTTTCCCTTGGCTAGGAGAGGGAGTTCTTCAGCTCCTTGCACTTCTTGGGTGAAGGAACATCCCACCCTGCTTTGGCTTACTCTTCTTGGGCTGCACCCACTGTCTAATCAGTCCCAGTGAAATGAACCTGCTACCTCAGTTGGAAATGCGGAGATCACTTGCCTTAGCACAATAAGGCTGAAATTTCCAAAAATGAGAATGCCTCTTCTTCTCCAAGGGATCGAAACTCCTCACCAGCAAGATAACAAAACTGGATGGAGAATGAGTTTGACAAATTGACAGAAGCAGGCCTCAGAAGGTGGGTAATAACAAAATTCTCCAAGCTAAAGGAGCATGTTCTAACTGAATGCAAGGAAACAAAGAACTTGAAAAAGGTTCGATGAAATATTAATTAGAATAATCAGCATACAGAAAAAAACATAAACGACTTGATAGAGCTGAAAAACAGCATGAGAACTCTGTGAAGCATACACATGTGTCAAGAACTGAATTGATCAAGTGGAAGAAAGGATATCGAGATTGAAGAACAACTCAGTGAAATTAGGAGAGAAGGCAAGATTGGAGAAAGGCAAGATTAGAGAAAAAAGAGTGAGAAGAAAAAAAACAAAGCCTCTGAGAAATACGGGATTATGTGAAAAGAGCAAATTTACATTTAATCAATGTAACTGAAAGTGACAGAGAGAATGAAATCAAGTTGGAAAACACTCTTCAGAATATCATCCAGGAGAACTTCCCCAACTTAACAAGTCAGGGCAACTTTCACATTCAGGAAATACAGAGAACACCACAAAGATATTCCTCAAGAAGAGGAACCCCAAGGCACATAATCATCAGATTCACCAGAGTTGAAATGAAGGAAAAAAATGCTAAGGGGCCAGGCGTGGTGGCTTACACCTGTAATCCCAGCACTTTGGGAGGCTGAGGTGGGTGGATCACGAGGTCAAGAGATCGAGACCATCCTGGTCAACATGGTGAAATCCCGTCTCTACTAAAAATACAAAAAATTAGCTGGGCACGGTGGCACGTGCCTGTAATCCCAGCTACTCGGGAGGCTGAGGCAGGAGAATTGTCTGAACCCAGGAGGTGGAGGTTGTAGTGAGCTGAGATCGTGCCATTGCACTCCAGCCTGGGTAACAAGAGCAAAATTCTGTCTCAAAAAAAAAAAAAATGCTAAGGGAAGCCAGAGAGAAAGGTTGGGTTACTCACAAAGGGAAGACCATCTGACTCAGTGAATATCTCAGCAAAAACCCTACAAGCCAGAAGAGAGTGGGGACCAACATTCAACATCCTTAAAGAAAAGAATTTTCAACCCAAAATTTCATATCCAGTCAAAAAGCTTCATAAGTGAAGCAGAAATAAAATCCTTTATGGACAAGCAACTGCTGAGAGATTTTGTCACTGCCAGGCCTGCCTTATAAGAGCTGCTGAAGGAAGCATTAAACATAAAAAGGAACAACCTGTATCAGACACTGTAAAAACTTACCAAATTTTAAAGATGGTAGATAATATGAAGGAACTGCATCAATGAATGGGCAAAACAACCAGCTAGCAACAAAATGGCAGGATCAAATTTGCACATAACAATATTAATGTTAAATGTAAATGGGCTATATGCCCCAATGAAAAGACACAGACTGGCAAATTGGATAAAGAGTCAAGACCCATCAATGTGCTGTAATCAGGATCCACATCTCATAGGCAAAGACACACATAGGCTAAAAATAAAGGGATGGAGAAGGATTTACCAAGCAAATGGAGTGCAAAAAAAGCAGGGTTGCAATCCTAGTCTCTGATAAAACAGACTTTAAACCAACAGAGATCACAAGAGATTAAGAAGGGCATTACATAATGGTAAAGGGTTCAATGCAACAAAAAGACCTAACAATCCTAAATATATATGCACCCAACACAGGAGCACCCAGATACATAAAGCAAGTTCTTAATAACCTACAAAGAGACTTAGACTCCCACACAATAATACTGGGAGACTTTACCACCCCACTGTTATTATTAGATCAACAAAATAGAAAATTAACAAGGATATCCAGAACTTGAACTCAGATCTGGACCAAGTGGACCTAATAGATATCTACAGAACTCTCCACCCCAAATCCACAGAACATACATTCTTCTCAGCACCACATCACACTTATTCTAAAATTGACGACATAATTGGAAGTAAAACACTCCTCAGCAACTGTGAAAGAACGGAATTCATAAAAAACAGTTTCTCAGACAATGGTGCAAATTAGAACTCAGGATTAAGAAATTCACTCAAAGCCACACAACTATATGGAAACTGAACAGCCTGCTCCTGAAGGACTACTGGATAATCAAATGAAGACAGAAATAAAGATGTTCTTGGAAATCAATGAGAATGAAGATACAATGTACCAGAATATCTGGGACACATTTAAAGGAGTGTCTAGGGGAAAATTTATAGCATTAAATGCCCACAAGAGAAGTGGGGAAAGATCTAAACTTGACACACCAACACTGTGATTAAAAGATCTAGAGGAGCAAGATCAAACAAATTCAAAAGCTAGCAGAAGACAAGAAATAATTAAGATCAAAGCAGAACTGAAGGAGATAGAAACACAAAAATCTCTTCATAAATCAATAAATCCAGGAGGTGGTTTTTTGAAAAGATCAACAAAATAGATAGATGATAAAAAAGAAAAGAGAGAAGAATCAAATAGATGCCATAAAAATGATAAAGAGGTTATCACCACTGATCCCACAGAAATACAAACTACCGTCAGAGATTACTACAAACAACTTTATGCACATAATCCAGTAAATCTAGAAGAAATAGACAAATTCCTGGACACTTACATCCCCCCAAGACTAAACTAGGAAGAAATTGAATCTATGAATAGACCAATATGATGGTCTGAAATTGAGGCAGAAATTAATAACCTACCAAACAAAAAAGTCCAGTACCAGGACAGATTTACAACTGAATTCTACCAGAGGTACAAAGAGGAGCTAGGACCATTCCTTCTGAAACTATTCCAAATAATGCAAAAAGAGAGAACCCTCCCTAACTTATTTTATGAGACCAACATCCTCCTGATACCAAAACCTGGCAGAGATGCAACTGAACAAGAAAATTTTAGACTAATATCCATGATGACCCTATATGAGAAAATACTCAATAAAATAATGGCAAACTGAATCCAATAGCACATCAAAAAGCTTATCCATCATGATCAAGTCAGCTTCATTCCTGGCATGCAAGGCTGGTTCAACATATGCAAATCTATGAACAGATTCCATCATCTAAACAGAACCAAAGTCAAAAACCACATGATTACCTCAGTAGATGCAGAGAAGGCCTTTGACAAAATTCAACAGCCCTTTATGCTAAAATCTCTCAATAAACTACGTATCAATGGAACATATTTTAAAATAATAAGAGCTATTTATGAAAAACCCACAGGCAATGTCTTACTGAATGGGCAAAAACTGGAAGCATTCTCTTTGAAAACTGGCACAAACCAAGTGTGCCCTCTCACCACTTCTATTAAACATAGTATTGGAAGTTTTGGCCAGGGCAATCAAGCAAGAAATAGAAATAAAGGGTATTCAATTAGGAAAAGAGGAAGTCAAATTGGCTCTGTTTGCAGACAACATGACTGTATATTTAGAAGACTCCATTGTCTCAGCCCAAAATCTTCTTAAGTTGATAAGCAACCTTAGCAAAGTCTCAGGATACAAAATAATGATATCCCCATCAATCTGCCATTGATTTTCTTCATAGAATTGGAAAAAACCACCTCAAACTTCCTATGGAACTAAAAAAGAGCCCTCATAGCCAAGATAATATTAAGCAAAAAAACAAAAACAAAAACAAAAACAAAAAACCACAATGCTGTAGGCATCACACTACCTGACTTCAAACTATACTAAAAGGCTACAGTAATCAAAACAGCATGATACTGGTACCAAAACAGAGATATAGACCAATGAAATGGAACAGAGGCCTTAGAAATAATGCCACACATCTACAACCATCTGATCTTTGTCAAACCTGACAAAAACAAGCAATGGGGAAAGGTTCCCTATTTAGTAAATGGTGTTGGGAAAACTGGCTAGCCATATGCAGAAAGCTGAAAGTGAATCCCTTCTTCATACCTTATATAAAAATTAACTCCAGATGGATTAAAGATTTAAACATAAGACCTACACAGTAAAAACCCTAGAAGAAATTCAAATACCATTCAGGACATAGGCATGGACAAGGACTTCATGACTAAAACACCAAAAGCACTTGCAACAAAAGCCAAAATAGACAAATCGGATCTAATTAAACTTAAGACCTTCTGCACAGCAAAAGAAACTATCACTAGAGTGAACCAGCAACCAACAGAATGGAAAAAAAATTTGCAATCTATCCATCTGACAAAGGGCTAATATCCAGAATCTACAAAGAACTTAAACAAATTTACAAAAAAAAATACCAAAAAAACAACAAAACGAACATCCCCATCAAAAGATAGGCAAAGGATGTGAACAGACACTTCTCAAAAGAAGACATTTATGCAGCCAACAAACGTGAATAATAATGCTTATTATCACTGATCACTAAAGAAATGCAAACCAAAACCACATTGAGATACCATCTCATGCCTGTTAGAATGGTGATCATTAATAAATCAGGAGACAACAGATGCTGGAGAGGATGTGGAAAAACAGTAAGTCTTGTACACTGTTGTACACTCTTGGTAGAGTGTAAATTAATTCAGCCATTATGGAAGATAGTGTGGCAATTCCTCAAGGATCTGGAAATAAAAATACTATTTGATCCAGCAATCCCATTACTGGGTATATACCCAAAGGATTAGAAATCATTTTTTATAAGGACACATGCATATGTATGTTTATTGTGGTACTATTTACAAAAGCAAAGACTTAGAACCAACCCAAATGCTTATTCATGATAGACTGGATAAAGAAAATGTGGCACATATGCACCATGGAATACTATGTAGCTATAAAAAGGATGAGTTTATGTCCTTTCAGGGACCTGGATGAAGCTGGAAACCATGATTCTCAGCAAACTGACACAGAACAGAAAACCAAACACCACATATTCTCACTCATAAGTGGGTTTTGAACAATGAAAACACATGGACACAGGGAGGGGAACATCACACACAAGGGCCTGTTGGGGGATGGGAGGCTAGGGAAAGAACAGCAAGGGGTGGGGGGATTGGGAAGGGACAGCATTAGGAGAAATACCTAATGTAGATGACAGGATGATGGGTGCAGCAAACCACCATGGCACATGTATACCTATGTAACAAACCTACATGATCTGCACATGTACTTCAGAGCTTAAAGTATAATAAGTAAGTTAAAATAGAGGAAATATCAAGTTATATTTCAAAAGAAAAATACAGTCTAAAATTATCCTACACTCAAACCAACTATATTAGCAACTAAATTACAAAAGTAAAACAAATGATTGGATTGCATTGTCTCTATTTACCAAATGATGACAGTAGGTTACAGGAACCTCTATCAAATTATAAAACTAACAATGATCAGCTATATAATATAAATGATTTGAATAGGAACAGTGTAAAACAATACAGGTGGAGTGGGCTGAGTTGGGCTATAGAGAGCATACTTCAACATTAATGGACAGCCACTACACAGATTCAATTAATTGTTGCCCTGTGAGAATGTGGGCCCGTGTTGCAGGTAGACAATTTCTCTACAGAATACATAATTTGTAGGCAAATAACTTACACTGTGTGAACCAAACAAAGCAAATTTCCCGGCCATATCTGCTCCATAGACAATATTTGCCCTGTGCTTTTTTTTTTTTTTTAAATAGTTAACTACAAGAAAGATTTTTTTTTTTTTTTTTTGAGACGGAGTTTCGCTCTTGTTACCCAGGCTGGAATGCAATGGCACAATCTCGGCTCACCGCAACCTCCGCCTCCTGGGTTCAGGCAATTCTCCTGCCTCAGCCTCCTGAGTAGCTGGGATTACAGGCACACGCCACCATGCCCAGCTAATTTTTTGTATCTTTTAGTAGAGACGGGGTTTCACCATGTTGACCTGGATGGTCTCGATCTCTTGACCTCGTGATCCACCCGCCTCGGCCTCCCAAAGTGTGGGGATTACAGGCTTGAGCCACCGCGCCCAGCCAAGAAAGATTTTTTTTAAATCCAATATGACATAATATGATAATTCATGAAAATATTTTAAAATTTAATTAGTTAATTTTAACAAGTGTTTTAATTAATTTTGTGGCATATTCCATTTTAATATTAATATTAAAGGAAGGTATTTTTTAGCTTATGAAATGCTTATATTCTGATAATAGTTGGCTAAGCCATTGCCAGGCATTTGTGTTTATAATTGCATTTTGTCCCAAAGATTTTCCCACTCATCAGCCTCCAGAATCATTAGAAACCACATCGTCTTTAGGATGCTAAGTGGACAGAAAATTAATTGTAAAGTTGAGGAGGTTAATATGTTTTTAAAATAAGTCTATGGAGTATATGAAATGTGGCAGTGTAGCATAACAATGTATGACATCTCTCTTATAATTCAATTTGAATGACATTTGAAGTTAAAAAAATTAATGGTTGCAACAATGTATGATATTACAAAGCAGAAAATGTAATATTATAATATTACTCAACTTTCTAAAAATGAAGTTACTATAAGCACACACGCACACACACAGTGATCATGGAGGATCTAACAAAATTAAAAACCAAGACCATAATGACTTCCAATAAAATTTCATCATAAATTCAGTTTAACATCTGGATTTTGTAAGTATATGTATGTTTTTGTGTCTTCGTGTGTGTGTGAAATGCACTATATATACAGTGCCTATAATACTGGCTGGCACATAGTTAATTCTGGGGATAAATGAATGACATTTATGATAATATAACATATATTTGAGAGATGTCTTTTTGTCTCCTCTATAAGCATAAGTGTAGAATAACAGTATTCGAAAAATTTTTGGGAATTTCAAGAGGAAAAGAAGAAAACCTTCCCCAGAACCCTGAGCACTGTTGAAGGACAACAACAAAAAAGAGTCTTACAGCCCCTCTGCACAGAAGGATCTGAAGGTGAAGGGAGTGCACTATTTATATGAAAAGAGAGAGGTGAACCACACAGGTCATGTGAATTATCTGCACCAAAGAAATAAAACAGATTTTCTGTCAGTGAGCTTACCGTGTCTTCTGTGTTTGTTTTGAACTAAAAGATTGAAAGAGTGCTGTGTTATTCAGGTTCAAACCCTTCACTGACCTCTCAACTTTTACAAGATGCCTTAACAATTTTAGACTTTTTAGTTATTGGTTCAAAGATAAAATGTTATGGGTCTGTACAGGGTTTGCCCCCTCAGTTGCAAATAAATTGAAACAAAACTAAATTCAATTTAATTTTCCTCTGGCTCAGTGAGTGATCGTTGAGATTGGCCATTTGCAGTTCAAAGAAACTGAACTGTGCTGTGCTTTTTGGATACAACCTTTTCTAGACATATGTATCCTCTATCATATGATTGTATCGCGCTGAGCTAATATTTAGGCTTACACCCATTAGGGAAAGGATTAAAAGATTAATATGATTTTGGTATTTATGAATGAAAATATTTATTTTCAGTGCAATTTTGAAACAAAATTAAACACGTTAACTTCTGTAAAACTGATGGCATCCACGTTTTCACAGCTGTTCATGTTTCATTAAAATTATTAATCTTTTCTATATTTATAAGGTCAAAAGTGTCAAAATTGACAAGTTTTATCCTACGTGAACTCTGAAAAAGTAAATAAATGCATTTTTTGGTTAATAAAAAAGTTCATTATATAATTCATAAACAAATATACATACTTCTTTATAAGTATTCCATAGTATAAAATGTGTCTCTCTTGATTTATCATTGTTTTCTGCTTTTTTCCATATTGTTTATCACAAAACAGGCATCATGGGCATCATAAAATTAATTTGAATTCAGGAAGTCCAAAAATCGTATTCAGTTATTAATCACCAAATTCATATATACTAATACCTGGCAGAGATACTGAATACCACTTTAGATTAACTCAACATATATATATTATGGCTCTATTATATATCTATTATAAACTATGTATAATATTTATAAGGACATGTTGTATATAATTATATAATTTTATATAATTATATATAAAATTCCAACTGCTAGAGAATAAAAGTCAAATTTTAATAGATTCCTACTCTCCAGGGGCTTTAGTATAGTGAAGAATTAGAATTTCTCACAACAAAATCTTAAAACACCTCCATCAGTATTACCAAAGAGTTCATTAAAAATGAAGAGTTTTTTGGCCCAACCATAGAGCAAGTGAATGAGAGTATGGGAGACTGGAGTCACAAATCTACTAATTTAAAAAGCAATTTAAAAACCACTGATCTAATCTAATTTCATAATTAGTTTTTACTTTCTAATTTGTTTTATTTTTATTTGTAGAGAGTAGGTATATATATTTATGAGGCACATGAGATATTTTGATGCAGGACATATAATGATAATTATCACATTAGGGTAAATGGAGTATCTAACCCTTTAAGCATGTATCATATCTTTGTGTTAAGAAACAGTCTAATGATATCCATTTAGTTAGTATTAAATATGTAATAAATTATTTTTGATTTGGTGACCCTGTTATGCTACCAAATACTAAATCTTATTCATGCTATCTAACTGTATTTTGTACCCATTAACTATTCCCTCCACCACCCACTCACTGGTAACCATCATTCTACTCTCTATCTCCATGAGTTTAATGTTTTAATTTTTAGCTTAACACAGTATCCTCCATTTCCATCTGTGTTATTGCAAATGACAGTATTTCATCCTTTATTTATGGCTGAACAATAATCTACTGTGTACATGTACCATATTTTATTTGTGCATTTGTTGACAGACAGTTAGATTGCTTCTAAATTTTGGCCATTGTGAATAGTGCTGAAATGGACACAGGAGTGCAGATATCTCAATATACTGATTTGTATTATTTTGCATGTATATCTAACCATGGCATTACTGGATTGTATGGTAGCTCTATTTTTAGATTTTTGTGAAACCTCTATACCATTTTCTATAGTCATTGTACTAATTTACACTTCCACCAACCGTATATGAGTGTTCTCTTTTCTCCACATCCTCGCTGGTATTTATTATTACCTGTTAATTGAATGAAAGCCATTTTAACTGGTGTGAAATACTGTAGTTTTGATTTGCATTTAATGCTTCTGTTCTTCTAAAAATATTAGAAAGTCAATTTATTGAAGGAGAAAATTATTGCTAAAAACATTCTTATAAAGAACTTTTTGTCCGGAAAATATAAAAAGTATTTACAACTTAATTAAAGACAATCTAATTAAAAAGTAGGTAACAGACTTCAGCAGACCTCTATCAAAGATGAAATGATTGACAAATAAGAACATAAACATCTTTTCAACATCAGTAGTTATTTGAGAAATGTAAATTAAAATCACAATGAAATATTAAAATGTATCTACTAGAATGGCTAATATGTGAAAAAACAAAAAGATTAGGGTGCTGGTAAGAACTCAGGTAAGAATAAATACCATACATTGGTGAAAATACAAAGTTGTGCAACCATTATGGACAAGGGGTTGACAGAGTCTTATGAACTTATACATACTATGAGACACTGAAATACTACTTTTAGTTATTCACAGAAGAGAAAAACATATGTTCATATAAAATTAGTACATGAACATTTGTATCAGCTTCATTCACAGTAATCCTAAACTGAAAACAACCCAAATAATAATCAACGTATTGGATGAATAAATATAGGATTTAAAAACATTGTAGTTTGTGCATACTAACTACTACTCAAAAAGAAAATAGCAAATCACTGTTATATGCAACAACAGGGCTAAATCTCCAAAAAATCTTGCTAAATGAGATAAGCTAGACACAAAATATCTACACACTGCAAATTTATATCATTTTCTGGAAATGGGAAAATATGGGAACAGAAATGAGGACAATGATAGCCAGATCCTGGTTTGGCAATGATGGATGCAGGGAGAGGGTTGATTGTAAAGTAGCACAGGAAACATTTGAGATGATAAAAATGTTGTGTATCTCAATTCAGATGGTGGTTTTACTACTTTCAAATTTGTCAAAACACATTAAATTGTATACCAAGAAACAGTTTTAATGTATGAAAATTAACTTCAGTAAGCCTGCAAAAAAGTAATTGGAGTGTCCTTAGAGAGTTAAAAGTTGTCTATATGACTGACTAATCCCGGCCAGGTGCGGTGGCTCAAGCCTGTAATCCCAGCACTTTGGGAGGCCGAGGCGGGTGGATCATGAGGTCAACAGATCGAGACCATCCAGGTCAACATGGTAAAACCCCGTCTCAACTAAAATACAAAAAAATTAGCTGGGCATGGTGGCGCGTGCCTGTAATCCCAGCTACTCAGGAGGCTGAGGCAGGAGAATTGCCTGAACCCAGGAGGTGGAGGTTGCAGTGAGCCGAGATCGTGCCATTGCACTCCTGCCTGGGTAACAAGAGCGAAACTCCGTCTCAAAAAAAAAAAAAAAAAGAAAAAAGAAGTTGGACCCTCTCCACTAACAATCCGCTTCTATATGATTAGTTATATAAGAAGTTACACAGTCTTATAACAAAGTTACAAGGTTAAATAATCTTTTAACTTTGGATTTAGCATAAATGCCACCTTACTTAAATTGAAATAATTCATTTATTTATAAAGAAGTAGAAAATCATTTTATCTTTCTAGTCAAGAAATGTAGCATAGATAGCACCAGAAAACACAGTTTTTTTTCTTAAATACTTCGTTTTCACTAAACACTTAAAATGTTTGGCAAACATTAAGTAAAATAATATAAAGCAAAATTGAAGTTCTTCCCAAATCCTTTTAAAATAACTCCCCTATTACCACTCCTTTCAGGTGTCCATTGTGGAGATATGTAAAAAGTGGGGTTGAACAACTGGTTCATACCTCCTGACTGTAGGTATAAATTAAGTTGACCATGTTAGGTGGATTTTGTAAAGTTATCTTGTGAAATTTAATGTTTTCAGATAAAGCTGGTAAACTTGTTAAACACACCTACAACCTAAAGGGATAAAGAGTGACTTGGCAGAATAATACTTCCATATCTGACCACTCAGAGTTCATGTAGACATTCAGGCTCTCCAGGCATCACTCTTTTGTACCTACATTTCATATTGACTAGACTGTCATCTCTGTGGAAGTAGGTTCACTTTGCACTAGTTACCAACTTATCTGAGTCTGATGCAACAGAACAGCCACACATAACAAGTTACATGAGGTGGCTTTATTACTGACGTATACACAACCTGAAACAACAGAAGCCTAGGGTTCACTGTGAGCCAATGTCCTAAGGATCAAGAAAGCTGCCCAAGTGAAAGAAGTTTCTACTACTTGTGCCCCATTTGAGGAACCCCAGAAATCAATCCACCTTGTGTTCTTTTTTTTTTTTTTCCACGTGAAACACTGGGCTAAAATGATAAGGACATCCTGTTTCTGGGAAGAGGGAGGGGAACAGATCCTGAGCTGTTTAGGCCAGCTTCCTCTTAAGATGTTACATTCCCAGTTTACAGTTATTCTTGAAAACTACAAATGAGAAACAGAGGAGAACTAGGTTGGTAGAAGCCTGTCTGGAGAATTGCACTGCACAAATACATACTGAGCTTAATTTATTGCATGTAATCTACGAGCCTGGCATTACTTGTACATTAAAATAAAGGCCCTCAGAGTTAACCACTAAAAGGATTTAGATTTTTTTCAGATTAAAAAATCTGAAATATTTGAATAAACAAAGCTAAAAGTAAGGCAAAATCTAGTATGTTTGAAAAAAATAGTCACTAACATTGAAATGGTACCAGTGAAAAAGGGCACTTTAGGTTTTGTAAGATTGAAAAAGTGATTTTTCTTTATGTATAGAGACTTTGTTACTATAAAACTAAAATTATAAAGAATAATCCTAATTTTTACTTATCTTAAAGTTTGAAATTGATCACAATATTTTGCCAAATAATTATCTAAAGATAATTAAGTAATAGGTATTTGACTTTAAAATATATGCTATTTTATACATTAGACATATGGAAACTCACTGTATCTAGACATTGAATTTGCTTCTAAATTATATATTTATAAAGCCTGTATCAGGAGTAATTCTATCTGTAAGATAGAGTATTTATATATTTGTTTTAATTATAGATTGATTTTCACCACATTCTCAGCAACATTTCAGCATCACTGTAGCAAGAAATATTTCATCTGATGTCAGAGAAATTAATACATTCACTCCCATATATGCATCTAAGCAGATGCCCTATTTTTCACTCAGCCTTCTGAAATGATGGCTTTAGTTTCTTATTATACCAGTAAAAGCTCTCTAGGTCATAGGATGCCCTGCAGCTGTAGCTATGTATCACTGTCTTCTTTGGCTCTAGAAATGTTCAGATGCATGCTTTGCTTGCCTGAGACTATTATTAAGCCCGAACTGTTGCAAACACCCTATGCAGCTATTTCTGCTTTACTGTTCCCACATCATTTATAGTGAGAAAGATGATTTGAAGTGTCAACACTTTTAAGAATTCCATACTAAGAATGGGTATATGTCTTTTCTGCTAGGGTCATATCTTATTTGGAGATATTATAGCCTCAACTTTGGATTTTGAATAGAGGACAGAGAGGGCTGCAGGTTTATGACATTAGCATCTAATACTTTTGTTGTATTCCTTTCTAATCTTTTATTTACAGAATAGTGGTAGTGGTAATGGCTTGGGTGGTGGCTCCTTCTGCCTGATCTTGTCTTCTGCATTTTTCAAGGTTATTTTGTTTCATTTTTTCTTACTTTGTTTTCTTTTTGGGGAAGTTATTTTTTTTTAAACATAAATTATGAATTTGGCATTTTGGTCCAATGTTTACTCTAGGACCATCCTCCTCCAGCACAAACAATAGTGGACTCATATCTTCATAGGCCAAAATAAGAAAATAGCACAGCGTTATAGTATAAAATTGGAAATTAAATGAACAGAATTGGCATCTATAAATACTTTAAATATCATCCTACCATATACTGTTATTTTCTTATAAATTTTTGGAGAACTCATTATTGATATTGTTCTTATAAGCTTCCTACTCTATGTTTTCGGTCAAATATACTTTTTAGTGTATGCTAGTTCATTACTCATTGTATTTTAATTAAGCCATGAAACTAAAATTATAACATGTCATTTGTATGAAAATGCATGTTCTCAAAAGTATAATGGAACTATAAATACATCTGAAAATAATACTTTCATTTTGTTTAAAAAGAGCCTTAATCTGGCACTCTCCAAGATGAAGGATTTAAATCAGTTACATAATAGTAGTAAAATGGAATTGAACACTACCTATATTATGAATTTTCTCATTTTTTTTAAAGTCAAACATGCAGAAGTTCCCCCATGTTGTACTCAAGTTAACTCTACCAAAGACTTTATGCCTCCTATTAAGTTTATTTGTAAGGTTTGGCACTGAGAATTAGAGAACAGGGTGAAAAAGGCAAATCACAGGAAAATAATACTTCTTTTGTGTTAAACAATAATTAAATCACTAGGGATGAGATTAGCTAACAGCATGAAAACCTCCCAGAAGGAGCTTGCCTAAAATGGATTTGGAAATATTCAAGGTGCTTCCCTGGATGCTATTATGAAGTAGTCAAATTAAAATGAGTCAGTATTTAAAAAACAATTTGTCAGATATGTCATTAAATGAAAATTAATTTGTATAGCATAATTTTGTGACGACAAATGCAACAGTCTATAGCTGTGGAAGCTGTGGAAAAACTGATGATTTCTAGACCAATAAGATTTCTCAGACAAAGAAACAAAATTACCATTAACCATCTCAAAATGTAGAGAAAGGAAACCAAGGAGAGTCTCAGAATTCCATAATAGATGGCAAACAGTTATAAGATTATAAAATCGCCACATTATTTCCCTAATCAATTGTAGATTTATGAAAGTGTTTTGATATCTTCTTTTAGAAATGTCCCTTTTTAGCATTGGTTTACCGTATCATTTTACTTTTCACATTAGACCTTGGTACGAAGGTAACAAATGAAAGAAAAATATGAAAATAACAAATTAGTAGTCTGAACAAATTAATAGTAACATCCATATATGTTATTCTAGTGCTTTATTGACATTAAACAATTTTGTCATGTTCGTTTGCTATATATGTTGCTCTTTTTCTAGCAAATGGAGGATCTAAAAAAATTTTCGGATATACCAACTTATTGTGCTGGAGAAACCAAACTTAGACATTAGAACTGAAAACCTTAAAAATCATTGCAAAGTGATTCTGTGATATATTCATGGTATATTTATGGATTTATATCAATGAAGGTATATATAAAATATATAAATGAAATTATATTTATATAAATATTATAAGGGATATAATATTTATATTTATAGACATATTGAATATATGGCCAATTTAGTGACACCACACAAGGAAATGTAATATAGTTATTTTTATATAATATTATACATTATATATACATATATATATAATGTGTTTGTGCATGAATGTATGACATGGGTACAAACTGGCACAAACAGGCAAATAGTTGAAGAGACAATAATTTCTCTTTTTTTTAAAGTGTTTATTTAAAATGTACTTTGTAGTCAAGGCATACAGAGGCTTTGATTTGAAGAGGTTTCCATTTGAAGGTGACAAGCTAACTTTCACTAAAACATTAATCCTCTGGCTATTTATCAGAGACTAGAAGCTGTAAGGAAACTGGAGACTAAAAATATACTCAAAGAATAAACAAAATCCTAGTACTTGTTGAATTCAGAAATTTTTTCACATGACACAAAATTATTTGGAAGGTTTGCGTTTGAAGTTAAAAATGAATGTATAAGCCTTCAATCATTTATAATGAAAAGACTACTGAAAACGATCATTAATTACATTTATTAGATTCTTGTAAATGTTTTACAAAGCTAAAGAAACTGCATACACATGCAAAAGTTTGTATAAAGAACAGTTATAGCAATGGTAAAATAAAAAAGAGAGTTTGCAATATTTTAGTCACATTTGTTTGTATGGTAGCACGAAGTTAGTCTCTGAGTAAAAATAAAGAGATTAAGCAGAGTACACAGAAAAGCCCCTCCCCTGGGAATGCTTTTTAGAGGCCACTGTGGACAGATCAATGCATGAGAATAATCAGACCGGTTTCACAAATCTTTATTTCTCCCTTTTTATGTGAGCCAGAGCCATGAGAGATTTCAAGAAAACGCACAAAATGTAACAGAAAGGAGCCGACATATGTGTAAGGAAATGTTTAAAAATAGCTCTGATGAAACAGGTAGATAACAGAGTTGTGACTTTTAGGTTTTTGAAAATAGAGATCATCTAATTCAGAAATATCATCTTCTGGAAGGTCTACTAATGACTGTTCTGAAATTCAGAGTGCTGCATCATGCAACATCACACAGGGTGTAACTGAAAGTGGTTGATGTGTGGTAGAAGAGGTATTGGACGGACAGTCTAAGAGGAACTAAATGTTCATTCAATAGCTTAGCTTTATTAAATCAGAATACCTCAGCTTTCATATCTCTGATTATAAAATTAAAATTGTTGGACTCAAATGTAACAACTTAAAGGCCTAATAAGAAATATTTCAATATTTCTGTATCTTTAGAAAATTAATTTTCAGAACTACACACACAGTCTGATACCATATGTATATTTAAAACATGTAACATGCTATGATATATTTTTATAGACATTTGAATGTAAAAATTGAAAATGAAATTAATGAATATATACCAAACTTACAATAGTGATTGCTTCCAAGAAAAGAGTATAAGAAATATGACTGGAACACATGATCAAAAGAAACTTTATCTATATCTGAAAGTCAGTTTTTCTATCTGTAAAATGGTGATAATAATAGTTTGTACCTCATAAAGTTCCTGTGAGTATTAAATGAGCTAACATGGTAAAGTATTTAGAAGTAATTGGAACTCAGTAGGCTAATTATTTTAAAAAATAATTGGGACATCAGATTTGTCACTTAATCTAATGATATTCGATACATTCTAAGTAAATCCTGAATCTTCCTCTATTCCTAGACTTACCTCAGGCACCTCAGAGATAGAAAAAAAATTTTAAACAGTTTAATTATTACTATTTCAGTAGGTTTTGGGGAACAAGTGGTGTTTGGTTACATTGATTAGTTCTTTAGTGGTGATTTCTGAGATTTGGGTCCACCCATCACCTGAGTGGTGTACACTATACCCAATCTATAGAGTTCCATCTCCCAACCTCCTGCCACCCTTCTCCCCTGAGTCCGCAGAGTCCATTATATTATTTTTATGCTTTTCCATTCTCATAAATTAGCTCCACTTATAAATGAGAGAATATAATGTTTGGTTTTCCATTCCTGAGTTACTTCACTTAGAATAATGATCTCCAACTCCATCCAGGTTGCTTCCAGTAGTACCATTATTTGATGGATACTCAGTAGTGGAAGTGATGGATCAAATGGTAGTTCTACTTTTAGTTACTTAAGGAGTCTCCATATTGTTTTTCATAGTGGTTATACTAGTTTACATTCCCACCAGCAGCATAAAAGTGTTCCTTTTCCACTACATCCACACTAACATCTATTATTTTTATTTTAAATTATGGTTATTTTTCCAGGAGTAAGGTGTTATTGCATGGTGGTTTTGATTTGAGTTCCTCTGATAATTAGTGATGTTGAATATTTTTCATATATTTGGTGGCAAATTATATATCTTCTTTTGAAAATTGTCTATTCATGTCCTTAGCCCACATTTTGATGGAATTGTTTGTTTTCATGTCTGATTTGTTTTGAGTTCTTTGTAGATTCTGGATATTAGTCCTTTATCCAAACCTCAATTTGCAAATATTTTCTTCTACTCTGTAGGTTGTCTGTGTACTCTGCTGATTATTTATTTTGCTGTGCAGAAGCTTTTTAGTTTAATTAATTCCCATTTATTTATCTTCATTTCTGTTGCATTTGCTTTTTGGTTATCGGTCACGAACTCTGCCAATTTATTACTAGAAGAGTTTTTCTGATATTATCTTCTAAGACTTTTATGGTTTTAGGTCTTAGATTTAAGTCTTTAATCCATCTTGAGTAGATTTTTTGTACAAGGTTAAATATTAGATTCCAGTTTCATTCTCCTATATGTGGCTAGCCAAATATCATAGCACAATTTGTTGAAAAGGATGTCTTTCCCCACTTTATGTTTTTGTTTGCTTTGTTGAAGATCAGTTGGCTATAAGTATTTGGCTTTATTTCTGTGTTCTCTGTTTTGTTCGATTGGTCTATCTGCTTATTTCCATACCAGAACTATGCTGTTTTGGTAACTATAGCCTTGTAGGATAGTTAGTGGAAATAATGATCAAGTAATGTGATGCCTCAACATTTACTCTTTTATTTAGTCTTGCTTTGGCTATGTAGGCCTTTTTTTGGTTCCACATTAATTTTAGGATTTGTTTTTTTCTAGTTCTGTGAAGAAAGATAATGGTATTTTGATAGGAATTGCATTGAATTTGTAGATTGCTTTTGGTGGTATGGTAATTTTCACAATATTGATTCTACCCATCCATGAGCATGGGATATGTTTCCATTTGTTTGTGTCATTGATGATTTCTTTCAGCAGTTTTGCAGTTTTTCTTGTAGAGATCTTTCACCTCCTTGTTTAGGTGTATTCCTAAGTATTTTATGTATTTATTTATTTTTCACAGTTATTGCTAAAGGAGTTTATATATATATTATATAATATATAAATATATAAATATATAAATATATATTTATGTATTATATAATATATAAATATATATTATAGATAATATTTAAATATATATTATATATATTTAATATGTATATTCTCAGCTTGATCACTGTTGGTGTATAGCAATGCTACTGATTTGTGTACAATTATTTTGTATTTGAAACATTACTTAATTCATTTATCAGATCTAGAAACTTTTTGGGTAAGTCTTTAGGGTTTTCTAGGTATATGATCATCTCATTGGCTAATAGTGACAGTTTGATTTCTCTTTTCTGATTTGAATGCTCTTTGTTGTTTTCTCTTATCTGATTGCTCTGGCTAGGACCTCCAGTACTATGTTGAATAGAAGTGGTGAAAGTGGGCATCCTTGTCTTGTTCCATTTCTCAGGAAAAGTGCTTTCAACTTTTCCCCATTCCGTATAATGTTGGCTGTAGCTATGTCCTAAATGGCTTTTATGATCTTAAAGTACATCCCTTCTATGCCAGTTTTGGTGAGGGTTTAATCATAAAGGGATGCTGTATTTTGGCAAATGCTTTTTCTGCATCTATGGAGAAGATAATATAATTTTTGTTTTTACTTCTGTTTATGTAATGTATTATATTTATTGACTTGTGTATGTTAAACTGAGTCTGTATCCCTCGTATAAAACTCAGTTGATCATGATGTATTACATTCTTGATATACTACTGGATTCAGTTAGCTAGTACTTTGTTGAAGATTTTTGCATCTATGTTCATTATGGATATTGATCTGTAGTTTTTTTTGTTTTTGTTTTTGTTTTTGTTATGTCCTTTCCTGGTTTGGGTATTAGGGTTATACTAACTTCACAGAATGGTTTAAGGAAGAGTCCCTTTTTCTTTATTTTTTGGAAGAGTTTCAGTAGGAATCCTGCCACTGTCTCTTTGAAAATCTGACAGAATTCAGCAGTAAGTCCATCTATTCCTGGAATTTTTTTCTTGGCAATTTTTAAATTACTGTTTCAATATTACTACTTGTTATTAGTCTGTTCAGAGTTTCTAGTTCTTGATTTAATCTAGGAGGGTTATATAATTCCAGGAGTTTATCTGTCACCTCTAAGTTTTCTAGTTTGTGTTTATAAAGGTGTTTGTAGTAACCTTAAATTATCTTTTATATTTCTGTGGAATTGGTTGTAATATCTTCCATTTCATTTCTAATTATGCTTTTTTGGATCTTTTCTCTTCTTGGTTAATCTTGATAATGGTCTATTGATTTTGTTTATATTTTCAAATAACCAGCTTTTTATTTATTTTTTATATTTTCTTTTTGTTTCAATTTCATTCCGTTCTGCTCTCATCCTTATTTATTTATTAATTTTTCTGCTGGGTTTCGGTTTGGTTTGTTCTTGTTTCTCTAGCTCCTTGAGGTGTGAGCTTAGATTTTCTATTTGTGCTCTTTCAGACTTTTCAATGTAGGCATATACTATGAACTCTCCTCTTAGCACCGCTTCTGCTGTGTCCCAGAGGTTTTGATAGGTTGTATTGCTATTATTGTTCAGTACAGATAATTTTTTATTTTCCATCTTGATTTCATTGTTGATGCAAGGATCATTCAGGAGAAGATGATTTAATTTCCATGTATTTCTATAGTTTTGAGGGTTCCTTTAGGAGATAGTTTCCAATTTTATCCCACTGTGGTCTGAAAGAGTACTCACTTGATATGATTTTGAGTTTCTTAAATTTACTGAGACTTGTATTTTGGCCTATCATATTGTCTCTCTTGGAGAATGCTTCATGTGCTGATGAACAGAATGTATATTCTGTTGTTGTTGTTGTTGGATAGAACGTTCCATAAATGTCTATTAAGTCCATTTCTTCTAGGGTATAATTTAAGTTTATTATTTGTTGACTTCCTTTCTCGATGACCTGTCTAGTGCTGTCAGTGGAGTATTAGAGTTCACCATTATTATTGTCTTGTCATCTATCTCATGTCTTAGGTGTGGCAGTAATTGTTTTATAAATTTGGGAGCTCCTGTGTTAGATGCATATATATTTAGGATTGTGGTATTTTCCTGTTGGATTAATGCTTTTATCATTATATAAATTTCTGCTTTTTTAACTGTGCTTGCTTTAAAGTCTGTTTTTTTAAAAAAATATTCTGATATAAGAATAGCTACTCTTGCTCATTTGGTTTCCATTTGCATGGAATATATTTTTCCACCACTTTATCTTAAGTTCATGCAAGTCCATATGTATTAGGTAAGTCTCTTGAAGACAGCGAATACTTGGTTGACAGATTTTTATCCATTCTGCCATTTTTATCTTTTAAGTGGAGCATTTAAGCCATTTACATTCAGCATTAGTATTGACATGTGAGGTGCTGTTCTATTTGTCATGATAGTTTTTGCTTGAATACCTTTTTTTAAAAAATGTGTTATTATTTTATACATCCTGTGAGATTTATGCTTTAAGGAGGTTCCATTTTGGTTTATTTTGAGTTTTGTTTTTTTCAAGATTTAGAACTCCTTTTAGCATTTCTTGTAGTGCTGGCTTGGTAGTGGCAAGTTCTCTTAGCATTTGTTTGTCAGAAAAAGACTGTTTTTTCTTCTTTTATGAAGTTTACTTTTGCTGGATACAACATTCTTGGCTGATAATTATTTTGTTTCAAGAGGCAAAGAATAGGAGCCTAATCCTTTCTGGTTGCAGGGTTTCTGCTGAGAAATCTGCTGTTAGTGTCATAGGTTTTCCTTTACAGGTTATCTGATGGTTTTGCCTGGAAGCTCTTAAGATTCTTTCCTTTGTCTTTACTTTAGATAACCTGATCACTAGGTGCCTCCTTGATGATACTTTTAGTGTTGAATTACTTGGGTGCTCACTGAATTTCTCGTATTTAGATATGTAGATTTCTAGAAAGATCAAGGTTGTTTTTCTTGATTGTTTCCTCAAATAAGTTTTCCAAGCTTTTATTCTTCCTCTGGAACATCGGTTATTCTTATGTTTGGTCATTTAACATAATTCCATATTTCTTGGAGACTTTGTGCATTAAAAATTTTTTTTTCTTTGTCTTTGTTGGATTGGGTTAATTCAAAAGCCATGTCTTCAAGCTCTGAAATTCTTTCTTCTACTTGTTTGATTTTATTGTTGAAACTTTCCAGTGTACTTTGCATTTCTCTAAATGTGTCTTTGATTTCAAGAGGTTGTGATTATATTTTCTTTATGATATGTGTTTCTCTGGAGACTTTTTCATCCACATTCTGTAATTTTAAAAAATATATTTAAATTAGTTGTTACCTTTCTTTGGTACCTTGTTGAGTAGTTTAGTAATCAACCTTCTGTTCTTTTTCTGGAAATTCAGAAATTTCTTCTTGGTTTGGATCCACAGCTGGAGAGCTAGTGTAAACTTTTGTGGGTGTTATGGAATACTGTTTTATCATATTCCCAGAATTAATTTTTGGGTTTCTCATTTGAGTAGATTTTTTTGATGGATAGATCTGGAACTCAGGGCTGCTGTTCAGATTCATTTGTCCTGTGGGGTAATGCCTTGGTGTACTGTTCTCTCCTTTACCCTAAGGATAGGTCCTCTTGAGAGCTGGACTACAATAATTGTTATTGGCCTCCTGGGTCTAGCCACCCAGCAGGGCTACTGGGCTCCAAGCTGGTGCTGGAGAATGTCTGCAAAGAGTCCCACAATGTGATTTATCTTCAGGTCTCCAAGCCATGAATACCAACAGCATATGCTCCAGTGGAAGTGGGAGGGGTAAAGTGGACTCTGTGGGAGACTTTGGTTGTATCTTTGCTTTGTGCACTGGTTTTCTTTAATGCTGGTTATGCTAGCAGTGAAGTTGTCATGTGAACAGAGTAAGGACTTCTAGTTAGCCAGAATGTTGTAGGTGGTGGGATTACCTGTTGTTTTTTCTTTCTTTATAGCAGGGATTTTTCTGTTACAAGTTGCTGTAATGGCTAGAGTTGGTTGGCCTCCAGTCAGGAGATGGCACTTTCAAGAGAACACCAACTGCAGTACTAGATAAAGGATATAATCTTGCCATATATTATCCAGGATGAGTATTCAGATGTCTCAGGCAATGGGCTGAGCCACAGAGCTACCAAGACTTTTATGTCTTTTGTCTTGAGCTATCAGGGCTAGAAGAGAAAAACCATTAGGTGGGGGCAGGGTTAGGCTTGTTTGAGCTCAGACACTCCTTGGGTTGGGCTTCCTGTGGCCACTGAGGGTGATGTAGGGAGTTGGTTTTCAGGCCAACTGAGTTACGTTCCAAGAGGGATTATGGCTGCCTCTGCTGCATCATTCAGGCCTCCAGGAAAGTGGGGGAAAGCTGGCAGTGACAGGCGTCACCCATCTCCTATGTAGCCAGCAAGGCAAGTTTCACTTTCACTGTGCCCTGCCAACAGTACTGAGTATATATCCAAGCAGCTGATGCACGGGGTGAGATCTTGCCCCAGGCTTTAAGCCTCCCTTCTGAGAAAGCAAGCAGGGCTCTCAGGCCTCACCCCTCTCAACATGCTTGGACCATCAGCTGTGGCTTCTGCACTTTTATCTGCACTTCCCTTTTGCCCTCCCTGAATTCTGCTCAGGAAAATTCATGCTCAGTGGAAATCATTACATAGTTCAACTAGATGCTTTCTATACCCTTTGGCTCATCCTGAATCTGCTGGCTGCCCTCCCCAAAGACCCCTGTGAGATAAAGAGAGATGGCTTCCCTGGGCTCCAGCTGGGACCGGGAGTACCTACAGGGCTTTTCCTGCTGCTGTTTCTACTTTTATAATTTTCTCAGCTTCTTACATCTGTTTCAGCTCTAGATAAGGTTAAATCCTTCTCCTGTGATCTGGATTTTTGGGTTCCCCAGTAGGCATGTGTGTTCAGAGGCAGACTTTTCCCCTCTTACTCTTTGGGAACTCATAGTTTTTCAGCTTTCTCATGGAGTTTGCAGTGGCAAAGTGCTTCTTTCAAAGGCTCTGTAAATTATTTTTCTTTTCCTGGTGTGTTACTGTGGTACTTCTCAGAGCAAAAGTTCAAGATGTGAGTCTTCATAGGCTGTGCAGTCTGTGTAAGTGGAAGCTGCACATAATTCTGTCTCCTATCTGCCATTTTCCCTTGAAACAATTTTTATCAGAAAAAAATCTGTATTTATTAAATTATTTTTAGCATATATTGAGAGGAAAATGTCTATGTATAATCAATGAGTTTTAAAACTGTATACTTATTGGCTAATCAAAAATATTATAAATTTTGTATACACAGAGAATAACACATAGATAAATGAGTAAGATTTGCTAAATTGCATGTTATTTTTTAATTGTAAATTTTTTTAGTATGTAAAGTAGAAAGTTCCAATTATCTTAATACAATACAGTTGGTTATTTAATTTTTCTTTGTTGCATTAATACATCACCACAAAATACATTATCATTTTGAACTCATTATCTTTTGCTTAGCTGTGTTTTCAGTAACCAGGTAGTTTTCAGTGAAGTATACATCATAAAATTACCTTGAAATAACACACTCTGCTTGTATAATTCGTAATGAATAAATAAATGTTATTTATTTAAAATATTATTTTAAAATTCATATTTTTACTATTTTTTTCTTATATTTTATCTATACTTATTCTGTTTTGTGTTTAATACAGATAGATTAGAAGTATGTGAAAAAATATATATCCTAAAATAGCCTGTTTAATGTTGTAATAATTTTGAAATCTAATCTAGTAGTAAATATTTAAAAATATTATTTATATTTAGTAGTTATAATCTAGGCATCTGTCTAATCAAATGGAGAAAATTTTGGGTTAATTTTTAAGATTAAATTGAAGTCTAATCAAGCAATACTATCCTAATTCCTCAACAAATAATATTATGGACTCCAGAGCAATTATTTCAATGTGGCATACAAATTAGCAGTAGTTTAAATAATATATGCATCAATTTACATAGTGAAAAAGCAATAATTTTATTTTATAGCTCCAAGGATTTGAATTTTAATGATCACTAAACTTTTAAGCAACTCTTAAGTCTTAAAATAAAAGATCAAGTGTTTTTCCTGTTATTGATATTGAACTACAATAGAGACTTTTCAGTTTGAGTCAAACATTAGGTCCTAGTAGGGTGCATTGAATCTCTCATAGATTTTTGTAAAAACTTAAACAATTATAAAAATATTAATTATTTAACAAAATCAAAATTTCTTATAATGTTAATTACCATGGTGCATCAAATTACTACATCATTTTGGTCACTGGGGGCAGGGACAATTTATCCTTCTATCCATAATGCTTAGCATGTGTCTTGGTAAACTGAAGACACTCAACAATATCGTGTTATATTGAAATAAATGAAATGTAAATTAATTGCTTTATATATATGCCAATATGATCTGAATATGACTTTGAATTGCACTTGTTTTTAAGTGGAGAATTTAATAAAAGAGAGAGAAAGAGAGAAAACTTGATCCTGTCATTATAATGCTAGCTGGTTATTTTGCCCTTTAGTTGATGCCAGTTTCTTTATAGTGTCCATAGTTTTTACAATTTGGTATGTTTTTCAGTGGCTAGTACCAGTGTTTCCTTTCCATATTTAGTGCTTACTTCAGGAGCTCTTGTAAGTCAGGCCTAATGTTAACCTTAAATGTAGACATGCTAAATGTCCCAATTAAAAGGCACAGACTGGCAAATTGGATAGTCATATATATATATATATATATGACATAGGTATATATATATATATATATATATATATATATACCTATGTAACAAACCTGCATGATCTGCACATGTACTCCAGAACTTAAAGTATAATAATAAAAAAAGAGTCAAAACCCATTGGTTTGCTGTATTCAGGAGACACATCTCATATGTAAAGACATACATAGGCTCAAAATAAAGGGATGGAGGAATATTTACCAAGAAAATGGAAAGCAAAAATAAAAAAAGCAGGGGTGGCAATCCTAGTCTCTGATAAAACAGACTTTAACTCAACCAAGTTCAAAAAGACACAGAAGAGCACTACATAATAGTAAAGGGATCAATGCAACAAGAAGAACTAACTATCCTAAATATATATGCACCCAATACTGGGGCACCTAGATACATGAAGCAAGTTCTTAGAGACCTACAAAGAGACTCAGACTCCCAAAGAATATTAGTGGGAGACTTTAACACTCCACCATCAATATTAGACAGGTCAATGATATAGAATATTAACAAGGATGTTAAGGACTTGAATTCAGCACTGGACCAAGTGGTCCAAATAGATATCTAAAGAACTCTCCATCCAAAATCAACAGAATATTAACATTCTTCTCAGCACCACATTGTACTTATTCTAAAATTGACCACATAATTGAAAGTAAAACAATCCTCAGCAAATGCAAAAGAATGGAAGTCATAGCAAACAGTCTCTCATATCACAGTGCAATCAAATTTGAACTCAGAATTAATAAATTCACTCAAAACTGCACAACTACAAGAAAAGTGAACAACCTGCTCCTGAATGTCTTCTGGATAAATAATGAAATTAAGGCAGAAATAAATAAGTTCTTTAGAACTTATGTAGACACAATGTACCAGAATCTCTAGAACACAGTTAAAGCTGTGTTTAGAGGGAAATTTATAGCACTAAGTGCCTACAGGAGAAAGGAAAGATTAAAAATTGACACCCTGGCATCTCCATGAAAATAACTAAGAAAAAAGAGCAAAAAAATTCAAAAGCTAGCAGAAGACAAGAAATAATTAAGATCAGAGCAGAACTGAAGAAGAGAGAGACATGAAAAAGCCTTCAAAAAAAGCCTTCAAAAAAAAGTTAAACAAGAAGATGGTTTTTGAAAGCATTGACAAATGAGATAGACTGCTAGCTAGCTTAATAGAGAAAGAAAGAGAGAAGAATAAAATAGACACAATAAAAAGTGATAAAGGGGGGATATTACCACTGATCCCACATAAATGCAGACCACCATCAGAGAATACTATAAACACCTCTATGCAAATAAACTAGAAAATCTAGAAGAAATGGATAATTCCTGGACACATACACACTCCCAAGACTTAACCAGGAAGAAGTCGAATCCCTGAATAGACCAATAATGAGTTCTGAAATTGAGGCAGTAATTAGTAGCCTACCAACCAAGAAAAGCCCAAGACCAGACGGATTCACAGATGAATTCTACCAGAGGTACAAAGAGGAGCTGGTATGATTCCTTCTGAAACTGACCAAAGAATAGAAAAAGAGGGAATTCTCCTTAACTCATTTTGTGAGACCAGTATCATCCTGACACCAAAACCTGGCAGAGACACAAGAAAAACAGAAAATTTGAGACCAGTATTCCTAGTGGACATTGATGTGAAAATCCTCAATAAAATGCTGGCAAACTGAATCCAGCAGCATATCAAAAAGCTTATACACCATGATCAAGTAGGCTTCATCCCTGGGATGTAAGGGTGGTTTAACATACACAAATCAATAAACATAATCCATCACAAAAACAGAACCAAATACAAAACTACATGATTATCTCAATAGATGCAGAAAAGGCCTTCCATAAATTTCAACACCCCTTCATGCTATAAACTCTCAATAAACTAGGTATTGATGAAATGTATCTCAAAATAAAAAGAGAAATTTGTGACAAACTCACAGCCAATATCATACTGAATGGGCAAAAGCTGGAATCATTCCCTTTGAATCCTGGCACAAGACAAGGATGGCCATGCTCACCACTCCTATTCAACATAGTTTAAGAAATTCTGGCCGGAGCAATCAGGCAAGAGAAAGAAAGTGTGTTCAAATAGAAAGAGAGTAAGGCAAATTTTTTCTGTTTGTCTGTAGATGACATGATTGTGTATTTAGAAAACCCATCGTCTCAGACCAAAATCACCTTAAGCTGATAAGCATCTTCAGCAAAGTCTCAGGATACAAAATCAATGTGCAAAAATCACAAGCATTCCTATACACCAATAACAGACAAACAGAGAACCAAATCATGAGTAAGCTCTCATTTACAATTGATACAAATAGA
Organism: Leontopithecus rosalia; assembly: GCA_028533165.1. NCBI lineage: Eukaryota > Metazoa > Chordata > Mammalia > Primates > Cebidae > Leontopithecus > Leontopithecus rosalia. Next base: position 93,480,876 of record CM052649.1, on the reverse strand, counting down.
ATAAAATACCTAAAAATACAACTTACAAGGGATATGAAGGACCTCTTCAAAGACAACTACAAACCATTGCTCAAGGAAATAAGAAAGGACAAAAACAAATGGAAAAACATTCCATGCTCATGGATAGGTAGAATCAATATCATGAAAATGGCCACACTGCCCAAAGTAATCTATAGATTCAGTGCTATCTCCATCAAACTACCGTTGACTTTCTTCACAGAATTAGAAAAAAAACTACTTTAAATTTCATATGGAACAACAACAACAAAAAAGCCTGCATAGCCAAGATAATCTTGAGCAAAAAGAACAAAGCTGGAGGCATCACATTACGTGACTTCAAACTACATGACAAGTCTACAGTAATCAAAACAGCATGGTACTGGTACCAAAACAGAGATATAGACCAATGGAACAGGACAGAGGCCTTGGAGGCAATGCCACACATCTACAACCATCTGATCTTTGACAAACCTGACAAAAATAAGCAATGGGGAAAGGATTCCCTATTCAATGAATGGTGTTGAGAAAACTGGCTAGCCATGTGCAGAAAACTGAAACTGAAACTCTCTTTAATCTATCTTGAGTTTAAAGATAGATTAGATAAAGACATAAATGTAAGACCTAAAACCATAAAAACCCTAGAAGAAAACCTAAGCAATACCATTCAGGACATAGGCGTAGGCAAAGACTTCATGACTAAAACACCAAAAGCAATGGCAACAAAAGCCAAAATAGACATATGGGACCTAATTAAACTTAAGAGCTTCTGCACAGCAAAATAAACAATCATTAGAGTGAAACAGCAACCAACAGAATAGAAAAACATTTTTTCAAGCTACCCATCTGGCAAAGGGCTAACATCCAGAATCTACAAAGAACTTAAACAAATTTACAAGAAAAAAAAAATCAAAAATTGGGTTAAGGATATGAACAGACTCTTTTCAAAAGAATAAATTTATGTGGCCAACAAACATATAAAAAATGCTCATCATCACTGGTCATCAGGAAAATGCAAATCAAAACCACATTGAGATAACACCTCATACCATATAGAATGGCTAACATTAAAACATCAGGAAACAACAGATGCTGGAGAGGATGTGGAGAATTTAAAAATGCTTTTACACTGTTGGTGGGAGTGTAAATTAGTTCAACCATTGTGGAACACAGTTTGGAGATTCCTCAAGGATCTAGAACTAGAAATACCATTGACCCAGATATCCCATTCCTGAGTATATACTCGAAGGATTATAAATCATTCTAGTATAAAGATACATGCACACGTATGGTTACTGCAGCACTATTATAGCAAAGACTTGGAACCAACCCAAGTGTCTATCAATGATAGACAGGATAAAGAAAATGTGGCAAATATATACCATGGAATACAATGCAGACATAAAAAGGATGAATTTATGTCTCTGGAGGAACATGGATGAAGCTGAAAATCATCATTCTCAGCAAACTAACTGAGAATAGAAAACCAAACACCACATGTTTTCACTCATAAGTGGTTGTTGAAGAATGAGAACACATGGACACAGAAAGAGTAACATCACACACTGGGCCCAGTCATGGAGTATAGGGCTAGGGGAGGGATAGCATTAGGAGAAATACCTAAAGTAGATGACAAGTTGATGGGTGCAGCAAACCACCATGGCATGTATATACCTATGTAACAAACTTGCATGTTCTGCAAATGTAACACAGAACTTAAAGTATAATAATAAAAATGAATAAATAAACAAGGACCTTGACCAAAAAAAAAAAAGAAAAGAAAAGGAGAAAGAAAAGAGGATATGTAGGAAGTAACTTTGGCTGTGCTGATAACGTTCTGTGTTGTTTGTTTAAAAGTTTAGAAACAAATGTGATGACATGTCGATGTTTGTTAAATCTGAATGATGAGTATATTAGGTCATATATTTTCTCTTTTTTTAACTACTAAATAATTATGATATTTCTCTGAATTAAAATAAATGCTTCTAAAAGTAAAGAAAGAAAGAAAGAGATAAAACACTCCTCTCAATTTAAAGGAGGGGGTTGCAGAAGATGTGGTAGAACTGAACAATCATATTCATCATTGATTTAATTATATTCAATTACTTTCCAAGTATATCCTTAATCTTTTTCTCTATGTGGCAACATATGAGCACTTGGAGATAGAAGTGGAAGATTATATTCTATGTTTTATGAGTTTCCTATTTTCTAAATAAATGTTTATTTTAAGAAAACTAAATATGTCTCTTTATCCATCTACTTAACAATACAGGTATAATTTGGTCATTTAAAACCTTAAATTTGGAGACCTAAAATAACCCATTTGAAATTATTAGTTTTGTCTTTTATATAAATTATTCTAGAAGTTTGCATTAGGTTTTCATTTTTTGAATGTTGGATATAAGCTGTTTTTTGTAGATATTGGTACATGTAAGTAGTTAGATACCTATTGTCTGTAATATAAATGCTGAACTAGTGAAATCATGCCTAAATTAACAATAATTAAAATTATGAACTCTGTATCCTTTAAACAAAATATTATATTATATGATTTAGATTTCATGAGACTTAGTTAATTTAAACAACAGATTGTTTGATGTGTAATCTATTTTATATATATGGGAGACCAACAAAGAAACATTTTCCTTTAAACTCCTACCTAGATGAACTGAAATATTGCTTTTTTTAAATTGCATTTTAGGTTTTGGGGTACATGTGAAGAACATGTAAGATTTTTACATAGGTACACACATGGCAATGTAGTTTGCTGCCTTCCTTCCCATCACCTATATCTGGCATTTCTTCCCATGTTATCCCTCCCCACCTCACCACCCCACACTGTCCCTCCCTTACTTCCCCGCAACAGACCACAGTGTATGATGCTTCCCTCTGTGTCCATGTGTTCTCATTCTTCAACACCCACCTATGAGTGAGAACATGTGGTGTTAGGTTTTCTGTTCTTGTGTCAGTTTGCTGAGAATGATGGTTTCCAGGTTCATCCATGTCCCTACAAAGGACACAAACTCATTGTTTTTTATGGCTGCATAGTATTCTATGGTGTATATGTGCCAAATTTTCCCTGTCCAGTCTATCATCGATGGACATTTGGGTTGATTCCAAGTCTTTGCTATTGTAAACAGTGCTGCAATAAACATTCATGTGCATGTGTCATTATAGTAGAATGATTTATAATCCTTTGGATATATACCCAGTAATGGAATTGCTGAGTCAAATGGAATTTCTATTTCTAGGTCCTTGAGGAATTGCCACACTGTTTTCCACAATGGTTGAACTAATTTATACTCCTACCAACAGTGTAAAAGTGTTCCTATTTCTCCATATCCTTTCCTGCATCTGTTGTCTCCAGATTTTTTAATGATTGCCATTCTGTCATGAGATGATATCTCAGTGTAGTTTTGATTTGCATTTCTCTAATGACCAGTGATAATGAGCATTTTTTCATATGTTTGTTGGCCTCATATATGTCTTTTTTTGTAAAGTGTCTGTTCATATCCTTCACCCACTTTTGAATGGGCTTGTTTGTTTTTTTCTTGTAAATATGTTTTAGTTCTTTGTAGATTCTGGATATTAGCCATTTGTCAGATGGGTAAATTGCAAAAATTTTTTCCCATTCTGTTGGTTGCCAATTCACTTTAATGACTGTTTCTTTTGCTGTGCAGAAGGTGTGGAGTTTGATTAGGTCAGATTTGTCTATTTTGGCTTTTGGTGCCAATGCTTTTGATGTTTTAGTCATGAAGTCCCTGCCTATGCCTATGTCCTGAATGGCTTTACCTAGATTTTCTTCTAGGGTTTTTATGGTGTTATGTCTTATGTTTAAGTCTTTAATCCACCTGGATTTAATTTTAGTGTAAGGTGTCAGAAGGGGTCCAGTTTCTGCTTTCTGCACGTGGCTAGCCAGTTTTTCCAATACCATTTATTAAACAGGGAATCCTTTCCCCATTGCTTGTTTTTGTCTTGTTTGTCAAACATCAGATGGATGTAGATGTGTGGCATTGCCTCCAAGGCCTCTGTTTTGTTCCATTGGTCTATATCTCTGTTTTGGTGCCAATAGCATACTGTTTTCATTACTGTAGCCTTGTCATATAGTTTGAAGTCTGGTAGTGTGATGCTTCCTCCTGTGTTCTTTTTGCTTAGAATTGACTTGGCTATGCAGGCTCTCTTTTGATTCCATACGAAGTTTAAGGTGGATTTTTCAAGTGTTGTGAAGAAGCCCATTGGTAGCTTGATGGGGATAGCATTGAATCTGTAAATTACTTTGGGCAGTATGGCCATTGTCACAATATTGATTCTTCCTAACCATGAGTATGGAATGTTTCTCCATCTGTTTGTGTCCTCTCTTATTTCGTTGAGCAGTGGTTTGTAGTTCTCCTTGAAGAGGTCCTTTATGTTCCCTGTTAGTTATATTCCTATGTATTTTATTTTCTTTGTAGCAATTGTGAATGGCAGTTCGTTCTTGATTTGGCTCTTTTTAAGTCTGTTATTGGTGTATAGGAATGCTTGTGATTTTTGTACATTGATTTTGAATCCTGAGACTTTGCTGAAGTTGCTACAGTTTCAGGAAATGTTGGGCTGAGACAGTGGGGTCTTCTATATATACAATCATGTCATCTGCAAATAGAGACAGTATTACTTCCTCCTTTCCTAATCAAATACCCTTTATTTCTTTTTCTTGCCTGATTGCTCTGGCTAGAACTTCCAATACTATATTGAATAGGAGTGGTGAGAAATATTGCTTTTTAATAACAAAAGTGTTTTCCAAGTTTTTAAGAAATAAATGCTCATTTAATCTTTGAAAAAAATAAATATTGCCTAGGAAAAATAGCTCTATAGTGGCTATTACATGAATAGGAACCTTCTTTTTAATAAAGTGCCTGTCCTTTTGATTCTTAGGAAAATGACAATGCCTGCAGAGAATTTTTCAGAACTTTCTGAGTGAGGACAATAAGAAGAAATTACATATACTTCTCACTATTTTGGCAATAAAACAAATAAGAGATTTATGTCTAAAGATATATACTAAATATACTTGCCTATCTATTTTGATTCCACATTGCCATACATTCAACATGAAACTGGCCAGTGCTTCCTCAAACAAAGAATGAAGACAATATCATTTCTACATATAGGCAGGTTATGACACTTTATGACTTAGTTTGGGTAATATCAGATAACAGGCTAAGCAAATATAGAACTATCACACCTGTCACCATCTAAACTGAAATCCTTCCCACTGGCCTATTTCTTTAAGTCATAATGATACAAAGCAGGATCACTGTTTTTCCAAGGTCCTTACAATATTCATTGTATGCTGTCAGGACACAGAACTAAAACAATAGGTTTTCCTTGACAGAAAATTCAAACAAAAATAACAAACTTATTGAAAAAGGAATGACATAAAAGATATTAACTTTTTTTCTATCTTAATGTTACTTTAAGACATCTGTATGTATAGACAATACATAAAATTCAATTGTAGTTTTATATACCACAAACAAAGGGTTGAAAAATACAAGTTAAAAATAATGTTTGCAATCGTCAAAACTGATATGCTACTTAGGAATGAATTTATTGAAAATATTGGAAACTTCTAATCTGACAAGAAAAAAACTGCTGAGGGAAGTGAAAAATCTAAATGATAAAGGTGTATTTCATGTTCATGGATTGCAACAAGAGAGAGAAAGAGACCACAACTAGCAATATGGTGGATTTAAGCCCAGTTATATTGATAATCACACTAAATGCCTATGGTCTGAAGAAACCTATTAAATATTAAAATTATTATGTTGAATAAAATAGAAAAACACTGCTTTAGCATGCATTGCTGTATAATAAATTACCCTCAAACTTAGCATGTTAAAAGAACAATTGTAATATTATATCTCACATATTTTCCTGGGTCAGAAAACTGGAAGCAGCTGTACTGGAAGGTTTTGGCTCACAGACTTGTGAGGTTGCAGTTGAGTTCTTGACCAGTACTATCATCCCTGAAAGGCTTGACAGGAGCTGAAAGATCCACTTGTTGGCAGGATTCCTCAAGTCCTTAATACATGAATTTTTCCACAATGCTCCCTGAATGTCATTGTGATGAAGCAAACAGTTTCCCCAGAATGAGTTATATAAGAAAGAGCAAGAAGGAAGCTTCAGTTTCGTTTATGACCTAGTTTCTAAAGTCTCACACCACCATGTCTACTTTATTCAATTTGTTAAAAATGGGTAACTAAGTACAGTCTATACTAAAGAAGAAGAGCTTTAGACTCCAACTCTTGAAAGGAAGAATATAAAATAATTTATAATCATGTTTTAAAACCACTGCATCCAACTATGTGGTATTGTCAAGAAATTAAACATAAAGCCACATGTAAGTTAAAATAATAGATAAAAAGCAAGCCACAGATAAGTTAAAATTATAGATAGAAAAACACTACCACTAATTTAAAAAAAATCTAGAGTGGCTATTTTTTTTTCTTTCCCAAAGGGTTGTGCATGAGGCAGCCTAGAGATATCCTGGGTCTGAGAGCCAGGACCCACATTCTCCACCTGTAACATGAAAGGGCACTTCAGGCATTTAGCCACTTCTTTTTCTTTTTTTTTAATTTTTATTGCATTTTAGGTTTCGGGGTACATGTGCAGAACATGCAA
>CM052649.1:93362637-93473719 GCA_028533165.1 Leontopithecus rosalia | reverse complement strand
ACTGTTTCTTTTGCTGTGCAGAAGCTGTGGAGTTTGATTAGGTCCCATTTGTCTATTTTGGCTTTTGTTGCCAATGCTTTTGGTGTTTTGGTCATGAAGTCCTTGCCTACTCCTATGTCCTTAATGGTTTTGCCTAGATTTTCTTCTAGGGTTTTTATGGTGCCTGGTCTTATGTTTAAGTCTTTAATCCATCTGTAGTTAATTTTAGTGTAAGGTGTCAGGAAGGGGTCCAGTTTTTGCTTTCTGTACATGGCTAGCCAGTTTTCCCAATACCATTTATTAAACAGGGAATCCTTTCCCCATTGCTTGTTTTTGTCAGGTTTACCGAAGATTGTATGGTTGTAGATATGTTGTGTTGCCTCCGATGCCTCTGTTCTATTCCATTGGTCTATATCTCTGTTTAGATATCAGTACCATGCTGTTTTGATTACTGTAGCCTTGTAGTATAGTTTGAAGTCTGGTAGTGTGATGCCTCCCGCTGTGTTCTTTTTGCTTAGGATTGACTTGGCTGTGCGGGCTCTCTTTTGGTTCCATATGAAGTTCAAGGTGGTTTTTTCCAGTTCTGTGAAGAAAGTCAATGGTAGCTTGACGGGGCTATTTTAATGATAGACAAAGCAAGACCATATTACTAAAGATGAAGAAAGTTATTCCATAGTAATAAAGCAATCAATTTATCTAGGGGTCATAATGATTTCATTAGTGGAGTTATCTTAATAAACCTAATAAAAGACCTTTAAAATACAAGAAGCAAACAATGAAAAAAGCTAATAGAGTGAAAAATGTACAATTATAGTTAGCAATTTCAATATATCTTCTCTTAAATTATAGGATAACTAACAGAAAGTCACTGGAAAAAACTGTGTAACAGACTTTATTGACATTTACAGAAAACTACACTCAATAGTAGTTCTTTGCAAGCACACACGGACTATATAAGAAGATACACAAAGTTTTAGTATGAAAACAAAACAAAAACGCCCACTATGAGTCAATAGATTTAAAAGAAATAAAATGTCTGTGGATTTGGAAAGGAATAAATAAAACTGTCTTTAATTATAGATAACATAAGCATCTATGTAAAAACTTCTATGGAATCTTTCCCAGTAAAAAAGAATCCATAAGAACTAATAACTGAGTTAAGAAGGCTACAGGATACTAGATAAATATATAAAATAAAAACAATTCAATTTTCATATATTAGCATTAAACAATCAAAGTTAATTTACAAATACAGTGTTTAAAATGACATCAAAACTATGAAATATTTAGAAAAATTTAATAATAGATGTGCAAGACCTACACATTGAAAACCACAAAACATTCATAAAAGAGATTTTAAAACTAAATAAATGGAGGATATACATGTTTATATAATCTTCAAGAATTGAAAGTTGAGTAAATGTAATATGTGGTATAAAGCCCAGATGGTGATTAGATTTTCACTACAAAGTGGTAAAAGGAAATTTTCTGGGATGATGGAGACATCTGGGGTGTTGGTTACAGAAGTGTATGTATCTGTCAACATTTTGTGTACTAAAAATGTACAATTGTTCTGTGTAAATTATACCAGAATAAAGTTGATTTTTTGAGATATAGTTTACATGTTCTAATCTTTATCTTTTTAAATACAAGTCACTGTTTTTTAAAATATATTTATCAAGTTTGTACAACCATCACCATTATCTAATTTTAGAACATTTTCATCAGCCCCCCAAAAATTGCAGCAAAGTAGCAGTCACTTTCATTCCCTTCTGCCCCATGCCCTAGTAACCAGTAATAGACTTATCTCCAGGGATTTACCTATTCTTGGCAGTTCATAAACATAGATGCATACTTGGCTTTTTTGCACCTTACTGCTTTCCTTAATATAATATTCTTAATCTTCATGCATGTTTTAGCAGGTATCATTATTTTATTACTTTTTTTTTTTGAAACATAGTTTTGCTCTTGTTGACCAGTCTGGAGTGAAGTGGCACAACCTCGACTGACTGCAACCTCATCCTTCTGGTTTCAAGCAATTCTCCTGCCTCAGCCTCCCAAGTAGCTGGGATTACAGGGGCCCGCTACCATGCCGGGTTAATTTTTTATTTTTACTACAGATGGAGTTTCACCATGTTGGCCAGGCTAATTTCGAACTTCTGACCTAGTGAACCACCTACCTCATTCTCCCAAAGTGCTGAGATGACAGGCGTGAGCCACTGCGCCCGGCAAAAAAGGGTAAACATAGTTAGAGTCAGGCACAGTGGCTCACGTCCGTAGTCCCAGCTACTCAGGAGGCTCAAGTGGGAAGATCACTTGAGACCTGGAGATGGAGGCTGTAGTGAGCCATGATTGTATCACTGAACTCCAGACTTCCTGAAAGAGCAAAATCGCAACTCTTAAAAAAAAAAATACCATATGACCCTCCTATACCACTTTTTTGTGTGTATCCATTCATCACTTGATTGATCCAAATTTTTTTTTCTTTTTTTTGGCTCTTACCAATAGTACTTTAAAATTTGGGGTACAAGTTTTGTTGCGAACATGTTTTCACTTCTTATAGGCATATAACTAGAAGAGGTATTGGAAGGTCATATGGTTGTTTTTTTGTTTTTATTTTAAGAGTTGGGGTTTATCTCTGTCGGGCAGTCTGGAGTTCAGTGATACAATCTTGGCTTCAATACTACAGCCTTCATCTCCTGGTCTCAAGTGATCTTCCAACTTCAGCCTTCTGAGTTCCTGGGACTACAGAAATGAGTCTGACACTATTTTTAACTTTTTGAGAGAGTACCAAACTATTCCCCAAATGCTTGTATAAATCTACAGTTTCATAAGTAGTGTGTGAGTTTACCTGTTTCTCTACATTTGCATCAAAATATGTTGCTGTCTTATTCATGGGTGTGAAAGAGTATCTCAAAATTTTGATTTGCATTTTCCTGATGACTAATGATATTAAGCATCTGTTTATGTGCTAACTGGTTATTTGTATATCTTCTTTGAAGGAATGACTATTCAAATCTTTTGGACATTTTTTGTTGTTATTGTTGAGTTGCAAGAGTTATTTATATGTTCTGCCAATTACACACATCATATATAATAATTTTCAAAAAATTATTTCCATTTTGCATACTGCCTTTTCACTTTACAGCTGATTTAAAGAACAAAAGATTTTAATTTTATGAAGTCCACTTTATCTTTTATTTGGTTGTTTCTGCCTCAGGTGCCTGAGAAGCCATTGCCCAATCCAAGTTCACAAAAAGTGTGTACCTATATTTTCTTATAGAAGTTTTACAGTGTTAGCTCTTTCATTGGGGTCTTTGATCCATTTTGAATTAATTTTTTATATGATATAATGTAGGGGTCCAGCTTTATTCTTATGTATGTATGTAGTTTTCCCAGTACTCTCTAATTAAAGCATTGTTTTTTCCATATTGAAGATCTGCTCAAAAATCAATTGGCTGTTAATGCATGACTTTACTTCTGGACTTTCAATTCTATTCCATTGACCTATGTTTTTCCTATGCCTTATCAAACACTATCTTGATTACTGAAAATTTAGGTAAGTTTTAAAATTGGGAATTGTGACTCCTTTTTGTTCTGCTTTTTCAAAATTGTTTTGTTTATTCTGGGTTCATTGCATTTTAATTTTATAATTAGCTTCTCAATTTCTGCAAACAAAAGAGAAGCCTATTGGGATATTGATAGGGAGTTTATTGAATATGTAGATCAATTTGGGCAGCATTTTGATCTTAGTAATATTGTCTACCAATTCATGAACATGGAATATTTTATTCATTTATTTGGATCTTATTAAAATTTTTCAATGGCTCTTTACATTTCAGTATAAAAATCTTGTACTTCTTTTATTATATTTATTCCTAAATAAATTGTTTATATTATAAATGAAATTATTTAATTAATTTTATTGATGAATTACTTATTGCTCGTTTGTTTTTGAGACAAAGTCTTACTCTGTCTCCCAGGCTGGAGTACAGTGACAGAATCTCGGCTCATTGCAACCTCTGCCTTCTGGGTTCAAGTGATTCTCCTGCCTCAGCCTCCCGAGTAGCTTGGATTACAGGTGCATACCACCATGCCCAGCTAATTTTTGTATTTTTAGTAGGCACAGAGTTTCACCATGTTGTTCAGGCTGGTCTTAAACTCCTGACCTCATATAATCCACTTGCCTCAGTCTCCCAAAGTGCTAGGGTTACAGGCATGAGCCACGGAACCCTGCCTTTTGCTAGTTTATAGAGATATAATTGATTTTTGTTTATTGGTCTTTTATCTAACAATCTTGATATTTGTGTTCATTCGCTCTAATTGTGTGTGTGATATGCATGTGTATACACCTTAAATTGTTATATATAAAAGATTTTGTCAACTACAGTTTTATTTCTTCCTTTCAATCTGTATACATTTTTTCTATATTCTTGACTAATTTCTCTTATTATAACCTCCATTACAAGGTTTAATTAAAGTGGCAAGATTGGCCATTCTTATCTTTTATGTAATCTTAGGAAAAAAGCTTTAACTATTTAACTATTATGATAGTTTCTGTAGGTTTTTCATAGGTGCTTTTTTTCCTTACTTCCTTTCTATTTTCATTGAGTAATTTTTTTACAAGAAAAAGTCAAATTTTATCAAATTTTTGTCTCTATTGAGTTTTTGTCTTATAGTCCATTAATAAATTGTATTAAACTGACTGATTTTTGTATTTTGAACATTTTTGGATTGCTTGAATAAATCCCACTTAGTTATACTATGTAATTATTTTTAAAGTCATTCAATTAAGTTTGTTGATACTTTTGTTGAATATTTTTATGTAGAAATTCATAAATAATGTTAATCTGTAGTTTTTCTTTTCTTAGGATGTCCTTCTCTGTTTTTGAATTCAGGGTAACACTGGCCTCATAGAATAAGTTAGAAAATACTCCCTCATCCTGCAAATTAGGAAGAGTTTTTGAAGCATAAATATTAATTCTAACATACATATAGTAGAATTCACCTGAGAAACCATCTTATTAACTTAATTATTTTCTTGCTTTATATCTGTTATACTTGTTATTAGTCTTTTCAGACTATTTTTTTTTCTTGGGTCAGTTTTGGTAATATCTTTTTCTAGTAATTTGTCCATTTCATCTAAGCTATCTAATTTTGTAATATAATTGATTTTAGTCTTCCCTTCTAATCAATTTAATTTGACTAACTTAATCTAAGTTCTATAGTAATGTTATCTCTTGTATTTCTAATTTTAGTTCTTTGAGTCTTGAAAAACTTTGTCAGTTTTTCAAAGCACAAAATTTTAATTTCATCAATTTTTTAATTACATTTTTATTGTCTACTTTTAAATGTCTAATCAAATTGTTAATTTTTTATGCTTGATTTTGGTTTAGTTTACTCTTGCTTTTTATATTTCTTTAGTTGAAAAATTGGGTCATTCATTTGATCCTTTTTATTAGGCATTTATAGAAATACATTTAAAAATATTTTATTAGCTTCATTCTGTAACTTTTGATATGTTTTGATGTATTTTATTCATCTCAAAGTATTTTTAAATTTCCCTTGTGATTTTTTTCTTTCATTGCTTATTTATACATTTGTGGCTGAATTTTCAAATACTTGTAATTTACTGAACTTTCTTCTGTTACTGATTTCTGATTTATTTCCATAAGACCAGACAAAGTATTTTGTATTACTTCAATCATTTGAAATATATTGACTTACTTTGTTGATGGTTAACCTGTATCATCAGTGATTTTTATTTTTTACGTAGATTCAAGTTACTATTTAGCATTTTTTATGTCAGTCTGAAGGACTCTCCAATATTTTTAATAGGTTATGTGTTCTAGCAACAATTTTTTTCAATTTTTCTTCATCTGGGAATGTTTCAATTTCTCCTTTATTTTTGAAGCTTACTTTCACTGAATATAGAATTCTTCGTTGAGAAACTTTTATATTCAGCACTTCAAGTATGTTATTGCAATGACTTCTGGCCTTCATGATTCAAAAGAAAAGAAAGTTCAAGGGTCAACACGATATATTGCTTAATTCTTTCTGCCTTTAAAACCTTTATTTTGTCTTGACTTTCAACGATTTAATTATAATCTGGCTTTCTTTGAGTTTATCTTTCTTAACATGTGTTGAGTTTCTTAGATGTACATATCCATGTCTTTCATTAAATTTGGGAAGTTTTTGGCTATTATACATAAACATTTTTGCCCCATCTGTCACTTTTTCTGGGAATCTCATTAGGCATGAGTTGGTATACCTTACAGTTTTCCAAAGATATTTTAGTAACTGTTTTATTTTTCTTCATTCTCATTTTTTTCTGTTCCTCAGACTTGATATTTTCAATCGAGTTATCATTGAGTTTTCTGATTCATTGCTCTGCCTACTCCATAAGCTCTTGTGCCCCCCCTAGTGATATCGTATTGCAAGTATACTTTAAAATTCCCAAATTTTTACTTAATTTTTTTCTTTGTAATTTTATCTCTTTATTAATATTCCCCATTTGGTGAGACATTATTCACATAATATTCTTTAGTTTTTAGTCACAATTTCCTTTAGTTATTTGAACATATTTAAAATATGAATTTAAAGTGTCTAGTAAGACTAATGTCTGGGCTTCCTCAGGGATTGTTTCCATTGGTTTCTTTTCTGAGTTTGAGCCATACTTTATTGATTGTTTTGAATGGCTCCTAATTTTTTGTTGAAAACTGAACATTATAAATAACGTGTCAACTCGACATCAGAACCTCCCCGCTTCCTGAAGCTTGTTGTCATTGTTGGTTTGATTAATGAATTTTCTGAACTAATCCTGTAAAGCCTGTCTTTTGTTGTTGTTGTTGTTGTTGTTATTTGTGGCTATGGAGACTCTGCTTGATTATCTTTGTGTTCAGCTAATGACTGGATGAAGAATTTCTGTAATTGTTGAAAAGCAGAAGCCCCACTGTATTTGTTGAAACTCTATGTTCATATTGGTCCACACCTCTAAACTTACCTTGTCAGTTAATATCTGTGGCTTAGCCTTCACTTACTGCATGTGACAACCTCAAGATCAGTCAGAAGTGAGAGCTCAGTGCACTCTCAGGATTTTCTTTAGCATGCACTGCTTTAGGCATGTTTACCACCCCATGCATATGTGTGGCCTCCCAGAGTCTCAGAAATATATGAGAGTTTTCAAAGCCTTTATGGACATAATATTACTCAGTTTTCTTTTTAACCTCTTTAGTTAACATGATATTAGCTTCAAATGTTATTCAATGCCTCAGGTCATTGAAAAATTTTAAAAATGCTTGTATCTGTTTTCAACAACACCCCAAGGGAAAATGCTTCTCCTCTCTCACATTCTCTTTTAGAACTGGTAACTTATGAAAATTTGATGACCTTCACTTATGCATCTGTTTCTCTGTATGACCTTTAACTGCCCAAGAAATGTTGAGTGAAATAAACTTTCTATGAGTCAGATTTGTTCTCCATTGAAGCATCAGGCTTTGACCTCTTTTTGGCAACTTCACTTCTCTCCATATCCTGAACCTGCCAGTATAATTATAAGAAATTACTATGTGTTAAGAAATTATTGGTTTCTTCCAAATATTTCCCACTTACTATATAGCAATTCCTCTTCTATTTTTATGTCCCAATCAAGAATGCCATATTTTTTTATTTCTCATAATAAATTTAAAAGTTAAAAAATTATTACTGTAATATACCTATTCCTAACATTATTTACTCCTTTTAGGATTAAGTATGGAAAAAGGCAAAACATTGCTTCAAAGAAATTCAATAGAAATTTGTTGCCAAAATGTGTGTTTATATATATATATATGTGTGTGTGTGTGTGTTCTCTCTAGCTAGATATCTTTAAAAAAAACCCTATTTGTTTATTTAGTTTCTTAGTTGTTCTAACTCCCTAACCTTCTTAAGAATTCCCTATTTGAAGTCATTATAGTAGCCAACATATTTATATTCTCTGGGTTCAGCTGTGTACCATCATTAAGCAATTTCTTTTTTGTTTTGTTTTGTTTTTTGTTTTTGAATTGCCAGCTCTGCCACCAAGCTGGAGTGCTGTGGTGCGATCTTGGCTGGAGTGCAGTGGTGTGATCTTGGCTCACTGCAAACTCTGTCTCCTGGACTCAAGCAATTCTCCCACCTCAGCCCCCTGAGTAGTTGGAACTATAGGCATGCACCACCACGCCCAGCTAATTTTTGTATTTTTAGTAGAAACAGGATTTCACCATGTTGGCCAGGATCGTCTCAATCTCTTGTCCTCATGATCCACCTGGCTTTGCCTTCCAAAGTGCCAGGACACAGGTGTGTGCCACTGCACTGGTTCCATTAAACAATTTCAATAGTAGCAAAACTTTTCCATTCATTCATAATTCTAAAACTGTTAGAGGTTTGGTTTTATTGAATCTTCACTTTTCAACTTATCTTTGAAATAAGACATATTAAACAATAATACAAAAGCAAACAGTATTTAATATTCCTTTTGTTAGCAAGTATGTCTGAAATACCTACTACATATGAAATACCTAGCTAAGTATGAGAGATGCAGAAACAAACATAATAGTTTTTGAGCAAGGAATTTTGCAGTTTGAATTTTAAAATATGCATTGCGACTTCAGAAAAAAGAAAATCCAAAGAAGCTGGAGTAAACTGGAGAAACAACATAGTGAATGAGGATAGAAAATGAGCCAAGCATTAAAGAAGGAGTAGGATTTAAGGAAACAGAGGGAAATCAGAAAGCAATAATGCCCCAGAGTAAGATCACGAAGTCAGTCAAATAAATCTCAGAGCATCAAGCCTGACAGACCCAATGTTTCTTTTCTAGAGTAAATGTTGAGAATGTGTAACTACTGCTTCGGGCTTGCTATAAGCTTTTGTGGACTGGTATTCTATCATTCCTCTGAAATGAATAGGTCGTTGCCCATACATAAAAATCTTTTTTTTTTATCAAAAAGGAAAAAAAGAAATCCTTTTTGTTCTCTCAGATTTATTCTTTCTTCCTTGGCTGGCTGGATAAGCTACTACAAATTCTTTAAAAATACTTATCACTTTCCTTCCCCAGCTCCTTTAAGTAATCCAGAAAATATAAAATTAACTAGAGTGCTTTATGAAAAAAGATTGTTATCAAATCAAAACAATTTGTCTAAGAAAATCTCAGTGCCATTTTGCTAACACAAAGCTATTTGTTTTGAAGAGAATTTTGCATCTTTTTACATTTGTTGATGGAAGGATGGTGAAACAGATGTGTAATATTCTAATATTTTTTCAAACCTTCCTCTTCATATCGCCCACTCCCTAAAAAGTTCACTTAGGGCAGTGCATATTGTATAATAGCATAAAGATGCTTGGTTATGAAGAATCAGTTACTAAGTTCTAAAATGTGCCTATGATTGGGCACTGTTCATTGCTTTTGAAAAGGCTCTGATTAAAAAAAAAAGAACATGAGGAAAATTCAGGGATTCAGGGGAACATTAATATTAATTCATATTAAACCTTTACATGGTAGAGGAGAAAGAGGTATCGTGAAATTGTGTTCACTTATACTGTCATAATATACCTGGAATTTCACAGAAAATGGGGATTTGCTTTTATGAAATTGTTTATAGGTAGTGTCAGTTGATATTAATAATTATAATAAATATTAACAAATTATTTCTTAATCTAAGAAAGACATTACTGCGTCAACATGCCTACAATCTATGTCTTCATGGTGGGTGATTTTTAGAGTATTCTTATGCACCCATGTTAAAAACATCTGTCTCTTGATGATTCATACATTTGAAAATATATAAGGTATTGGCTACTGGTTTAGCAATGTAAAGAGTATATGTATTTTTGAAATTGTGGTTAAGTTGAGGGAGACCATTGAAAGTTTGCATATAAATATTACGGTTCTAGCATCACATTTTTCAGTTAATACTGAAATGGGAAAGGCTCCCTTGTCCCCTCGCAGGACATGGCACAGGGGGAGTGGCTTGCTTCTTCAGTGTCCCACTGCTCAAATCTCAAGATGAGCATACAGTCTGGCAGGTTGTGGGGCTCCAGCCCCATGGCAGTGCCTAGGGGTGAATGTTTGCAGCTCCCGAAGCCCCAGTGAGCTTCTGTTACAGGGTACTCTCTTAGTTTGCTGGCTATAGGTGGTTGTGTTAACTAGCTCAATTAGATGCTCTACCTTGTTGTGTCAGAGGACACAGAGGACTTTTTGTATCCCGAGTTCTTGCCTTGGTGTACTGGAAGAATCAGATCACACATGGGCTTGGGGAATGAGTGCAAAGTTTTATTGACTGAAAGTAACTCTCTGCCTATGTGGGAGAGAGAAAGGAGATGGTTTTCCCCTGGAGTTGGGCCACTTGGCAGCCCTGGCTGTCCTCTGACTGTCCAGCCAAACTTCACCTAGTCTCACAGGTGGATGGCCTGCCAGCATGCTGGCATCTGTTGGCCTGCTCTTCCGCTGGTGTGTGCTCCCTGACCAGATGCTTGTATTTTCTTCCCATGTGTTCCTCACAACATCCAATTGCTGTGTGAGTGTGCCTGATATGGTCTTGGTTTTTGTTTGTTTGTTTTGAGATGGAGTCTCACTCTGTCCCCAGGCTGGAGTGCAATGATGCGATCTCAGCTCACTGCAACCTCTGCATCCTGGGTCCAAGCAATTCTCCTGCCTCAGCCTCCCGAGTAGCTGGGATTACAGGTGGTGCCTACCACTGCCCCCAGCTAATTTTTGTATTTTTAGTAGAGATATGGTTTCACCATCTTGTCAAGATGGTCTCGACCTCTTGACCTCGTGATCTGTCCACCTCGGCCTCCTAAAGTACTGGGAGTACAGGCATGAGCCACTGCACTTGGCCAAGTCTTGGGTTTTTTAGGCACAGAATGGAGGCAAGGTGGGCCAGGGTGGTCTTGGGAAATGTAACATTTGGCATGAAGGCAGGAGTGCCTGTCCTCAGCTAGATCTATGTCCATGGGAGTACAGCCCTGGCCAGGTACCACACCCTCTCTACCCAGCACTTTGTTTCCCACTTCAGTGTTATGTATTTAAAGGGACCACACTCTTCCATTCCCAGCACTGCCATATCAATAGTGTCATAAATAAGATTTCAAAGCAGTTTCAGTGCCTTTTAACATTCTTTTATAGGAATAAGAAATTTTCAAATGAGAAATTTATTCCTCAGGTTAAATCTGCTAAAATTTTCAAATATTTTGTTATCACTGGGTATAAATCTAATGAAAATTTTGGTTTATGTAAAAGAATTACTAGACTTTTAAAAACACTGCTGGTTTTTTTAAAGTAAGACTAAAGATTTGACTACTTCATTTCATATATCAAATAAGTAAAAAAGTCTTCCACAGAGCAATTTGCTTTACTGTAGTCTTTCATATGCATATTGGTATATGTAACTTTGCAAACAATACAATATTAGAAACTTACTAGATTTATATTAAAATGCACTGAATATATTTATTTAAATATTTATCCTTTATATAGTACCTACCTCTATTTATTATAATTTTTATATTTAGAATTTCTGTGTTTTTCAAATGCTGTTTTAAATTTCATTTATCTTTTCTTTTGGCAATTGTATGCATAAAGAGGATTTTTTTCTTCTTTTATTAGAATACTAGTATTTCATCAAACTAAAATATCATAAAAAGATTTCATATACACTGGTTAATGGATGAAAAAAGAATGTGTGTACAGTTAGCAAAGAACAGCAATGAGTGAGGAAGAACAGCAGAAATAATAGAAAGAAGTAGCCACAGCAGGAAATTCTTCTTTCTTCACTGACATTCCGTTTGCTCTTTCTCCTTCACACAAATTGTCATTTGTTGACTTAGTTTTTCTCTTCCAGCCCAAACTCATTTATGTTTTCTTTTGCCCCTTTTTAATTTCTCCCTTAATTTCCACATTTGCAAATATTTTTAGTGATTTAAAGTTACATCCAAGTTAATTTATAGAGCATATTTCAATTTATCTCCTGAAATGTAGCCAATTGTTGAAACAAAAATGTTTCCAATTTTTGTTGTGAATATATTCTGAAAGGCCTATCCTCTATCAGAAATTTGTTGGGCCTGCTGCCTATTTATGTGAATAGAGTTTTATTGAAACACAGCCATATCCATTTGTTTATTTATTATGTATGGCTGTTTTTAGCTACAATGGCAGAGTTGAGTACTTGCAACAGAGACCATATGGCTCACAAAACCTAAAATATTTACTATCTGGTCTTTTACAGTGGTAGTTTGCCAGCCCTTGAGCTACAGATGCTGAGATTCTAAGGTGTAGAATATCCACACTAATTTCCGTTTTTATATGTCTCCTGTGTGCTCTACATTTTTATTTTCAAGTTACTTAGCAGTTCTCTGCATTCTGCCTTCACAGGCTAAAACTTTATCACCTACTTTACAGGAAAAATAAATGAAGCCGTGCTGAACCTACAATCTTCATATTTGCTCCCACCATATCTACAATACAATCTAGGTCTATATCATCTTCATCTCTACTGTCTTTCTTCCCATCTTCTAACTTTTTCTGCTAAGGATAATACTGTACTCTCATTTGCCTGAATTTTCAAACTTTTTATTTCATTTGCATCTTTCCTTAGAAAATGAATTAGTTAATGTTTAAAAGTTTCAAAAGTCTTGACTGGGTATGGTGGCTCACACTTATACTCCCAGCACTTTGGGAGACAGAGGTGGGTGGATAATCTTAGGTCAGGAGTTCAAGACCAGCCTGGACAACATGGAGAAACCCCATCTCTATTAAAAATACAAAAATTAGCTGGGTGTGGTGGTGCATGCCTATAATCCCACCTACTTGGGGGGCTGAGGCAGGAGAATTGCTTTAACCCAGGAGGTGGAGGTTGAAGTGAGCCAAGACTGTACCACTGCACTCCAGCCTGGGCAACAGAGTAAGACTCCATCTCGAAAAAAAAAATGATAAATTCAAAAGTCTTTTTAGTCAAGATAGAAAGCCCACAATTTGTAAATATTAAGTTTAAAAGTTCTCAATATCTCCTTCTAGCCTTTGACTCTTTTTTTTTGTATCCTTTATAACAATTTTCTAAGAATATGGTGAGGTTCTCTATTCTTGTTTCTTAGTCTTCCATTTCTCTGGATAATCTCCAACATCTTATTACCTGAAACATATCAGGTTTTCAGTAAATGTTTAATGAAATGGTGATTTAATTAACAATTTGGTTAATTCAGCAAGTTATTATTTATCTTCCTAGAAATCCGTTACACAGAAAAGTAATTGTTTTATTAAATCTATAGGTCATCTCTGGTCTCTGTATGCCATTCTCAAAAGAAAAATACATACCAAAAGCATAATGTAACGACCAACTCAGTCCAATAAAAGCAATACCTTCAAAGACTGCTTTATCATTCTAGGAAAAATTATTCAGTCTTTCAAATTACCTTCTGTTTCCTCAGCCTCCAGTAGGGAACCTTCATGGAGAAAATTGTGTGACTTGAAATCTGAAAGCATAACGTTGGGATTTTTGTCATGATATCATGGGTTCCTTTGTTCACAGCACAGATTTCTTTTCTCCTGGGTCTCTAAGTGCTCTGCTGAATATAATGCTCAAAATTCCAGTTGATGCCATTTTACATCTGCTTTCTTGCTCTTTGGCTCCTCTCTCTCTCTTTGCCTCTTTATCTCTCTCTGTTTCTCTCTCCCTTCCTTCCTGCTTGCGGGTCTCTCTTCTTTCCTCATAAAATTTTACACCTGTAAAATGAATCTCGCTTTTTACTTTTACCACGCATTGTTGTATTATAGACCAATGACATAATTTTCACAACAAAGTGGGACCCTTTGATACAGGTTTTCTAGAACAGATCCTTTATATTTAAGAGGGAAAACGGCAGGAACGAAAACAGCATGGGCACTTCTCTGTTAGGAGACAGTGATTTATGGCTCTGTTATGTTTCTATATGGTTTGAAAGCGTAAGTATTGACTACCTTTTGCCTACATTATGTTTTCAAAGAAATGTGTATAGCAGACAGACTCGGTAGATAGAGATACTATACCCTTCCAGAGCAACATGTAGGCATGTTTGCTATTCATTTTCAAATACTAGGTTCTCTGAACTCGAGATTTCTCTCCAGTAGTGTGACCCAGGACATGTGTAGGTGCCACCTGGCCCCCTTGATATCTCCCTGTAAGAACTGGGGCTTAGATAACTGACATAAGAAAACACTGATACTCTCCGGCTGCTCCTATGAATATGAGTAAAATAGTCTTGTCACTGAAATAGGAGTCTTATATCTTCGATCAGCACTATGAAACAGTGTTAGAGTAACGTAGCTTGTGAATTGGTAAAAATCTCAAACCCATGACAGTTTTTTTTTTTTTTTGAAACAGAGTTCTGCTGTTGTTACCCAGACTGGAGTGCAATAGCACGATCTCAGCTCACCACAGCCTCCTCCTCCTGGGTTCAAGAAATTCTCCTGCCTCAGCCTCTCGAGTAGCTGGGACTCCAGGCACACACCACCATGCCCAGCTAATTTTTGTATTTTAGTAGAGACGGGGTTTCACCTTGTTGACCAGGATGGTCTCAACAGCTTGACCTCATGATCCACCCGCCTCAGCCTCCCAAAGTGCTGGGATTATAGGCGTGAGCCACCACGCCCAGCCGACAGTTCTTGATAAATTGTTTCAAAAAGATTGTCTGATTTATATATTTCTCTTTTCAATAGGCAAATATTGCCTCTTTCTTTCTCTTTGCATTTCTTTTATAACATATTTAAACCTCTTTCTTTAGACACATACCCCAGAAAAAGAGAAATATTAACCAAGTACTCAAAAATGTGAAATATATTACTATATAAATAAATGTCATAATATAGCTCTAATACAAAAATACTCATAAGGCCAGCATTATGCTGATAGAAAACTGAGAGAAAGACAGTACAAAAATAAAATACACAGAGAGAGTAGTATTCTTCATAAACATAGACACAAAATTATTTGGCAATATATTAGTGAATCAAATCCAGCAAGATACATAGATAGAAATATAGCTATACAGATATATATAGATATAGATATTTACAATTATTAAATGAGGTTTACTCTAGGAATTTAATTATTTTTAGTATTTGAAAATGCATCAATGCAATTAACCTTATTAACAGACTAAAGAAGAAAATTATAATTTATATCTATTAATGCGGATAAATTATTTGACTAAAACCAATATTTATTCCTGGCATATAAAAAAACAAACCTTAAGCCAACTGGGAATAAAAGGAACTTCCTCAACCTAATAAAGACATCTAATAAAAACCTAAAGCTAACATAATACTTAATGGTGAAAATCTGAATGCTTTCCTCCCAAAGTTGGAACAGACAGAAGGATGTCACTCTTATTTATCATAGTACTTTAAGACCCAACCAGTGCCATAAGACAATATAAATATAAAAGAATGTGGTTAAGAAAGGATGGAATAAAAGTATCTCAAGACCATATGACATTCTAGCTCACACAGAAAATCCCAAAGAATACATAAAATTATCCTAGAACTACTAAAGAAACTTAGCAATATCATAGTATATAAAATCAAAACTTAGGTAAAAATTTTATCTTTATGTTAGCTATGAACATGTGGAAATAAAAATTGAAAGAAGAATATATTTACAATTGTTCCAAAGATAAAACATATAGGTATAAATATAAAATATAAACAGGTTCTATATGCTGTAAACTACAAAAAACTGATTAATTTTTTTAAAAGATGTAATTGAAGAGATATACCATGTTCATAAATTCAATCTTCAGCTTAGTAAAGACTTTAATTCTCTCCAAATTTATCTGTAGATCAATTCTATTTCTGTCAAAATTTCAACAAGATTTTTAATGGGTATAGACAAGATTATCTTAAAATTTATATGAAATTTAAAAGGAATTGGATAATGTAAACAATTTTGATAGACAATAATTAACTTAGTGCAATAGCACTACCAGATTTAAAATCTACATAGCTATAGTAGTCCTCAGAGTGTGGTATTGGCAGACAGTTAGGCCTATGGAACAGAATAAGAACCTAGAGATAAAACCATACAAATATATGCAACTAAGTTTAGACAAAGTATCAACAATCATTGAATCTAGGAAGGAAACATTTTTCAATAAATGATAATAAAACAATTGAATATTAATTGCAAAAAGTGAACCTCATGCTTTATACAAATGCCTAATAAAGGTATTAAACTTTTAAAAAATCATAGTAGAGAAAATCTTCATGATTTATGGATGGGTTAAATATTCTTAAAGACATCAAAGGAAGACCCATAATAAAAGAGAAACAAATAACTTAAACTTCATTAGAATTAAGAACTTCTGGTTGTTGGAAATCTCTGTTTATGGGATGGAAAGACAAGCAATTGGCTGGGAAAGAATATTTGCAAATCCGATATTCAGCAAAAGACTAACCTAATAGAGATCTCTCTATAGTTGACAGTAAAATGACACAAGAAATAAAATTTAAATGTTGCAAAATTATTGAACACACATTTCACCAAAGAAATTACATGAATGGCATATAAATGCATAAAAAGAGAGTGTGAAAAATTTGATCACTTATAACAGCTATAATATATAACAATACAGTCACTCTGAAATTGGTCTGGTGGCTTTGTAAAAATTACACACGTACCTTATGAGCCAGCAATCACATTCTTGGACATTTATTCTAGAAACAAAAAACTTATGTTAACAAAAATATTGTATATAAATATTCACCGTGGTATTATTTGTAATAATCAAACACTGGAAAAAGTCCAAATGATTTTCAGTGGGTAAATAGTTAAATAAACTGTATTATGTGTGATGGAATACTCAACAAGCAAAAGGAACAAAGTATTATACACACAACTCGTTGCATACATCTTAAGGGCATTTTGCTGAGTGCAACAAGCCTTTATCAAAAGTATTACATACTATATAATTCAACTTAGGTAACATTCTTGAAAATGACAAAACGAAAGCTATGAAGAATAAATAAGTGGTTTCTAGAGATTAGGGAGGAGAAGATGTGATAAGAGGCAGTATGATAGAGTTCCTTTGTAGTGATGTTATAGTACCTTACCTTGAATATGGTAGTGATTATATTAATATCTCAATGTAATATGGTATAGAATTATTCCTAAAATATACAAAAATTACTGTATATACAAATTTGTAATTTATAAAGGTGATCCATAGTCTAATGAATCTTATTGAGTTAATCAATTTTCTGAAGTTGGAAGTGTACTATAATGCTGTAAACTGCCAACATTGTATAACCGGAGTGGTGGCTACACAGGACATTTCTGTCAGATTTTTGTGTCTCCTCATGAGTTTATAATGATTTCAAATTAAAAGATTAAACAATTAAATAGAAAAAGAAAGCAGGGTTTAAATATAACAATTAAAGCCATACATAGTCAGAATGAGAAAAGTAAAACGTACTCCTATCAGGTGTTTATAAGAAATTCAAATATTATAATCTGGATAAGTTAAAAATAAAGGGATATATACCATGCAAAATGAATCAAAAGAAAGTTAGATGTTATATGTATTAATATCACATAAAAATTACTTCAGGAATTAAAACATAATAGAGTGAATTTACATATTGACAAAATGGTCCTAGCTATTAAACAGTGTTAGAAATGAGATAAAAATATAGGTATACTTTGGAGATATTGTTGGTTTCAATCCAGACCACCACAATAAATTGAATGTCACAATAAATCAAGTCACCCAAATCTTTGTTTCCTAGTGCACATAAAATTTGTGTTTATACTATACCGTATTCTATTATGTATGCAGTAGTATTATGTCTAAAAGTGCAAAATACATATCTTAATTTAAAAAGACCTTATTGCTAAGAAATGCTAATGATCATTTTCCCTTTTCTTGGAAAACCTGCTCATTTTCATATGATTATGAGTTGTGGATGGTATGTTAGGCCATACTACTGTGTCAATAGGTAACTGATTTACACAGCTTATGACTAACAGAGGGAAATCCTTTAGTCACTTCAACAGAGTAGCCAGATATAAGCCTTCAGTGAGTTATAATCCCTTTGTTGGTAGAAAATCTTGCCTCTGTGTTGATGGCTGCTGCTGACGACTTTTCTTTTTTATTTATTTATTTATTTATTATTGCATTTTAGGTATAGGGCATTAATCCACCCACTACCACCTATTAGGCTGCATCTTCCAACACTATTGCATTGAGAGTTCAGTTTTCAACACAGAAGTTTGGGGGGACTCATTTAAAACAGAGTAATGAGCAAGTATACACTTGTCACCAGGGAAGACTTACTCTTACATAGGCAGGGTTCCACAGTATGTGCATGGTGAACTCACTGTGATTTACACAGGTTTAAGGAATAATTTTCTAAAATATTATTGAATTTGGAAATCTCACTTAATAATAGAGTACTTAAGACGTTTGTGAGTAGCATAAGCAATGTGTACAGTTATTCAATCAGAACAAAATGGTCAGACAGACCAGGCATTAACAATGACTGACTGTTGTGCTCTTTCTAAAAGGAAAGTTCATGAGAGCTCCAATTTTCATAGGATGGGTTTAAAGATGATAGTGGGAGCATAATTCCAGAAAAATCACCCCTGGGTCCAGACTTTTGTTGGGCTTTATATGCAGTTAAATAAGATCATTGAAGTCATTAGACTCCTTGCTAAATTAATACAGTCCTGAAAGTTGAAACACAAAAGATTTTTGTCTGGTAAGATAAAAATGAACTTGAATTTTGTTTAACAGGAATTTGAAACAAGTCAGGATGTGCCTGAATTCCCATTCTGTGGTAGAAATAAAATATGGTTCTGATTTTCACCCATGTGCCTGGATACGTGGTGTAATATAGTTTTTGTTTTGTTCTGTTTTTGAAATAAAATTTTTCCCTAGTTTTGAGGCCCTGACTCAAGTCCACACCCCTATCACTTTTGTTATCTGGCTCTCATACTCTTGGACCACTAGGAACCAGCCCTTGTCACCCTGGGACCGGTATCAGACAACTGGAGATAGCCTGGAACATCAGAGCCCTAAAAATTATTTAAATTTGTCAGTCCTAAGGGAGTCCATGAAAGAGCTAGCTAACCCCAGACACTCTGGTTGCTCTGCAGAAACTGCCTTTCACAGCCTCAGCTTGCTGCTCCTTGTCCTGAGTGTAACTCCCTGTATAGCCCTGTCTGGGGCTATAAGAAACAAAGACTTCTGCTTTTCATTGATTGGAGGATCACTGTGTCATGCTCTGCCAAGAAAAAAATATTTAATCTTAAACCAATGCTGCCGTCTAAGCCTTTGGTGTCTTCTCTGACTCTTTGTTTAGACATGTGATTTCCTTTGGCCCATGGGATGTTAGTAAACATGAGACATGCAGAATCATGAAAAAGGCTTGTACAGAGAGACTGGCTCTTCTTGCTCCTCCCTTTTCTAGGAAAACCTGCCCATTGTCATATGTTGGAAGATTTAAAGTATGAAACAAGGACCGACTTGCCCCATTCAATCGAACTGAGACTATCTTAGGTAAGCTGATAGTCTACTGAGCCCCAATATGTGAGTGAGCCTTGTCAAAATTGGCAGAACCAATCTTCAGACATGGCAAAGAACAAGCTACTGCACAGAACCAAGAGCAATAATAGCCCAACCAAGTACAGATCAGCAAGTCATTGGGCATGCCAGACATAAGCCTTTCTTGTATGCTTCTGAGTTGTAGATTGTATGTTATACCATATTACTGTGTCAATAGATGACTGATTTACACAGGTTATGATCAACAAAAGGAAATGTCCTTTAGTCACTTCCTCTGAGTAGCCTGATTTCACAAAAACTAGAACCTTCTGCCCACCCATAGCTGCTGCATTCCTATAATTCATTAACAGAATGGCTTGTCTTACCTAACCAGATCGCATTCAGGAGGCAGCTAAAAGATACTACAAATTCCCTTGAATATGAGCTGATTACTACTGGCTTGCTAAAGCATTGTTTTATTTTGTCACTGTTTTCATTTTCTTCTTCTCAAATAGAAATGAAAGAAGAAAATAAAATAAAAGCCACATCCCCATAGAATTTGAAGAAATGATAGAGAAAAAAAAACCCTCACACCTAAAAATAATGGAATAAAATGTATGTTTTGCATTATGCACAGCATAATTCACTCAGTTGTGTTATTTACCTGATTCTTAGAGGAATCTGGACTTTTTCTTACTATATTCTTAAGAGCTCTACTGGCATGCCCATCCTATGAAGTCTCTTCTAATATCAGGTACATTTGCATGACAGGTGAAGTAGAATTAATTATCTAGACCTCTCCTCTTCTTCTCTTAGAGTCAGATGATAATGTATGTGTGGCACAAGTTATAAAAATTAGTATGAACTAAACATATACCAAGAGGAAGGATCTAGAGGAAAAACAGAATTGTTTACTATGTAGGTAGAAGTAGTCTAAATAGTCTAGTCATCTTAATAAAGCTCTTATTGAAGTCTGTTCTGTTACCCCTTTACTCTTCTAAATCTACCTCCACCCTTCTCCATGTTAATCTCTCCAGCCAAAGACCATTCTTTCCTAACTGCATTAATATATACAGTGTATTTAGATATTCAGCCAATAGGTTAACCCTGACGGTAGATTATGGAGAGGACAGTGAAGGCAGGGTATCTATTCACCTGCACCTTCTGTACAAGAGTTCACTGGGTTGCCAAAGTTTGCTTTTTCTTTCCACAGAAGACCCTCATCTACTTCCCTAGTCCCAGGACCTGGTATCAGTCCCTTACGGTATAAGGTGGTAAACACCTGGCCACTGCACTATCTTTGGTTTCTCCTTACTCCGTATCTTTACAAATTATTGTAAGGAAAGCCTCCTGAAATTATAATTATCCTGTATTGAGTTTGCCATATGTTTCCTATGGCATCACTAACTGGTACACTGTTTAGCCACAATCCTCAAAACTTTAGTTGTGTGTTAAACAACTTCCAACAGAAGGTCTGAATGTAAGTGTAAGCTCTTGGGTATATTAGAACTTGCCTCACTATTGGAAGGGTAATAAAAAAGAGAAAATAGAAAAAAACAGGGTGCAGATAACTATTCATGACCTGAAGTAGAGAAAACAAATTTTATGGCAAAATATGCCATGGTATCAAAGTTGTCATTGATAAAATGCCACTATGGACTGTGTTCTGACTATAATCTTGGTGGGTGACTTAAACCACGATTTCTCCATTTGAAACATAAGCATCTGACTACCTGCTGTACTCACCTTCAGCGGGATTCTAGAGGAAATCAAACAAGATAGCAAGTAAAGATACATAGACCTAGAAAATTTCAAAAACCAGTGTTCATTTAATATTTGGAATTTTTTAATGTCATTTTCGTCTAATTAGACTAACATGAATAAGATTTTAAAAATCATAATTGTTGGAGTCCCTTGTATCTACTTGTTTCTTATTGAAAATTAGAATGAAATTTCAGATGTGTTTGTGTATCTCAGTTAAAGGAGAAATCCAATAAATAAGATAGTTTTCTAAGATTAATTTCACTGAAAACATCTAATTTCTGCAACATAGTATTTTGACAAATCCAGGTAATTTCCATAAGTAAATATATTATAGGAATCATGTAGATACTATTTAGGGCAGCTCACTGAATGTCCCATACACATCTAGAAGGCAATTTCACCATCTGTCAGTCTCTCTCTCTCTCTCTCTCTCTCTCTCTCTCTCTCTCTCTCTCTCTCTCTCTGTATCTATCTATCATCTATAAGTAAGCATAACACATATCATAGGACATTATGTGTGCTCTATTTGTCTTTATCCACGGCCTGGGAAACTTAATAAGCAAGTCTTCCGCTACTGTTCTCCTTGCTGGGTTTGGTGGCTGAGTCAGTGATTCTTATCATGTCTGAAGAAACACCACCCCATCAGGGGTCACATTTACATGCTCTATTGAAAAAGAACTTTAGCTGAAAGTGTTCTAATAGTTCAGATCCTGCTGTGAAACATATGTGAAGAGACATTAACCAC
Source organism: Leontopithecus rosalia (assembly GCA_028533165.1). Classification (NCBI taxonomy): domain Eukaryota; kingdom Metazoa; phylum Chordata; class Mammalia; order Primates; family Cebidae; genus Leontopithecus; species Leontopithecus rosalia. The sequence goes on along the minus strand of CM052649.1, from coordinate 93,451,701 downwards.
CTACATGTGTTAGGAATGTAAGAAACGTGGAAACACTGCGCGATTTTACAAACTGAAAAAATAATTGAAACTTAATGAGGAGGTTCTCTGGGCTGAAAATGACCTCTTGTTGCGGTGTCACTGAGTTCCCACTTTCTATCTAATAGCTGGAAAAAAACGGATGAATAAGAGCAGTCTAAATCCCACTGAGTCCATTTTTCGCTCAGCATTGATTACCTTCTAGGTGTTCTTTTGTGATTTGGGCATTCAAAACAGTTTTTTTGCTTGGCTGATTTGAATGTTTTAAGTTTATAAAAAACTAAAACAGAGAAACTTTCTTCTAGTGTCTCCACTCAGTATTCTGAGTATAGAACTATGAGCTTACAACTAATCCTGACTGAATTTTAGTGATACCATTTCAAACAAATCCCTAAATTCTAAATTTGTTGAATTTGAACGAGTGGACCCAGTATTGAGAACTTCAGAAACAATCTGTCTTTTTAGATAGCATTTTTGTACTAAGAAATCAGAGAATTTTGGCACTGTTTTTTTTGGGGGGGGACAGGGTCTCACTCTATTGCCCAGGCTAGAGTGCAGAGGAAGATCTTGTCTCACTGCAACCTCCACCTCCCAGGTTCAAGCAATTCTCTGCCTCAGCCTCGTGTGTTGCTGGAATTACCGGTTTCCACCACCAGATCTGGCTAATTTTTTGTATTTTTAGTAGAGACAAGGTTTTATCATCTTGGCCAGGCTGGTATTGAACTCCTGACCTTGTGATCCACACCACCTTGGCCTCCCAAAGTGCTGGGATTACAGGTGTGAACCACCGTTGCTTGGCCTGCACTTTATTTCTTTAGAGCAAAGTCTGCCTTTAGTTCCTTCTACTCATGCTGCCAAGTTATCCAGGTCTTGTAGACTGTGCCCTGGCAGGCCGGTTTTCCACTCCCCACAGCCATCCCCCAGACTAAATTTTCTCATTACCACGCTTATTCTGTCATCTTCTCAAAAATCTTTTTGTAAAATCTATTTACCTAATTTTGTTTTTCCTTGTCTCACTTGTATAAGATTCCTCCTTCCAGGTAAACTATAATTTGCCATGGTAATATAATTGTTAATGGTAGAATCTCAAGTCCACGTCTATTCTACTAGTATGCTTTAAAAATAATCTCACTTATTTTGTTATTATCTTTTAGTGTTCTCTGATCTTTTTGGATTTTGCTACTTGTCATGTTAGAGAGGTAGTGTATTTTGTCTTTAATGGACTAATACACGGCCTCTATCGAATTGGTAAATTGTAACTATTGGAAAAAGTGATCAAAGTCCCACATTATTTCAAGTTAACTAAAGTGTTAGTGTGAATGTGGGCCATAAGAATGCCCCAGACATTGTAAATGGGAATGTAAGATTGTACAGTCATCTTGGATATCATTCTGGCTATTTTTTAATGATGCTAAAAATACACACTATATTACCTACCCATTCAACTCTTAGGTATTTACTGAAGATTAAGAAAAACAATAAGATTGTTCATGAATACTTATAGTCACTCTATTTAAATTTGGCAAAACCTGGAAACACCTAATAATTTAAAAAAAGCTTCATGAATACAGAAATCATGGCATATTTATATTAGTGAATGCTGCTAAGCAATAAAAGGAATAAACAACGGATACTCACAACATGGATGAATTGGAATATAACATTGCTGAGTGAAGGAAATCAGAGAAAAATGATATATACTATATGATTTCATGTATTATGTTACTAGAAAGTAAAAATTAATATATTATGATAGAAAACAGATTAACAGTTACCTGGAATTGGGTGTGAATGAGTTAAAGAAAGTGATTATAAATGGTCCCAAGAAAATTTTGGGTTGATGTGTACATTATCTTGATAGTAGTGATGTCTTCATTGTTGCATACTAATTCAAAATTGAAAATTTAGTGTCACTTGCACTTGTGCAGTTTGTTAAATATCAATTAGACTTAAATAAATCCACTATAGAACAGTGTAATAGAAACAGAATCCCAGTGGGCCTTATACTTAAATAGTATACTGTTGAAAGTGTTTATTTTTATAGAGCATGATGAATCCATTTGTGAGGAGATTCTGAATATCAAAGAAAAGTGGAGGAAACAAGTATTTCACATAGAACATAAGTTAATATTTATAAAACAATATAGATTCTGGAAATATTTCTGCATTTTTAAATAATATAAATCCAAGTTGATGAGACTTGTGATAATTGAAGGTCTGATTTAATTTTCCAATTTTTTCATGACATCAGTCAGAGATTATTTGAAGAAAAATGTGTGACCACATGTAAAATGCAACATTGAATTGATTAGAAAATTTGGTTGATGAGACTTTATGGAGGGTATATTGAAAGAATCATCATATACATTGAATTTTACAGTTTATTTCTAGTCAGAAAGTAAATAATTTAGAAATTCTGTCAGTGTTATAATATATATTTAACCTTTTTTGTGTGAGTTCTTGGTAAAATGGCAATTTTTCAAATAATTTAAAGTGCAACTGATGCCAAAACATACAAAAGTTTATATATTTTGTCAAAAGCAAATAGACTTATAGTATTAAATATTAGTATTCATTGCTTGCTTTAATTGAGGAACTTTCCCAAGTTATAAAACCACTGGAGACTTGTGCTACAGAAGTGAGATATTTTGATAAACTGCATTTAAATCAGAATTTATTTTCACTTATAAAAGTCTATATTTGCTATGAATTTTATAAATTCTTTTCAATGTGGTACACAAACGAAATATTTTTTTCATTTTTGATTGTATAATAAAGATGTACCTATTATTTGAACTAAATCATTAATATGCAAAAACCACAGAAAACAAAGGACATGTTAAGAATTTTCTCTATTGTTTTCAAAGTTAAAAAACATTTTCTTTAAAGACAAATAAACCAATTATGTTTTTTCTGTCTGTCATAACACATGCACACATGTACATGCTTTAAAACTGACTGATGCTGGCATTATAGTTTGATGTGAATTTTGGAGATGTTATATAATACAAATTAAATTATTATTTTATAACAATATTTATCTTTATAAAAGGATTATTCAAGCATAGGTACTCTGTTTACATTTTATTAATCTGAAAGTATACATGATGCTTCCTGATCACTTACTTGAGTCTCAGGAAGAGGCCTTCCCTATTCCCACTATGCCTAACTGCTCTGGTCAGCAATAGGTCTTTATAACTGTCTTCATATTTTAATTGATAAAACTGTTACATTAGTCTGCTACAGCTCTCATAACAAAATATTACAGACTAGGTGGCTTAAGAAGATTTTTTTTCTTATTGTTCTGGAAGCTAGAATTCCAAGATCAAGGTGTTGGCAGTGTCAATCTCTCCTGATGCTTCTCTTCCTAACTTGTAGGTGGCTCCCTTCTTGCCAGTCCTCAGGTGACCTTTCTCTGTGTGCACATCTCTGGTTTCTCTATCTCTTTATAAGGACACCAGTCCTGTTGGATTAAATGTCTACCCCTATGCCTTCATTTATAATAACTAAATACCTCCTCAAATTCTCCATCTCTGAATACAGTCACACTGACAGAATTTCAACTTACGAATTTGCAGGGGACATAGTTTAATCCACAAAAATTGGTGAAAGTCAGAATACCAATACTATTTGAGATATTTAAGATCATTCATCTGTAGCAGCTGATTCTCCAGATCCCTTCCATGCAATGCATTTTTCTGCTCTTTGGAAAACTATTAATATCAGAAATGTTTTATTCAATGAAATGTACCTTAGAACATAGTAATGCTTTGTCTTTATTATATCTGCATTTATATATTAAGGGAAAGAGATTCCTAGGCAAACTCCATGCTGCTGCCAACATCAACAAGTGACTCTCTTTAATCCCCTTAGGGAAAAATTATCTGTTTCTCAGAACTGAAGAGATTACCTGGTTTAGTACTTGGCTCAAGAAAGTTTAGTGAGATTGAGGTAGAGTGGGGAAGGAAACTGTGATTAAATTTTCTCTTCGTATCACAACCTTGTTCTCTCAGACCCCAGAAATTCTATTCATCAGAATCAAAAATCTCCTCCTACTGAACTGGATGGACAGTTTGCCTGGAAATCACAGACACTCACCTTTTTCTAAACCACTTACTTAAATGAGTAATGCCAGCTGGGATTCAGAACCAATTGGTCACTTTACATTTTCAATCTTTAGGTAGATACTAGGTAAGCACGTTGTTAATATTTATTTTAGTAAGAATTTAAAGTAATGTGAACCCTATAATAGACTTCCTTTCTGGATATCCTAAAATTTCCTCTGACATAAAATTAAGATAATGTTTTAACACAAAGCAAGAGAGCACTCTTATATAGGGCTGTTTAGAAACAACCATGTAATGATGTATTTTGCTACACAACTTCCTCAGAGAAAACTAGGGACAAAGTGGATTTCGCTCCAGTTAATTCTTGAGTGACAGATGGAGTACTATTGTTTACTCTTTGGACAGAAATATTAACAAAAGATATGCGATTTTGTTTTTAAACTTACATGATTTACTAGCAAACCCAAAGCTATAATATGGCTCTTTTTTTTTTTTAAACAAGGAATGTTTCCAGTGATCTTATTATTGACTTTGACTGTGGATTGAACTGCTCAGCTGAAACTTCTGAGAGATTATTGGTTGAAATTTAAAGTAGTTATCACAGCTTAGTAACAGTACCATATTTGTTTAGAAAATCCAGAGCACAAATCTGATCATCTCCAAATGACTATGAATTAGAGAAATAATGGAAAGAACTGGAACTAAAACAAAAAGTAAATGAAAGTAAACTTATATACATATACTCTTTATAGCAGTAAAATAATTATAAATGACAATTTTAAGAAACATAATTGTTCCTATGATTCTGTAGTTGTTAATACCAAAACCAGATTCAACCTTCACTATTGTCTTGCTTCTAGACATTAAGTAATGAGTACTAAATTCATGGAATCTTCTGATTTTCAAAATGAAGAAGTAAGGCCTATCTGGGGTTTAGACAATTTTTGACTATAGGTTCTCTGGCTCCTAGATCATGCTGATATGGGAGTTCTGGGAAGGAAGGAACCTTGTTCCTGGAAATGATATGGAAAGTGCTGGGTGGAAAACTGCTGTCCCTGGCTATGGCTCCACCCTCACGACCTAGGTGAAGACAGGCACTTCATGCCCAAATGTTGCATTTCCCAGGACCACTATGGCCAACCAACCCCCAATCCTGTGCATATAAAACCCCTGAGACCCTAGCAAGCTAGACAGAATCCGCTAGATGTCATGAGGAACACATCGGCAGAAGAAGAGACAAATGGCTGGTTGTGGAGAGCATGCCAGTGGAAGAACATGCCAGCAGCACCATCAGGCTAGCAGGTACCATCAGTCAGGCCAACAGGTACCATCAGGCCAGCAGGTCATTGACTGGAGGAACAAGGCAGGTTTAGCTGGAGTGGTCAGAGAAGAGTCAGCCTCAGAAAAGCCCAACTCCAGGGGAAAACTATCTCCCTTCTGGCCCCATCTACTGAGAGCTACTTCTACTCAATAAAACTTTGTACTCATTCTCCAGGCCCTCGTATGATTCAATTATTCTGGTAAACCAAGGCAAGAAACCCCGGGATGTAGAAATACCTCTGTCCTTGTGATAAAGAAAGGGGTTTAATTTAGGTGGTTAACACAAGCCACCTATAGATGCCAAATTAAAAGAGCACCCTGTAACACATACCCACTGGGGCTTCAGCTGTAAACATTCACCTCTAGATACTGCCCTGGGGTCGAACCCCACAGCCTGCCTGTCAGTATGCTCCCCTAGAGGTTTGAGCAGTGGGACAATGAAGAAGTGAGCCACACCTCCATTGCACTCCCTGCAAAGGGGACCAGGGAACATTTTCACAATGCCTCTTTTTACACTAAGTATTTTTTCTCAGTTGTTAGCATGCGTGATTGGAGTTTGTGCTCCAATCAAAAATTAAGTGAAAGCCTGATTGCTTTCTTTCGAGGTGGTCTTTAGCAATTCCTTGGCCTTTGAAGCAATAATCCTTAAAAACAGAGGCTTTTACAAGAATCCTAAAGTATCTGTTTTTGGTGTTTTAGTGGTTTAGATGACTATTTTATACATTTTCCTACGTCCTCCTTCCCCTATCATCCTACCCATTCTTACTCTTAGCAGGTAACCTTGCTTCTTTTCTTTTTTTCTACTTTTCTGAGAAAATTAAAGCAACAGAAGAATCTTCCGGTTTTCCATCATGACAAATACCTGTCTCCAAGCATCTGGAGCCACACATTCCTGCCCACAGTCATGTCTAGACGGTACATTCTGTTGTGCTTGGTCCTTACCATTTTTGACAAGTCAAAGCCATCATTACAAAATTCTATTGTCTTCTTCCAGTAGCATTGTTTTCTCTCTACTAAATTATTCTCATCTATTGTGTCATGCCATGTTTTTCTCTCTGGAAACAACCTCTTGCCTTAATCTCATTTCCTCTCCCAGTTACTGCCTTATTTCTTGCCCTTTGCAAAGTATTTTCTCAGAAGAGTTGTTTATGCCAATCTTTTCAATTCCATTCTTCCCATTTTCCCCCAACAGCAAATAGACATTCATTCTGAGAAGTTTTCTGTTCAAATCACTCACTCAACATCACCAACCACCTTCACTTTGCTAAATCTACTGTCCATTATACAGTTTTAATTTTTTCTCAGACTATTAACAGTTTTAATACAGTTAAATACTTCTTTCTTTTTAATGTATGTATTAGTCAAATAAGCTAGGTTATGCAACAGTAAAAGCCAGTCCCCAATACAGCCAATTTTATGTTGTATACATTTTGCAAAATGAAAAATGTTAAAAAAATTAAGTAACATCATGTCATTTTTGTACTTACCTAGCTGAAAGCTCCCAGTTTCACTTACCTGTCCAAACTCATGACCTCTGTGATGATCTCTCTTACTATTCTCTCCCTCATTCATTTGTTCCCATCAGACTATCCTCTTTGTTATACTATCACCTTATGTTTCTTGCTCTAACCATGGCTAATCCTCTCTCTACCCTGTATTCATTGTTAAATCTCATCTTTTCAATTTGTGACCTTGATTGCACTATTTAAAATGCAACACACATCTAGATTTCTACTATTCACCGACTACATATTTTTGTAGTAACTAGCACCCAATAATATTATCATGCAATTTCTTAAGTTAGTTCTTTTTGGTTGTTTATTATTCCTTCTTTTACTAGCCTGTAAGTTATACCATAGTACAGAGCATTGTTGTTTGGCTTGCTGATGTGTAACAAATGCTAAGGATAGTATAAGGCTCATAGAAGAGGCTTAATAAATATTTGTTGAATGTTGACTGAGTAAGTGCCACTCTGCTACCCCCAGCCTATGCTTATTTTATTTGTCAGGCTTTCCAACCTTAATATTACTGAAAAACATATTCACTTTCATTCTGCAGGTAAACTTCACATACCACAATGATTTCAGTTTTCTTCTAGGTCTTCATAATCCATTCCATGTAGTTAAGAATTATTTGAGTTAGACTTTGCTTTTTCTGTTCAATCACTTGTTTTTTGTCTAGTTCTCTGTGTATTAGTATTTCTGTAAGAATGAGAACAATAATCTAAAAAGCACTAAACTTTTATGACAGTTTGGCTTTTTTTTGCTTTTATTGTCTGGTAGTTATAAATTATATTTATATATAGCTATGATTTATTTATGGGGGCAATTTAACATTACTAGCAGAAGTGCTATATGGGTATCATCCAAAGTTTCATTATTCAACTTATTGCAATTAGGGGTGTCATCAATATTTAGTAATAACTCCAGGCACAAATTTTTATTATGTATCTGAACTTTAAATGTGAATAGTCAGGACATTCAAATTTAAAAGAGAATAAATACTTAGAAATAACAATAAGAGGTTTTCATTTAAGAATCTCTATTTCAGAAATATAAACAGAGTTCAAAAACAATCTCTGAGTTATCGTTTAGGATTTAACATTTAAGACAGTTTATAAGGGCTGGGCAAGGTGGCTCACGCCTATAATCCCAGCACTTTGGGAGGCCAAGGCGGGTGGATCACCAGGTCAAGAGATTGAGACCATCCTGGTCAACAAGGTGAAACCCCATCTCTACTAAAAATACAAAAATTAGCTGGGCATGGTGGTGCGCACCTGTAGTCCCAGCTACTCGGGAGGCTGAGTCAGGAGAATTGCTTGAACCCAGAAGGCGGAGTTTGCGGTGAGCCGAGATTGTGCCATTGCACTCCAGTCTGGGTAACAAGAGTGAAACTCCATCTCAAAAAAAAAAAAAAAAAGACAGTTGATAAGGAAACTTGTTCTCTAACCACTTAAGGTAAATGACAATAATATTTCTACCTGGATTTTAAGATGATTTTTAAATTGTTGTTAAAAAACGACCCACATATATTTCATGAACACATTCAATGCACCATTTCTGGACTCACAAATATATATACAAAGGATTATATTCATTTTATATTTTTTTAATTAATCAAAATAACTCCCCAAATCCTCTTGAACACCTTCCGAAATTTATATGTAGACAGACATTTTATACAATAAAGTCAGAGTAAATGTTAACAATTTGGCCTTGCAATTATTTTAGTACTTTGCAAAAATGTGCTTTTAAGCAGTGGTTTACTGATTTCACTCCCCACTCCCTGCCCAATTCTTGGGCAGGAGTTTGCTTCCCTGAATGATGTTTCATTCATTGCCTTTGAGTAACCCAAGGAGTAGGTCTTTGCAATCCCTACATTTCTGCCATCAATCAGTTCTGATTCCATAGAAAATAATTTTTGATCAATTATACCACTTAATGATAGTGTGCTTTAGCTTGAAAACAATGCAGTTGGCAATATATGAAAGCCCTGATTATTTTTAAACATGCAAATGAATACATGACCAATTTCCTCAAACTTCTTATTTCTACCCTTTTATTTCAAAATACAGACCAGGAGAGCTGGCTTGAGCAATGGCTTTCTCTATCATTCGAAAGATTCCAGAGCAGTCTCATACTGTTGAGTATCAAATCTAAGATTTATAATTTTTGTTTGTTTTATTGTTTTCTCAATTGTATGCTGGAAAATGTTGAATTATGGGATACGAAAAAATGTATACATGTAAGTATGTAACTACAGTCATTGGGATTTTCACTTACATAATAATGGACAGAACAGAATTAAGAAATAATAAAATATACCTTATATATATATATATACTCTTCAGTGTACAATGTGATGCTTTGATATACATATACACTGGTGGCAATTGCAACAATAATGCTAATTAACATTTGTCACCTCATATTCTTACCTTTTTTAAAATGGTGAGAACCCTTAAGATCTACTCTCAGAAAATTTCAAGTATACAATACATTATTATTAACTATAGTCACTATCCTGTACATTATATCTCTAGAACTTACTCATCCTATAACAGCAAGTTGTGCCCCTTGACCTAAATTATCTTATTTTCACCACCCTTCAGCCCTAGGAGAAAATATTTGCAACACATATATCTGAGAGGGGACTAATATCTAAAATATAGTAAGAACTCCCCCAATGCAATAGCAAAAACACAAATAACTAGATTAGAAAGTAGGTAAAGGACCTAAATAGGCACAGTTTTCCAAAGAAAATACACAAATAATCAATAGGTATAACTACAAATAAACTACTGTATAATCCAACAATATCACTTCTGGGTACATAATCAAATAATTGAAATCAGTATTTCAAAGAGATATGTGCACATCTGCAGCATCATTTACCATGGCCAAGATACAGACAAATTTACTCTTCATTGTGAATTCAATATAGCCAACTGATACTTACAGAATGCTTTCACTGATTTTTTTTGCCAATCTCTCTAAACATAGAAAATATATAATTGAAAATTGATTTACAAATGTATTTCTGAAATGAATAATAGTTAACATTTGGTTTACATTAATATGCAAGAGAAAAAACAATGATAATATATGTTGGAACTTGTTCTTCAATGACATGAGTCACTTATTTGCTGAATAAGAGAATGATTTATGAATATTCAAATATTTCCTCAATTTATTGTGCCGTTTATAATTTAATGTCTATACACATGGCACATTTTACATGTAATCTGCCTTAAGACTTCATCACTTTCTTAAGCATGTACATTCAAAAAATAAAATAAAATCATGATTCGTAGCATTTGCTATTGCCATTATAAAATCCTCTTACTGTCACCAATTTCAAGTCAGTGATGTGATATCACTCAACAAGTATTTGCACCTTAGACATAGAATAGACTGGATATCTAAGGGCTCAAAAAAAAAAATCTTTAAGAAACAACTTGACTGTTTCAGATACCTTTTTCATACAATCAGCAAGATTCAAACTTTTACTTTAGTCTACTAATAAAAATTCTAATTAGCTTATTTCCCCTGCATTTTTCAATCTTTAACATACCACTTACTGAGTTTTGCTAAAGGTGGTAATCCTATCCAGCTGGTCTCTGTGGTTTTTCTAGAATGGCATAATAAGCATGCTTTGATATTCAGGGTGTGTAGGTTGTTTAGAACCATAATTGTTTTAATGGGCTGCTCTCTTCAAAAACACAGTTGGTTACAAAACACAGCAAACTAAAGAGTTAGGCTAATAAAAATTAGTGAATTTATAGACTGACAATAAATAAAACTTTGTTTAATACAAATAGACATTTGCATTCATTTTAAATTATGTGGTATACTAAGTAACATTTACTATCCTACATATCATCCTTCAGTAATGATTTGGAATACTGTCTGACAATAGTAAGCCTGCAGAATAATGCAACAATAAAATGCCCTTTTGTTTAATGATTCCACTTTGGCAGAGGTTTGTTTATATACAAAATGACTCCTGTTTAAAGTAGTCAATAAAGAAGACATTTCTACTTATGACAGAAATGAGCTGGCTCGTGCCGGATGGTCTTTGCCTTATATTACATGCATTTGATAATCATCACTTTTGCAGAAAATCCAACACTGGCTGAGCATACATAGGCAAAATAAAGTACATTTTAAAACGATTATCTAGAAATTTTTAGAAAAAATTAATTTGTAAATAAAATCACTTTGGAGATGAATTTTGAGGAGTCAATTTTATTTTATTTTATGGGTTTTCTTAAACTGGGTATATTCACTTGTCTCTATGAATATAAATAAAATGTAAACTTGGGAGCTTTTAGGGTGAGATGGGATAAGAAAGCAAATTATTTAAAAGTTCAAAAATCTGAGATGGGGAATTCATATTTAAAAAATTCAAAGCTTGGCGTTTACTTTGATAAAGTTGTTCCTCTATTCACAAATCTTTGCCTTGGGTGTGTAAGAGGCAACTTTGGCAGGTTTTGAGGAGATTTAACGATTATTTATAACTAAGTTTAATGTGTTTGGATTTATTTAAGATGAATCTACTTTCCCAAGGATACTTTCCCTAAAATCCAGTTCCAGATGTATTTCAAGAGGAAAATTCTTGTATCTGTTTCTATTTCTCCTATAAACATTCCATTAAAATTAAAATATTCCATTGCAAAGGCCAGTAGATAGCCAAAAAGCATATAAACCCCTTTTCCATAAAAAAAGTATTGGGGGCCAAGTATAAGCAAATATGATTCCAGAATATTATGAGTTACAGGAAGAAAAGCCTCATGCAATCTGCTTACATTTCTTTCTATACATTTGCCATTGTTCTTTCCAGCTGTTTTTCATATTCTCTGTATTATTATTTAAACACCCCTACCCAAACTCTTTTTATAAAAAAGCAACTGCAGATTTCTAATCCTTTCTAAAATAATTTGCAATGTATCTAACCTGGTTAGAAGCAGAAAGCTATGGGAAAGATAAAACTACAATCACATGGCCCTCACAACTTGTTGTATATTTAGGTTACAACTTCAGAAAGAGACTTAGAGACAACCAAGGTTTAAAAATATGGGCATTTATCAAATGTTTGAATTGAAAGCACTTGAGAAATATTTTTGTCAGTTAGTGATATGCCCAAAAGTTTACTTCAATAATTCAGGTAAAATGTTTTCTGAAAAGACATATGCTTTCCCTTACTGAATCTGAATGTGTTTATTTAGCAATCTAATAACATTAAAGAAATTTGACTCTTATTCTCTTTATCGTTCTTCAATCAGTACTGATTTGAGGTTCTAAACCTTTCTGTTCGCTACCCCACTGTACAATCCAAATTCCAATATTTAATCAGTTATTTGTCATATAGTTTACTTGATGTATATTGTCGAAATACTAGACATAGAAAAATTATGGTTATGAAGCTATCTAGAAACACAGAAGTCAGGATAATATCTCTGTGTCCTACAGATCCTAGCCATGAAAAGGAAGAATGAATTAATGGAATTTTCCAAGGCCAGTCAGCCTGATTTAACCAGAAGCACCACAGATGAATGAACTAGGTGGTGATCTATCGGTGAACTGCACTGACCATTCAGTTTTTCCATGGTCCATTAGGTTAGCTACAGACCTGTATGTATGATGCAAAATGAAATGGACAGTTGAGGCAATTATCTGCACAATTCTGGTGAAAAGAAAGCTTGTTACTAAGGAAAAAGTAAGTTGGTGGGGTACCTTAATTATCCATATTGAATTTCCATATTGATCACATACACAAGACAATTGCTTGACTCAACACTTCATTTTGCTTGAGTAGGCATGGGCTAAGATAATTGAAAGCAATTAAACAGCATTGTCTAGGGAACCATAAGTGACAACTTAGGTCAGTATTGTGGGGGCAGGGTAGCTTCATCAATTTGTATTTTTCAAACACCTACTGTGCTAGATACTGTGAATATCACCATTTAAATAGAGAAGAAAATGACTATCAGCAAACTAATGAAAACAAGGCAAGCATTCATGAAAAAAAATTAGGTGGTAATGGAACACCCATTCAACCAGTTCAACAGTGAGTTTCAGTATAAAAAGTTGTGTTTTGGGTAATAGATTGGTGTCTTTCCAAAATCTAGCAAGGCTCAGTAAACTTACAGTTAGACATTGGATTAACTTAAAAAAAGGCAGGCCATTATATAAGGAATAGTAAGAAGTTTTCTCTCTAGACACATGCACAAACATACCTGAAATTCCTCCATCCGTTGGATGAAGAAATAGTACTCTAGCCATCTTTCTTCAAAAGGCAAATATATCTAGGAGGAGTAAGAAACTATAATAAGTACAGTAAATCCTTACAGTCTTTCCTGAAGGAAAGTGAGTTGTCACTTTCCTCCAGGGTGCCAGGTGAGAACAGTAGCATAAGACCACTGGGTGCCTTGGGGAGATCATGAAATGGAAAAAAGAGTAAGTAAAGACTGAAAATAAATTCTGCATTCACATAGCAATTTTGCCTTGAGCCATCAAAGTGGATTAACAAGGACTAACTAATTATTGCAGTGATAGTGGCAGAAAGGTTACCAGTCTTCACCTAGACACTGAGGGAAGACCTGTCTAATCCATATTTATCTATACACTTTTTAAAAGAGAATAATATAATTGGAAGCTTTTTCTAGAACCACATTTGCACTTCTTGAAATATATATATATATATATATAGAGAGAGAGAGAAATATATATATATATACAGAGAGAGAGAGAGAGAAATATATATATATACAGAGAGAGAGAGAGAGACAGAGAGAGAGAGAGAGAGAGAGAGAGAGAGAGAGAGAGAGAGAGAGAGCTGGAGTCTCACTCTGTTGCTCAGGCTGAAGTGCAGGGCCATGATTTCGTCTTACTGCAACCTTCACCTCCCAGGTTCAAGCAATTGTCTTGTCTCAGCCTAGGGAGTAGCGAAAATTACAGGCACCTGCCACCATGCCTGGCTAAGTTTTGTATTTTTTTTTTGGTAGAGACAGAATTTCACCATGTTGGCCCGGCTGGTCTTGAATTCCTGAACTCAAGTGATCTGCCTGCCTAGGCCTTCCAAAGTGCTGGGATTACAGATGTAAGCCACCATGCCTGGCCATATATATATATATATTTCTTACCTGAGTCCTATATTACTGTAAATAATGGAGGTATGATTGAAGGTTAAATGCATTATGACGTTGCATGGCAGATTCTACATTTCTAAATTATAAACACATTCAGTGTTTAAATGTAAAATCCTAAATAAGATATCTTATTTTCCATAATTTAAAATAATTATGTATGCATGTATTTTTTAATGAACACATTTTTAACTACACATATTTATAGGCTACAATTTGATGCTTTGGTGCATATCTATGTTGTATATTAATCCAATCAGTAGTATTGTTCACCTCATGCATTTATCATTTTTCCTTGGTGATAACATTCAAAAGCCTGTCTTCTAGCTATTGTTATCCATAGTCACTCCGCTGTGCAATACAGCACCATAATTTATTCCTCCCATTAATGGTAACTTTGTAGTCTCTGGCCACCCTCTCCCCATTCTCTTCTTCTGCATCCCCTCCTCAGTATCTGGAAACTACTAATCTCTGACTCTATGATATCACTTTTTTTTTAACTTAAGTGTCCAACAATGGTTGAATGAGTAAAGAAAATGCGGTATATATACACAAAGAATAGAATCCTGTCATTTGCCACAACCTGAATAAGCCAAGATTACATCATATTAATTAAAGTACATCACAAGTACATCATGACAAATAAGAACAAATACCCCATGATCTCAACATACATGGAATTTCTTCATAATTTTGAATGCATCTGTGCAGTCATATATAAGCAAATATGTGAGATAATATTAAATATTTTATACCACCTATGATGTCAATAAAATATTAAATGTACATAACTGCTGGATCAAATATAACTTGCCATCACATAACAATTGAGATTTTACTTATAAATTAAAACTAGTTATATTTACATAAAAATTAATATTAATCATGTGTAAAAATATACATGGATACCTTTTGGCAATATCTTAGCCTGTTCAGGCTACTATAACAAAATACATATACTGGGTGGCTTAAACAATAATTTATTTCTTCACACTTCTGGAGGCTAGGAAATTCAAGATCAAGACATCAACAGATTTGGTGTCTGCTGAGGGCCTGCTTCCTCATTCATAGATGGCTATCATTTCCTTGTAACTTCACATGGCAGAGAGAGAAAGCTCTCCAAAAACTTTATAAGGATGCTAACTAATCCCATTCATGAGGGCTCCACCCTCATGAGTTCATGTAATTTGAATTACCTCTCAAAGACCCCACCTTATACCATCAAATTAGAGGATAGGGTTTCAACATATGAATTTTAGGTAGACACAAGCACTGATTCCATAACAGGCAATATTTTAATGATTTAAAGGAGAGGTCAGTGTGCTATTAGAATCAGACCCTCCAATGACACATATCTTTTCATCATCTTTAACTTCATCACTGAAGTTTAGGACCACTGCTGAAAAGTGGAAATGATAGAAATAGGTTCTTGTTTACATGGAAGCTGACTGGGGCTTTTTTACCCACCCACTCGTCAGTATACATACACAGAGTTCCTTAGTTATTCCCACATTCACTCCTGTAAACAAAACGCATTCCTATTTAGAGCTAATCTCAAAAGTATGAGGGTTCAAAGGCAACTTGTGGTGAAGTCATTTCTTGCTTCAGACTTAGCCTATTAAAAAAAATTGATCTATTTCATTTGTCTCTCTGATTTAATCTATGGCATCAATTAATTAAAGACTCCTACAAATATACATATAAGCTACAGTGATTCAACTCTGTTGTAAAGATAAAACAATCGTTACCCTTTACCACAATTGTATATCACCCTGAATCAACTTGAATTATAACTGAGAAACTAGAAAAGTTACAATTGGCTTTACTTGCTCATTCAGCTGTTACTCTTCTAAAAGATCTGAACCTTCCCACAAATCCTCAGCGGCAATAACAATTCTCTATTTTAATGAATTCACTTGCACCCTACTGAGAATTAATTGCTTTGGAAGCAACCCAATTGTCTGACATGCTGAGAGGCCCACTGGTATTTTTTTTCCTCTAATATAGAGCTGTAAGGAATTAATCAAACCCCTGACCAGGACAATATTTTCTTCTGTTATGTCCTTCTTTCTCTGTCCCTCTGTTTCCCTCCCTCTCTCTCTACACACACACACACACACACACACACACACACACACACACTAGAAAGACTTCGGGCATCCTTGACATTACTGATAAAACTTAAAAACTTTCTTTTAGAGATAAAACTAGAAGATTTTGTGATATGTAAATCCAAAAGTAAACTTTTCAGCAACAAAATTCTCTTTGTGAAGATTTCTTATTTCTTGGAATCTATAACATAAAGAGTATTTGTCATATTTACTTGTACGTAATTGTATGTGTCACTCCGTGATTCCCATGTGGGCTATAATCTGTAATTGAATTAATTCACGAATTCACCAATGAAGCTTATATTTATTCCGGCAACTATTATATGCCAATGTTTGCCCAAAAGTCAAACGCTATAATGGGAAGTGTGTTATAGGAGAGCTACTCAAGTACACAGGTAGCTCATGTGACTCATAAAGACTGGGGTATAGAAGGACACAGCTTAGACAGTAATTGATTTCTATGAACATTCTACTTTTTAAAATTTTTATTTATTTTCTACACTGCCTAAATTTGTAAATATCATAACAGAGAGGATAGATAGATCTAATGCGTTCCTAACTGTTCTTACATAAAATGTGAAGAAACCTTGTTCAGAGACTTTTATTTCCAGCCAAGTTAGAGTAATCAAAATCAGATTTACTTACATATCTGAAGGAAAAAAAGAGAAAGAAAGAAGAAATATTAAAGCAATAAATTTTACTGGATATCAGGAAAGAAAGGAGAGTGAACTCTGAATGATGTTCCAACCTACTCCCCAGGGAAGTTTTCACATTGTTGTATGAGGAGCAGGAATTTAAGCAGAATATGCATGAATTGAGGAGATAGATCTGGGAACCTGGGGAGGCCAAGATGTCTGGAGTAGTTGGGACAAAACAGTGGAGAGGAGAGAGCTATACACATAGACATAGACATACGTGCACACGCACGTGCATGCACGCACACACACACACACACACACACAGAGAGAGAGAGAGAGAGAGAGAGAGAGAGAGAGAGAGAAATAAATTGCTCTAAAGTTCTGCAGATAGTCTGGCTCAAGCCTTTGAATGACTTGAATGATTACTGATGAGGACACACACATGAGGAAAATACCAAAGACGGGGAAAGAATTTACTTGAAAAAATTAGAAAGAACAATTCTCAGGTCTCATACAGGGCAGTGCAGAGTGTGTTTTTGGAACAGCTGAAGTAAAACAAAGTTCATAACTTATAAGTGAAGTACTCTGTATAGTTTTGCTTCAGTAGGGGATACAAATTTAGTCCTAATCTAAATACTTCTTTGGTCCTGCCTGAAAAGCTTATAGCAATAACTAAAAAAGATCACATGGTTTTATATAAAATCACTGTATCCCTGAAAAATATCTCATGAATATTAATAGAAACATAAAAATATCCCAGCAAGGTAAAATTTTAACATCTGGCATTTGATAAAAATTACCCATTTTACTAACACTCGTAGTAAATCAGACTTCAATTATGAAAGAAGATTCATCAGACCCAAAATAACAATGCTTACGTTTTGAATTTACTGCAAGAAAGCATAAAATATAGCATTAGCATTAAAGCAAGAATATGCATTACAGCTAAGAGCTAGCTCCCAATAAAGTTCTGCAAGAAGGATTGAATTGTCTTCCCTCTATAGAGAAAGCGCTTTCCTTCTCTGTGAGAACCATCACCACATGCATAGAATGCCTCAGATCCAAAAAGTCCAAAATAGTCTCCACTTAAGGCTTTTGATATTCTACTGGCCAAGTTCTACTCTTACCAACTTCAAACCCTAAGGACCTTGGCGAAAGGAGGCATATACCATTAATTTATGATTTACCAAAATATAATGTTGCTAAGCATGTTACAATCCAATGATATAAATAATAACAACAAAACACCTCTTGAAATTTGGTTATGACCCAGAGTTATTAAACAAAATCATCAGGATGTTTCAAGCTTTGTCTGGGAAGTACTACATTACATCTCCTTAAACAGCTCAGACCATTTCCAGGCCTTTTAGAGTAAGCTATCATAGCACACCAGTGATGGGAAGAAACAGGAAATCACAATTGTTAATGAGGAGAAAAAGAATATCCCAAAACACCAGAATTAAAGCAGATTGTATAATTCTTTGATATTGAAATAGTTATAACTATACTATATGTTCAAGAGATATAAGAAAGATTGATCATGTAAAGTAGTGACATGAAAGATGCGAAAATTACTCAAATAAAACCTACAGAGATGAAAACTCAAAAGCCTAAATAAAAACTTAGTGAACGGATTTAATGGCAGAATAAACATTGCTGATGAAAAGATTAGAAAACTGGAAGACATAGCAATAGAAATTATTTAAAACCAAACATAGAGAGAGACAAAAGACTACAAGTAATATAGAGATGAAGCAGTTGGGCATTCATAGGTCAAAATATAAGTAACAACAAACAGATCATAGATCAAAAATAAAAATAAATCATGAATATAAAACATACAATTATAAAACTTTTAGAAGAAAATATGGGAGAACATTTTTGGACTTTGGCTTGATGGAAAGTTCGTAGACAGAACAAAAACATGATGCCTTTAAAACAAATTTGTAAATGGGACTGCAACTAAAAACATTTGATCTCTGAATCATCCTCTTATGAGAATGTAAAGACAAGATACAGACTTTGAAAAATATCTGAAAACCACGTATTCAACAAAAGACTCGTATCTAGCATTTATAAGGAATTGGCAAAATTAAACAGTAACACAAACAATTCAATTAGAAAATGGGCAAAAGGCACAGACATGTCACTACATAGGATACAGTATGGCAAATAAACATATGAAAAGGTGGTCAATAGTACTAGCCATTGGGAAAACACAAAACTACAATGAGATACCACTATATACCTATAGAACAGCTTAAAATATAAAATAGTAACACTACCAAAAGCTTCTGAGAATGCAAACAAACTATACCACTCATACATTGCTGGTGTGGATATAAAACGGTATTGTCTCTCTAGAAAATGGTTTGAAAGTTTCTGAAAAAACTAAATGTACGCTTATCATATGACCCAGAAATTTCATTCCTGGGATTTATTCCATAGAATTTAAGGCTTATATACACTCAAAAACCTGTGCATAATTGCTCATGGAGGAAGATGTATTTAAAATAGCCCCTAACTGCAAACAAATAAAATGTCCTTAATAATCTTTAGTATCTCAGTTAAGCCCTATCTCTTCCATTCCAAGACCTTTTTACCATACACTGTGATAATAATGTTATTGGGGAGAAAAAGTTAGAAATATGTAATTTGTTTGAAGGAGTGCCAGCTATCTAATTTGTCTCTAACTTGGGAAAAAAAATATACTGTTTCCCATCTTATAAGTAGGACAGATAACAAGAAGCACAAATTTTTGGAAAATATACATACCTTGTAGCTAGAAGACCCATATCTATTGTGTTTCTTCTATTAGCTCAAGTGGACAAGTCCTTTAATATCTTGCACACTTGCATTCCTCATGTTGGTGATGGAAATAGCTCCTGGAAAGGTAGTTGTGAAAATGAAATCAGTTTAAAGTTCCTATTAGAAACACATTCCATTATGATTTGAGTTCCTGCCCACGCATGTGTTTGTTAGATGGAAGTTATGTAGTGCATAGTTTATAGCCTGTTGTCAGGCTTAAAGAAACCTGTGTTTAAATTCTAATTTTTCCACTTGCCAGTTGCATAAATTGGGGATGTTTACTTTTAACTTTAATATTATCATCTCTGAAGAAAATTAACAGTATTATACCACAGATTTTAAGTTAATGATGAAATGGTATATACTGTATGTATACTCTAAACTCAAAATATTTGATGGCTTTACCAAATATACTCATTTAGGCATGTGATAGTTTGGTTAACAATTCAATCTATTTGTTTTTTATTAGATATAATAAATTCATAACATATTAAGCAATAAAAGTGATATAAATCAATTGAAGTGCCAAATAATAAATTTCTACCTAATCAAAGATGTTTATTTCTTGAATAGAGACAAGAAATAATCTTAATTGGATTTGGATTTTACGTCAGCTATCTCAAGGATTAATATTCTCAATTTGTATTTGGCATATGTATATAATCACATACAACACTTATATGAAGACTTTTAAGGCAGTTGTCCTGAAGTTGTGAATTGCAGAAACAGTATCTATGATTCAGGGCTTCAAAAATGCATCCAAAAAAAAGCACTGGAAGCCCTAGCATAGTATTTATGCTTTCTAAAATTTAATATCAGCTAAATTGTCTCTGGCTAATGGAATTAAAAAATAATAGAATGTAATATGAAAACCATCCAAGTAGCCACTTGTATATTGAAAGAGATGAAAGAGATAAATGAATAAATATAAAATAATATGCATTCTCTAAATATGAAATAATATGTATTCTATATATATGTTCTCTAGAGCTAATTGAATAATTATCTTTGATTTTATTAACACCATGTTGCAGAATTGCTGAATGAAAGATAAATTAATAAAGGGGTAAACATAAGGAAATTGTTTTCTAAATATAATCTACTACACAAAACATATTAAAGAGAAGAGTGTTTTTAAAATTGTGTTCTGTAATTAGATTTTCATACATTTCACATTCAATTTTTTTTTTTAAGATGGAACCTCACTCTGTCACCCAGGCTGGAGTGCAGTGGCACAGTCTCAGCTCTCTGCAACCTCCCTCTCCTGGATTCATGAGATTCTCTTACATCAGCCTCCCAAATAGCTGGGATTATAAATGCATGCCACCATGCCCAGTGAATTTTTTTGTATTTTTAGTAGAGACGGGGTTTCACCAAATTGGTTAACGCTGGTCTTGAACTCCTGACTTCAAATGATTCACCCACCATGGCCTCCCAAAATGCTGGGATTACAGACTTGAGCCACCATACACAACCTCAATGTTTTAATGTATATGCAGAAATTTAGAAAGTCTTCAGAATCAAGAATATTGTCATCGTTTTTCCTCTTTATTAATTCAATATTTTACAGTTGCTTTAAAATAACCCAAATAGGAGAGGGTTGATTCTATTTCTATATTTAGTTTCTCAGTTTAACTGAGAAAATATCCATACATTTTCAGTTGGTTTATCTGAATAAGGGAAATTCACACCGACAAAGAAGATAAAATATCAGAAAGATATAGCTAAATTTATGCTGAGTTTAAAGTAAAAGTAATGTCACATGTTTTTAATATGCAACAAATACAGTGAGCTCTGAAATATTAAATTAGCACTATTTATAATATTAAATATTTTTATTTTGTGGTGCAACACTATTTAAAATTTTAAATATTTTTCCTTTGCAGATCATTTAAAAGAGTCATTCAATTTAAGTGCATCATTTGTATTACTTCTAAGGAATAATGATATTACAGCATTTAACTGAAGTGCTTGTTTCAATAGTTTTATTGCTGAAATTATGTTTGGAGATCAAGATGCTCAAGGGGGCCTTCTATTTTATGACCTTCTGTTTCACCATGGCTTGATGTATCTGTAGTAGCTAGCATGATTTCTCTAACTCAGGAAAAACTCACTATATTTGGTTGGTGATATGATAAATATGAGGAAAATATGCATACAAGCATGTACCCATCACATTCACACATATAGGCAAAGTGCCATGTCATGTTGAAAATTTTAATTGACTTGAAATTAGAGCATAAAATATGCATGTGGCATCTAAAATAAAAATGCAGTTGCTAGGCATGCTGAAAGTCTTTTCATCTGAAAATTGATGGCAACATTTGGAAACTAAATATATGATTAGTATATATGATTTGTTATAATACAGAAAACTGAGAATTATTTTCACTGGGAGTATAAGAAAACAATCTTCTAGTTACAAATCCTATTTTATATTAAAATTATCCCCTAACATTTTCATGGAATATGGACTATAAGCCCATTTCTTTGATACCCTATACATGTAAAAGAGATCTAAAGTGCCATTTATTACCTGAGTGCTAAATTAGCTCCTGTTTCTTCAAGTAAATGAAAGAAATAAGAACTATAGGGGGATGGGAAAAGATGTGGTAGACTTATAATACAATAATAATACTGTCCCTGATTTCTTAATTTTCCTGGAGTTCACAACTTTTGTGAGGTTATTATTTTTCAGTTCTTCCTATTAATAAGATAAAGTTTAATTTCTCACTCTTTGACTTTGGTCTGGCCATGTGACTTACATTAGTCATGGAATGAGATAGAACTGACAGTATGCAGTTATGATAATAGAAATTAAATCATTGTACACATTCATGCTTGCTCTCTTGCAACTCAAATATCATTATAAAAATAACATGCCTTAGATAGCCAGTCTGCTAGTTCACAAAGAAGAGACTTGGGGTCTGGAGCTGCCACAGCCCACTCATCAAACTGCCCAAGGAGAAAAACCTTGCAGCCAAACTCATCCTGAAATAAGCAAACCAACCAGACTTGAAGATAATACGCAAGAATAGTGTTTTTTTTGTTGTTGTTGTTACATCCACAAACACAGATGTTGTGGTTGTTTTTTAAATGACATTATTTGACAGAGTTAACAAGCATGATAAGCTAACTACAAAAGATGGTAAATTCATTCACAGGCCCATAGTTAAAGTGAGAGGCACCAATACACGGCTACAGTGAGATTCAAGAGCTTATATTTTGATGGAGATGAAGAGTGGCATTGCTTGCTCCTGTGATGTGATTGTCCCTGAAGAGTAATTGTTTTATGTATATTAAAACATTTTAAACAAGTGTATTGTGAGAAATAATTAAAGTAACAGTGATTATATTGGCAGGTACACATTGGAAATTTTCTCAAAAAATGAGGTTTGTGTATGAGCTTGTCTCAAACACCAAGGCAGAGGATACCCTCTCTAACCTCAAAACATGACAGACTGACACATTTTGTTGTTAAGCCTTGACTATCTCTTTGGGATACAGTTAAAAATTATGAGTCACTCAGGAAATTAACTCAAAAGACTGTTCTTAATGTATTATGTCCATTTATTTAGCAAGAACCTTGGTATTATACATCAGTTGTAGTTTTTTCTATGACAAGAATGAGGGACCCTAATAAAAACTCTAGTGAAAAATTTCTGCTGGGATCTCTGGAGGGCTTCTTACACTCAAAGACAAGGTGACACAGAAGTAAACTAAGATCAACCTTATAAATAAGGAAGTCAACTCTGAATTAATTCTATCCCTGAATAAGTTGAAATAAACTTGTTCCATGTCAGAATCAGAAGTAACCTTTTTTTCTGGAGGAAGAAAACATCATTTGGGATAACTACAATTTGTCATGCATAATACATGACAATTAAAAATAACCATATATTATTGAAAATAAAAAGATGGAAACTTAACCAGAATAAAGAAAATGTTACATAAGGGAAAAATACAACAATAATACAATTAAAAACTAAATAAATGGGTTTAATTTTATATTACGACACAATTGAAGACAAGGTTCCTAAACTTGAAGACAGCTCACTAGAAGATATCCATACTGAAGCATGAAAAGCAAAAAAAAAAAAAAGAAAAAAGAAAAGGAAACAGTTTAGAAAATCAAAAAGGAATTTAAGAGATGTATAAAGCATCACAAAATATTATGAATAGGAGTTCCATAAGGAGGAAGTCAAAAAAAAGAAGTGTTTCAAGAGAAAGAAGAAATAATTAACAATTTTCAAAAGGTAATGACAGTAATAAAGCCACACACTTAAAAATCCCGATTATTCCTAACCTGAATAAAGCAGCTTGAGAAAAACATACATTGCATTAAAAAAAACAGTGATAAGACTTATAGCTAATATCTCAACAAAACAATGGAAACTGGAAGACAATGGAACACCACCACTGAATTCCTAAAAGCAGCTGCTCAGTAAATATTGTGTAACACTGTCTGGATGGAGTTCCCAGCTAGACTGAAGTTCTTATTAACCATTTAGAACTAAGGTTCCCAATTCCCTCAGGAATGCTGTTAGTTCACATTTGGGTCTTCATAAAAATGCCTCCAGCTAAGGTTAGCTGTATTACCCAAGCTTTTACTACCTCAGCAAGAACAGCCCACATTCAAGAACTGGTTAATGGGGTGAACAAATATGCATTTTATTTGTCTCAACTAGGGATGACACAATGGCACCAGAGGCCCTGTTGAATTGGTGAAGGTAATTCTCCCAATTTGCTTCCTTTCAATTATTCCTCCTAAGAAAAATTCCTAGTAAACATCCCAAAAGAAAATCGCCTTCAAGAGGTTATACACATTAAGATAACTGCCGAACTAAAATTCAGAAGTGAAGGTGATGTATAGGTATTTACTCTTTTCTTGTGCCTCCTCAAATTTGTCACTAGCAGCATCTCACTAACAGAACTGAGGGAATTTATTAGAATAAGGAACATGATTTGATTCCCAACAATAAAACAAAAAGAGTGAATCAGAATGAAGAAACTAGAAAGTGTATGGAGGTAAATATAAATGTATTTTAAGTTTATACAATAATAAAAATCATGTCTTATGGGTGCTAAAATCTATGTATCATAAAAATTATAATGATAAAAAACAGAAAGAAGCAAATGGAGTTAAAATATTCTACAATCTTAATGTCTTTTGTTAATTATTAGAAGTACCAACAGATATTTAACTGTGATAATTCAATTATGCATGCTGTGAACTCTAGGGTATATAAAAAATGAAAGCAAAAGAATACAAAACTAGCTAACAAAAAATGTAGATCATGGTGGACAGGAGGCAGGACTGGATTGCAGGTCAGACTCAGACAGACAGAGCAGTGTGTGCAGGTTTTCATAGAGAAATTTAGCTTCAGAACAACTAGAAAAGCAAACCAGGAATCCTGAGAGGACCCACAGACCCTCTAAAGCAAGCAGACTGCTCTTGCAGGATCTGGGAGATGCTCCAGATAGTCTGAGTGCCCAAATTGTGGAAGTGGGAAAGGAACACCTTTGGCTCCCAAACACACAGACATACTGGGGAAAAAGAAGGTCTAGTTTGCAGGATAAGTTTCTTACCTTACTTGGAGCTGAGTCAATTTAGAGAGCTGAGCAAAATATAGGAGTAGAGGAAGCAGCGGGAAAGGCCCTGGGAGCTCGCTGGGTCCTTAAGAACTGCATTCCTGCCTGGCATCACAGGTACCTTTTGGGAGGGCAACCAGAGACACAGGGAAATATGCCACAGGATAAAGGAAATCTGAACTTTATAACAATTTGAACTGGAAGAGAAGGTTCCTGGCCAGAACTCAGGGGAGGGCATGAATCTAATGTGCAGACTCCACAGGCAGGGAAGACCCAAAGTCCTGTTCTTTCTCAGCTAGGAGGCAGGTAGCCTGAGGCAGACTCAGGACTGTTGGGGAGGCATAGTATGAGAGATACCAGCTCTTTGGATTGTGTGGGAGTTGCATAAGGCCTGTGACTGCTGGATTTCCCCCACTTCCCTTACAACATGCGTGACTCAGCAGAAGCAGCCATAATCCTCCTTGACACATAACTCCATTGGTCTGGGAACTTCACCCCTATTACCCACAGCAGCCACAGCAAGACCCTCCCAAGGAGAGTCTGGGCTCAGATACACATAGCCTTGCCCCCACCTAAAGGGCTTTCCTTATCCACCTTGGTAGCTGAAGACAAAGGGCATATATTTTTGAGAGTTCTAGGGCCCCACACACTGCTGATTCCTCTCCATACTACCACAGCTGACGTTCTCTGGAAAGCGCCATCTCTTGACAGGAGGCAAACCAACATAAAAATATAACATTAAATCACCAAAGCTAAGAACCCTCACGGAGTCCATTTTACCCCCCTGCCACCTCCACTGGAACAGGTGCTAGTATCCACTGCTGAGAGACCCATAGATGGTTCACATCACAGGACTCTGCAGACAAACCCCAGTACCAGCCTGGAGCAAGGTAGACTTACTTGGTGGCTGGACCTACAACAGAGATAATAACCATTGAACCTTGGCTCACAAGAAGCCACATACATGGGAAAAGGGGGAGAGTACTACATCAAAGGAATACTCTGAAAGACAAAAGAATCTGAACAACAGCCTTCAGTCCTAGACCTTCCCTTTGACAGAGCTTACCCCAATGAGAAGGAACCAGAAAACCAACTCTGGTAATATGACAAAACAAGGTTCTTTAACACACCCCCAAATCATACTAGCTCATTAGCAATGGAACCAAACCAAGAAGAAATCCCTGATTTACCTCAAGAAGAATCTAGGAGGTTAATTATTAAGCTAATCACGGAGGCACCAGAGAAAGGCAAAGCCCAATGCAAGGAAATCCAAAAAATGATATAAGAAGAAAGACAAATTCAAGGAAATAGATAGCATAAAGAAGAAACAATTAAAACTTCACGAAACATTGGACACACTTATAGAACTGCAAAATGCTCTGGAAAGTCTCAGCAATAGAATTGACCAAGTAGAAAAAGAAATTCAGAGCTCAAAGACAAGGTCTTTAATTGAACCAATCCAACAAAGACAAAGAAAAAATAATAAGAAAATATTAACAAAGCCTCCAAGAAGTCTGGGATTACATTAAATGACCAAACCTAAAAATAATTGGTGTTCTTGAGGAAGATGAGAAATCTATTTGGAAAACATATTTGGGGGAATAATCGAGGAAAACTACTACCCCAGCCTTGCTAGAGACATAGAAATCCAAACACAAGAAGCACAAAGAACACCTGCAAAATTCACCACAAAAATACCATTGCTTAGGCACATTGTCATCAGGTTATCTAAAGTTAATTTGAAGGAAAGAATCTTCAGAGCTGTGAGACAAATGCACCAGGTAACTTAGAAAGGAAAACCTATCAGATTAACAGCAGAACTATCAGCTGAAGCTCTACAAGCTACATGAGATTGGAGCCCTATCTTCAGCTTCCTCAGAAAAAACCTTTTCAGCCAAGAATTTTGTATCTAGTGTAACTAAACATCATACATGAAGGAAAGATACAGTCTTTTCTAGACAGACAAATGTGGAGAGAATTTGCCACTACCAACCCACCACTACAAAATCTGCTAAAAAGAGCTCTAAATATTGAAACAAATCCTAGAAACACATCAAAACAGAACCTTTTTAAAGTATAGATCACATAGGACCTATAAAACAAAAATACAAGTTAAAAAGCAAAAACATAAAGCAAGGTACAGAGGCAAGAAATACACAATGAATGTAATGGTACCTCACATCTCAATATGAACATTGAATGTAAATGGCCCAAACGCCCCCTGAAAGGCTACAGAACTGCAGAATGGAAAAGAACTCACCAACCAACTATCTTCTGCTTTCAGGAGACTCATCTAACACATAAGGACTCACATAAACTTAAAGGTGTGGAAAAAGGAATATTATGAAAATGGACAGCAAAAGCAAGCGGTGGTAACT
This sequence comes from Leontopithecus rosalia, assembly GCA_028533165.1. NCBI lineage: Eukaryota > Metazoa > Chordata > Mammalia > Primates > Cebidae > Leontopithecus > Leontopithecus rosalia. The sequence continues at coordinate 93,424,122 of CM052649.1, read as the reverse complement.
ATTCTTAGATTAAAAAAAAACTTTAAGCAGCAGCAGTTATAAAAGACAAAGAGAGACATTATGTAATGGTAAATCGCTTTGTCCTACAGGAAAATATCACAATCCTAAACATACATGTACCTAACACTGGATCTCACAAAAGTATAAAACAATTACTAATAGACCGAAGAAATGAGATAGATGACAACACAATAATACTGGTGAACTTCAATACTCCACTAGACAGATCATCAAGATAGAGAAACAACAAACAATGGATTTAAACTATACCTTGGTACAAATGAACTTAAGAGATACATACAGAACATTTATATATACAGAACAGATGTATATAGAACATTTTATCCAACAACCAAAGAATACACATTCTATTCAAGAATGCATGGAAATTTTTCCAAGATAGACCATATAATAGGCCATAAATTGAGCCTTAATAAATTTAAGATAATTGAAATATTAAGCACCCTTTCAGACCACAATGGAATAAAATTGGAAATCAACTCCAAAAAGAACCTTCGAAACCATGTAAATGCATGGAAATTAAATAACCTGCTCCTGAATGAGCATTGGGTCAAAAATGTTATCAAAATGGAAATAAAAATTCTTTTTAAACTGAATGACAATACTGACACAATCTATCAAAACCTCTGAGATACAGCAAAGGTGGTGCTTGAAGGAGGTTCGTGGCCCTAAATACCTATATCAAACAGACTGAAAGAGTACACAACACTGGGAAAGAAATGATAGACAACACAAACAAATGGAAGCACACTCCACGCTTATGGATGGTTAGAATCAATATTGTGAAAATGACTATAGTGCCAAAAGCAATCTGAACATTCAATGCACTCTCCATCAAAATATCACTATCATTTTTCACAGAATTAGTAAAAACAATTCTAAAGTTTGTATGAAACTAAAAAAGAGCTCACATAGCCAAAGAAACACTTGCAAAAAGAACAAATCTGGAGGCATCACGCTGCCTTTCAAACTATACTATAATGCCATAGTCACCAAAACAGCATAGTGCTGGTATAAAAATAGGCATATAGACCATTGCAACAGAATACAGAACCCAGAAATAAACCCAAATAATTACAGTCAACTGATCTTCGACAAAGCAAACAAAAATATAAAGCAGGAAAAGGGCATCCTTTTCAACAAATGGTGCCAACAATTGGCTAGCCACATGTAGGAGAAATAAACTGGATCCTCAATTCTCATCTTATATAAAAATCAACTCAAAATAGATTACATACTTAAATCTAAGACCTGAAACTATAAAACTTCTAGAAGATAACTTTGGAAAAACCCTTCTAGACATTGGCTTAGGCAAGGATTTCATGACCAAGAATACTAAAACGCATGCAATAAAATCAAAGATAGTTTACACTTAATTAAACTAAAAAGCTTTTGTATGGTAAAAGGAACAATCAGCAGAGTAAACAGAACCCACAGAGTGTGAGAAAATCTTCACAATTTATACATCTGACAAAGGACTAATATCCAGAATCTACAACAAAGTCAAACCAATCTGTAAGAAAAAAACAAACCTATCAAAAAGTGGGCTAAGGACAGAAATAGACAACTCTCAAAAAAAACATATGCAAATGGCCAACAAACATATGAGTAATGCTCAAAATCACTAATGATCAGGAAAATGCTAATCAAAACCACAATGCAATACCATCTTACTCTTGCAAGAATGGCCATAATAAAAAAAATCAAGAAACAGTAGATGTTGACATGAATGCAGTGATTAGTGAACACTTCTACATTGCTGGCGGGAATGTAAACTACTACACCCACTATGGAAAATAATGTGGAGGTTTCTTAAAGAACTAAAAGTGGAATTACCATTTGATCCAGCAATCCTACTACTGGGTATCTACCCAGATAAAAAGAAGTCTTTATATGAAATAGACGTTTGCACATGCATGCTTATAGCAGCAAAATTCACAATTGCACAATAGTGAAAACAACCCATTCGTTGATGCCCATCCCTCAACGAATGGATAAAGAAACTGCAGTAGGCTGGGTACTGTAGCTTACACCTATAATTCCAGCACTTTGGTAGGCTGAGGCAGGTGGATCACAAGGTCAAGAGTTCAAGACCAGCTTGGCCAACATGCTGAAACCCTGACTCTACTAAAAATACAAAAATTAGCCAGGTGTGATGGCATGCATTTGCAATCCCACCTACTTGGGAGGCTGAGGCAGAAGAATTGCTTGTACATGGGAGGTGGAGGTTGCAGTGAGCCAGTATCATACCATTTCCCTTAAACCTGGACAACAGAGTGAGACTCTGTCTCAAAGAAAAAAAACTGTGGCATATATATATATGATTGAATACTACTTAGCCATCAACAAAGATTGAATTAACAGCATTTGGATGAGAATGGAGACTATTATTGGATGAGATTGGAGACTCTTATTCTTGTAACTTGGATGAGATTGGAGACTATTATTCTAAGTGAAGGAACTCAGGATTGGGAAACCAAACATCTTATGTTCTTGCTTACATGTTGGAGCAATGCTATGAGAATTCAAAAGCATAAAAATTATACAATGGATTTTGGGGACTTGTAATAAGTACCTTTAGCCCCCACCATGATTATGAGACCTCCCCAGTCATGTGACACTGTTAGTCAATTAAAGCTTTTTTTTTCCCCCAGTCTCAGGTATGTCTTTATCAGCAGCATTAAAACAGACTAACATACCACCTGTAATTTGATAACCTAGGGAAAGTGAAAATAAAAATGTTAAGAAAGGAAATGTAATAATAAAAATATTTTATTTTTGCAAAAGAAGACGATATAGAAGAAAAGTAACAGAAAACAGCTGGGCCACATAGGAAACAAATTGTGAGGTGGTAGATACAAACTTTAAAATGCCAGTAATTTAAGTATAAATGAACTAAATATTCCATTTGTAATATTAAAATCAAGATTTTCAGACTTAATGACACAATTAAAAAATTCTCTGTATATTACTTAAAGAAAAAAAATCTAAGATATAGAGGCCAAGAACTATTGAAAATTGTTTCTTTCTTTTTCTTTGAGACAGAGTCTTGCTGTGTCTCCAGGCACAAGGCTGGAGTGCAATGGCACAATCTCTGCTCACTGGGAAAATTTTTAAAAAAATGAAAATAAATACCTTTACATCAACTTTACTTTTAAATTCTACAGTGATGGTTGTCTTAATGTATATTACCTCCTGAGGGAGTTTTGCTTGTAAGAAGTTTTCTTGGAAGTGTTCTCAGGAAGAACTTTTGAGAGCAAGCAAAGGAAGAAAGATTGGTAGAGGGAGAAGCTAACCTGCAGTGAATTTTTCTAAGTAAAATAAGACATGGACAGAAAGGTAAATAATACATTCTCTCAGTTCTATATGGAATCTAAAAAAGTTTGAACTCATAGAAGCAGAGAGTAGAATGGTGGTTACCGGGGGTTGGTGAGTCAGGGAGACAATGGTCAAAGAATATAAAATTTCAGTTAGATAGAAGGAGTAAATTCAAGAGCTCCATTGTACAACATGGTTACTATAGTTAATAATAATGTGTTTTATTTTGAAAATTACTAAAAAGAAATTTTAAGTGTTCTCGCCACAAAAAGTTAAGTATGTGAGATAATGCGTATGGTAATGCATATAGTTCTACTGACCCATTTCACAATGTACATATATACATATAGGTATTTCAAAACCTCATATTGTATAGAATTAATATGCAATTTTGTCAATTAAAAAATCAAATTACATATAAAAATAGAAAGTTTAGAAATGCATACAGCATTAAAAATTCTTCACTGAAAGAAAGCTGGTGTGAATATACTATTGTTAGATATGGTAAATTTCAATGCAGGAAATGAAGTATATTACATAATAATAAATAGGCAATCAATTAGAGGTGTTCAACAAACACACACACACACACACACACACACACACACACATACACACACACACAATACCTTACCTTCATGTTGTAGAAAAACAGAATTTCGTAAAACTAAAAAGAAAATGGACAAATGTGTAATCATGAAATGGGATCTTAGTACATACCTCTTTACTCTTTTGCACCCACGGGATCTGTATTTGACAATCCAGGGGAAGTGTAGCTATCAATATTTTAAAAGCTCAACAAATGATTTTATATGTGTTCCTTCCCTTTGTAATACTTTCCATAGAATTATTACCATGGATAGTCACCTTCTATGGTGATTATCATGAATCAATATATTCAAAATGTTTATTAGATATTAATCAACAAAATGCTTATTTTTTTTAGCATCACAGAGTTGAAATCTTAGATTTCACTTCTTTCTCCTCATATTCTTAGTCTTTTCTGTCTATACCTTTTCATAGATAGCAGCAGATTGTAGCATTGGAAAATAGTCAGTGGTTAACTTCTGACTGCCTGGAAAACATGGAAACCAAAGTAGGCTTTCATAGAGAAATATAGTTTTGCTAGTGAAATGTTTATTTCATTTCTGAAGATTTACTGAGACAAGTTAGCCAAGGTTATATATTGAATGATTACATGGGGAATCATAGGCTATCTTTGTGAAAAAGTAAGAGCAGCAACATAAAATAAATTGTTTTCTAATACCATCAACTTTACATAAGTTTTTACAAGTGTGTGGTTCTTTTTTTGTTTGTTTTTGGGGAAAAAGAACGGAGAGAATCACATCAGGGTGTGCCATGCTTTCTTTTTACTCTGATGATGACTGATAAAGTCATCATCAAATCCAGAATTTACTATTAGAATATTCACAATCCCATTATTGTTACAACATGTAATATATTTACTTGATAGCTATAGAAATTACGTAGCTTAATTTACTTGAGTTACCAAAGTTAGAGTTTCAAACTAATTTTATGTTGTAAGTTAATGAAAACACATTATGTAACTATCTCTGGATCTGTCCAAACAAGGCAAGTGATGACATCTCACTGCTCCACCACCAAATATATATTTATGTACATTTTAAAATGGTACTTTCTGTAAACAAAAGTTTTGTATACATTCTTGTAGATAAATTGTCTTGTATTCAAACAAATTAGCTTGCATTTATTATTCTAAATTTAAAATCAATTATTCAATTCAAGAGAAAAAGAAAATGTTGGGTACTAGAATAACATAATGAAGCTATATAAGAAAAATATGGGAACAAGCCACTAAAACTTCTTAATAACTGTGTTTTTTCTAAACTATAAGAACTTATAATTCATTTCTGGTTCTCTAGTTTGCAAATATATGCCCATAAGATATCCTATAGCTGATTAGTAATTAGTTCATTTTACAATCTCAGATTTCTGATAATTTTCTCCAAAACTGAAGGTAAATAGAAATCTATACATATTTTCATAATAAGTAGTAAGAGCCAAATATATGACACAAAGGTCATATGGAATTTCATTATACAAGCATCCTGAAGAAGGCATAATCTTCAATGGCAGAGAGGAAAGAAACTACCACAAATGATTTTACTCAGATCCTTAGCAAGACCAATTATAATTGTGGATGCCAAGGATTAACAGTGATTTATCTTGTAAACCCCTTTACCCACACACCCTGTCACAGTTTAACATCCTGGTGTGAGCAAAGCATGGGCTATGAGGAACAGAGACTTTATCCAAGTGAAACATGCAGTATAAATGTGGATTTAGCTTTTCAATTGAATCGCTTTAAGCAATGTTAAAAAAAGATATTATTCACTAACAAAGGAGTAATTTGCATTAGCAATATGTTTGGTTTTTGGTGTTTCTACGATTTTTACAGGTTTATTTCATTTAGTAGAGATTCATGCAATTATGAAAATGTTATTTTTCAAGTACTTATCAGTACCAGACAGTATGGCTAGTTTCAGGCTAGGGCAATTATCAGTTAATTTGGCATCTATCTAGCATATTGGTTCCCAAATCACAAGGCTTTTCAAACTAAATAGCATCTATTTTGTGAGTTGCTGACAAGTGCTCATCTGCATGTATGAAATTTCTCCTCTGATTCTGGTTTCTGAATGTGCATGTTAAGGAGAATTATAGTGTTGAATCTGTTTAATGTATTTTAGATTCTAATTAACTTACTGTCTTCTGAGGCCATTCTTAAAGTTTTTAACTCATCCAGTTAGTAATTAATTGTTCTAGTAAGGATTTGTATCATTGACTTACTACACTGCCCTCAATTTGAAAGCCTGAACTATGAATGGAAATCTGGAAAGATTCTACTAAAAATTCTAGTTCACTTGCACAGAAACCCGTATGTAAAAAAATGAAAAACAAAAACAACAGTGACATAAACACAACAATACATACAGTTGATTTTTACAAATTAGAAAACTTTATGTATATTTTAGCTGTAACGATTAATGTAATATACTAAATCTCACAGAGCAATCTAAAAACAGATACACCATCTATGCACTTATATTTTCTGGTGTACTCTATTTCCTAAATTGTGTGTACCAAAACTGAATTCACTCTAAGATTATATATAATATTTTGTCCTTCAGCATACCTTGGAAAAACACACTTATAATTTATGATGATTGAAAAATGCCACTTTTAATTTTAACAAAGCAATCAAAGCAATCGGCTATGTGTGCATTTGTAAGTTTCTTCTAGTTCCCAATTTTTTTTTTCAAACAGAATCTTAGTCTGCCACCCAGGCTGGACTGCAGTGGTGCAAACTTGGCTCACTGCAACTTTCACCTCCCAGGTTCAAGCCAGTCTCCCACCTCAGGTTCCCAAATGACTGGGATTACTGGTGCACACCACCATGCGCTGCTCGTTTTTGTATTTTTGGTAGAGACAGGGTTTCACCATGTCTGCCAGGTTGGTTTTGAACTCCTGATCTTAAGTGATCCTACTGCCTCTGTCTCCCAATAGTTCCCAAAGTTAAAGAAAAATAATCCATTTTGATGTGTTTATATTAGTTTATTAGCTTTTGTTTGCTTACCGTGAGATATACAATCTGTGCCATTGGATTCCTTTTTGTTGTTCTTAGGTTTTTTGTTTGTCTGATTGTTTTTAAGAGACATAATGCCAGTGTGTTGAAGTGCAGTGATGCAGTCATGGCTCACTACAGCCTCGACCTCTTAAGCTCAAGCCATTATTCTTCCTCAGCTTTCTGAGTAGGTGGAACTACAGAACTGTAGGTGCATGCTACCACACTAACAGATTTTTAAATTTTTTATAGAGACAGGCACTCACTGTGTAGCCCAGAATGGTCTCAAACTCCTATCTTCAAGTGATCCTCTCATCTTGGCCTCCCAAAATATTGGGATTATAGGCATGCACCCAGAGCCTGGCCTACATTCTTTAAATCAGTTTTACCTAAAGTAGGGGAAAATTTAGTTCAACAATATTTATACCTTCATATGTTATTCTTCTTTTGTTCGATATCATTTAAACTTGGAATTATATGAAATATTATAGGAATTTTATAATGTCTTTTTTAGTCACAACACAATAAAGGAACTCAACAATCCTTCCATTTTACCAATAATCAAGAAAAAAATACACTGAGTAATTTTATTTTCTGAGACAGAGTCTTATTGTCACCCAGGCTGGTGTCACCCAGATTTGTTGTGATCATGATTCACTGCAATCTTGACCTCCCACAGCTCACTTGGTCCTCTCACCTCAGCCTCTTGAGTAGCTGGAACTATAGGTGCATGCCACCACACCCAGGTGTATATATATATATATTTATTTTCTTCCTTTTTTTCCTCTTTTTTTAGCGATGGAGTTTCAACATATTGCCCAGGCTGGTCTTGAACTTCTTGCAACGAACAATTTGCCCACCTCAGCCTCTCAGAACTCCCAAAGTGTTGGGATTACAGGCATTAGTCTTTATGCATGGCCGTATCATTTTTATTCACATTTATAAAGAATTTAAGATGATTAATTTATTAACTCTTGTTTATTGACCACATTAATCAAAAGTGAATTTGGTATTTTTAGAGTACAGAACAAAGGGTAAAAGTATTTAGTCTATTGTAGGGAAGGTAAAGAGAAATAATTTAACTACCTTGAATTCTTAACATTTGCTTTGGCATTATTAGCCCAAGATTCCAACTATGCTAAGCCATGTAACCAACAATTATCTGAAAAGCTTATTTTGACTTTTGACACACAATGAAACTGCAAGAATTTCTTTGCTGGGTCCAACTGTGCCGATAATCTGCTGATACGCATAAGTGCAGTCATTCTGGTTGATTAGTTGATTATGGTTAGTATCATAAACATATTGCTGTGCTATAATGACTGTAACATAATATAATTCCTGGTCTGATGTACTGTTCACACAGTCGAATACTCTTATTAAAAGGTTTTTCAAACTAAAGTGTTTCAGTGGACATTTTTTTCAAGGTTATTATTCTTAGTTTTTGTTCTTTCTTTAAGAATATGACATTTACATAAAAATTCCCAATGTTTGATTCATTCATGTATTCATTGATTTATCAAACTTTTAATGAGCTGCTTTACTGGACACTGGGCTCTCACACTAGTGGAAAAGAGAATATGTGAACAATTATATTAACTGAAAATATATATAATAATAAGACATGCATAATGCTTTATTGTCATGTGTAAATTTTTGCACTAAGGTAAGTACAAGCATTTAGTGAATTATTTCATTTTTAGCTTACATATTTATTTTGCTGGAAATTATCACCATAAGTTTACTATTTTGTAAAGTATCTCTTTATTCTTCCTTTTATTTCTATTATATTCACTAATCACTGTTTGAGGAGGTTCACCCAAAGTTCAAGGTATGCTTGTTGTGATCTACTCAATAATAATACTTTTCTAGGTTTAATAATAACTATATTCACTGCATTTTCATTAACCTCTTGTTTTAAAGATTTGTTTTATATGCTAATATATATAGGTTTTCTGAAGGTCTTTGTATAGCTTATTACTATTCCTCTGCTATTGCACTGACCCAAAAATGTGAGCATTATCAGTAACTCAAAATATCATTTGTTCACTTTATTTTTAGTAATATGGATATACTTTATGTGCATGTGTATGTGCAGGCAATTTTATAACTTTTTCGAGAAAAGCCGAATTATTTTCTATTAAGAAAGTTGTTTAATGTACAAAAGACTATTTTTTTAATGTCCAAGTCAGTCTTCTTTTCATAAGTATTACTTTTCCATTCCCCGACTTTGCCCAGTGCCTTGGTGATTTTCTTCTACTAAGCCAATTAACCTTGTTGTAGAATTATTTTTCCCACATATCTAGTCCTCCTGAGTTTAGCAGATTACGCAGCCACATTTTCCATTACAAAAACCAAATTCCTTTCCATAGTTGTGCAGATTACAAAATAATCTCTGTTCACTCAAATATATACATAGACAGCTAATACTCAAATATCTAATATGTATAAGGAATTATGAAAGCTTGTGCTATCTTATAAAAAAGTACCAATAAACTTGTGTTTTAAAGAAATTCTTGAGGAATCATTTTTTGACCCAACTAGGGACAGATAGGAAAAAAGTAAATTATGGAGGAACTATTATCAATGGATTCTGAAGGCTGGCTATTTGACCTTCAGAAATCATTAAAACCTAGATAAAGGACAATGTCATGAACAAAGGCACTGAGGCAGATAGCCAAAGGAGGATTCTTGGGTATGGGGAAAATTTATTTTAGCAAGACTGTAGAATAAGACCAAAATTTCCACTGGAGACTTGCTTAGTTTAGGGCATACTGTAGAAAACCTTTTGTGTAAAGCTGGCAAAATCTAATCTTTTTAATCTGGTCAATTGGTAGACAATTAAAATTTTGGATCATATTAATAAAACATTGTACAATTATTCATATTTTCTAAGTTTATATGAATAGAAAATGCTATTTATTAAAAGGAGATGAATATCAGTTATGAAATAATTTACATGTATGAAGTCATATATAAATAAACATGCAGCAGCATTAGACAAAACAAATGTTAGAGCTAATGGATGCATATGTACATGGCTAAGAATTAATGACAGAAGAAAAATGCATTGTCATAAAATATTATGCACAAAACCAAGAAAACAGCAGCCTTTTTTTTCCCCCTGTGTCATCACATGGTGGAGAGAGAGATCTCTGGTATCTCTCCTCCTTTTTATTTTATTGCATTTTAGGTTTGGGGGTACATGTGCAGAACATGCAAGATAGTTGCCTAGGTACACACATGGCAGTGTGATTTCCTGCCTTCCTCCCCTTCACCCACATTTGGCATTTCTCCCCATGCTATCCCTCTCCAGCTTCCCCCCCAGCACTGTCCCTCCCCTATTTCCCCCAATAGACCCCAGTGTGTAGTACTCCCTTCCCTATGTCCATGTGTTCTCATTTTTCATCACCCGCCTATGAGTGAGAATAGGTGGTATTTCGTTTTCTGTTCTTGTGTCAGTTTGCTGAGAATGATGTTCTCCAGATTCATCCATGTTCCTACAAAGGACACTAACTCATCATTTTTGATTGTTGCATAATATTCCATGGTGTATACGTGCCACATTTTCCCAGTCCCGTCTATCATGGATGGGCAATTGGGTTGATTCCAGGTCTTTGCTATTGTAAACAGTGCTGCAATGAACATTCGTGTACATGTGTCCTTATAGCAGAATGATTTATAGTCCTTTGGATATATACCCAGTAATGGGATTGCTGGGTCAAATGGAATTTCCATTTCTAAGGCCTTGAGGAACCGCCACACTGTCTTCTACAATGGTTGAACTAATTTACACTCCCACCAACAGTGTAAAAGTGTTCCTATTTCTCCACATCCTCTCCAACATCTGTTGACACCAGATTTTTTAATGATTGTCATTCTAACTGGCGTGAATGGTATCTCAATGTGGTTTTGATTTGCCTCTCTCTAATGACCAGTGATGATGAGCATTTTTTCATATGTTTGTTGGCCTCATGTATGTCTTCTTTAACAGTAGCTTTTGAACTATTTCATACAATGTGCTGGAGAACCACAGAACACAGGGGAGAAGGAGATAATTGTAAATGAGAGATGAATAAAGAAAAATAGATTTCAGGGATTTCATGAAAACAGATTTTGATGTGTTAAGCAATAGTGAATCTCGTTAGGTTTTTGAAGGCATAACAGGAGACTGAACTTTATTTCATATGTTGACTTGCTCAAATATATGTGTGAATTCAAATAGTTCTGACTTAGAGTGAAAACTGCAAGTTGAAAACAGCTGTCTGTAGTTTCATGGCTCCAGATTCACTCAGAAATAATAATGGGGGTTATTTCATTGTAATAGAAAATGAAAGAAGATTGAAAGATGGTACTGAGGTAACAAGAGATTCTTCATTATCTACTGAAGTTTGTAGTAATTATGGTTGAAGAGAGATGCTTTTATTCTGCAGACTCTCCTTTCTTGGCACAGCCATGCCCTTTTCTTGGATCTAAGGTACTTGAGATTAACAAAGATGAATGTGGTCTCATTTTGAAACTTCACTGATGTGCATTCTGCTCAGAAATTTTTATGCAGTCTGACAAATCTCACTTCTTACAATTTGAGTTATTTTAACATATATCATTTTATTTTATCTCCATTTGACAGATTTTTAAAATGTTCATTCTTTAATTGGCATGTGGCCCAAATAAGTTGTATGAAAAAATAATAGAGAAGATCTTCAGAGTTTTTAATTAGGTCAAGTCAATTTTCTCTGCTTTTTCTTAAGCCAAGGGCATCATTATTAGAAAGTGTCTAATGTGATACAGGATTTCAAAAGCAGCACAATCAATGGCTTTTTCATTGTCATGAAATAATAGGGCTGAAGCTTAATTATATTTCAAAAATGAAAAGCAAAAATTTTGAACCTTTTATCACAGGTTTTCTGAGGTTACAGTTTATAAAAGTAGAGATAAAAATCAGTAGATTTTCTCCGTTTTGTGTACATTGTAGACTCATCAGCCTTTTGTTGTAAATGGCCTTAATGTTGTGGTAGTTTGATACTGTGAAGTCATTACGACTTCAAATATGTAGATGTCATTTAACTTTAAATATTTTTCTGTTTCTTTATTCACACAGAAAGCTTGATTGACCTGAAATGCTTTTCACTATACTGCTTTCAACATTGCATTTAGTTATATTTTCTTTACTTCAGAGAGTTGGAAACAATACTGTAAAAGTTATATTTGTCTAAAATTCAGTTCATTAAAAATAATTTTCTGAATTTAGGTAATTTAAAGCTCTAATGATGTGTCTTTGAACACTGGTGGACTCACTATAATAAAGTCCTATATAGTGACTTGTTGTTTAAATGTCTTCTTACCTACATTATCTCTTGTGCTCTCCTTGTTATATATTACAGATTTTAGAGCCAATGTTACTTATTCTTGTTATATAGATATATAGATGTAGCAATTGGGGCTGACAATATTAAATGCTATGCCATGACTATACAACCTGATTAGTAAGTCTGTGTGTGTGTGTGTGTGTGTGTAATAGAAATGGTGAAATACACTGAATACCTTAAGACATGAAACCAGTCCATATGATATCTGCCTGTGAACATATCAAACCAGATAGAGATCAGTGGCTTGGGAGAGAAATGAGACGAGAAATAAAGACTACGATCTAAAGAGAAAAGCCTGGTGAGAATTTTCAGTGTAGAACAAAGACAAGCCTATGTGCTAAACAGAACTGCTGTTAGAGCTAATTGTTCCAAAGGATGGCATTTTGCAAGTGGCAGAATGAAAACAGAAGTTTGCCCCTCTGCTTTATTACAAAGATTAAGTATAACTCCTCCCAAAAGAAAAGGAAGAAAGGAAAAAATTCAGAAAGAAAGAAAAAGAAGGAGAGAGAGAAGAGAAAAGAAGGAAGGAGGGAGAGAGAGAGGGAGGGAGGTGGAAGGAGGAAGGGAGGGAGGGGGGAGGGAGAGAGGGCATTAGATTCCATCTGCCTTGCCATTCCCACCTAACTTCTTCCTACCTCATTGTGTCCAACTCCTGTGGATTTCTCTAACTTCTCTGCAGACACAGGCAGCAGACAGTTCCATACTTTCATTTCTAGAATCATGAAGTAATATACTAAAAGCGGACTGCAGTTTCTAAAAGGAAAGCTGTTATAATTAAAACAGTATTCCTTAAGATTTTGATAAAATGTAAAAGCAACTATAAATGTCCATAATTTTAAATGTTGAAATAATGATTTAAACCCATAAAAATAAGACTATATAAATACGTATTTGTTTTATGGATATGCATTTATTTTGAGAGGATTCAAAATAAAATCAAATATTTAAATTTTTTATGGTTCTATATATGTAATTACTAAAAATTAGGTAAACAAAATTCAGAGAAGCAAAAATGTCTGCATAAAGGTTGCCACTTTTATTATTAAATTAACCTCACAATTCTGTGTCTGTTTAAAAGACTTATTAAACAATATGAAATAAAAGATACAGTAATAAAAAATATTTTATTTTAGACTAACATTGCCCTTTAATCCTGAATGCTAAATAAATTCTTAGCTTTAAAGGGTAACAAGAACAAGCCTATTGAGTATTTTGCTCACTCTAACATAATATAATATAATATGATACTTTAAAAAGCAAAATTGTCCCAATTCAATAATTAAAAATGCCTATTGCCATGTAATAATCTAAATTTGAAAGTGACTTAACATTAAGTCATCTTGTCTTCACATGAGGTTGAATGTTGCCTGCAGTCTCCTCTCTTGCAGAAGCTTCTTGATCAGAATTACATCACTTTTAAGTGACTCCAAGCCAAAAATTTGTATGGTGTCTCACAGGTCGCATTATCAGAAAGTAGCCCTATTTATCTGCTATCCTGGTTTCTCTAGTGAGTCTCTCCACTTTCAGTTTACTAAGAAGTAAGTCACATCTCACTGTGCAACTGTCAACTAGTTGCACAGAACAAATTTCCATAGAAACCCTGCTCAGCTGACTTGAGGTGAAGGACAGTTCACTCCCTCCTACCTTCCAAAGCAATCCACAAGATATTTCAAACAACTCCCCCTCAAAACCTCGAAACTCTCCAGGCTCAAAAATCCTATCCTTATATACTCTCCATGCTGGTGAGTTTTTTTCAACAGGGTTGTGACCATTTTGTATAAAATTTTTTGTTGTGATCTGTTTTACCACTCACTTTGAAATGTAGTGGCATCTATTGCCTCCATAAGGTAGCTGAAATTGGGTTGGAAAAATTTGATGGTAACGTTTTATGTACATATACACAGATACAGGAATAATTGTAGTAAAATAGAGTAAAGCATCTATTGGTTTTAAATAAGACATGTTTTCAATGTTTTATAAATAGTTTTAAAAGCATTAAAAGGCATTGAAAGGTTTGAAAGAAAAAGCAATGTTATGCTTTGTGGATTGATACTATATATCCCCTATATTTTCAAGAGCTCTAATTTCACTTTTGCCATTTTCCTGTTTCAGAAATTATGTTTATTTTCAACTTTGATGTGTGGAACATTTCAAATTACACATTTGGAGTGTGTGCATGCACGTGTATCTTCCCTAGAGTCAACAATTGTTACTATTTTACCATACTTTCTTTATCTAGCTTTTTTTTAACCATTTGAAAGTTATGTGCAGATTTCTACCAGATCCAGGGTATGGAACAACCTAGAAGTCCTCAGTCTCTCTTTCTCAAGCCTCAGCTCTTTGTTAATGTTTTCTAACCAGAAAAGCCTTGCCAAAGGCTTGTGTCACTTCCATAATTACAGTTCTGGATATTGGTGCTGCTGCCACCCCTATTACAGTCTTAAGATCCCCATTTCACGAATCACTGTAGGAAGAGACTCTGTGAGTACTCCTTGGCCACATGGGACTGAAAAGTCTCTGGCTTCACCAGAAGCTACCTGGAGGTCAGGTGTTACAACCTGGAAATTTGACAGAGTTAAAAATCACAGGACTGACTTTGATAATGAGCCACAGGAGTGGAAAGGAAGAAGCCCATGATAGTTTCCTTTTCCTTTCTTTCCCACCTCACAGACAGAAGATTCAGTAGATTAGCAGGCTCTCTGGAAAAGGCCGTGAAGCCTAACAACTATTTGAGAAACTGTGACCAGTTCAAGAACACAGCCTCTAGTAATTTTTCTCCCTCTTTTCCCGCCTTACTTCCCCATTCCTCTCATGCTTGCTTCTCTCGAATTCTTCCCCAAGTCCCTTATCAAATGTTAGCACATGTATATTTTTTCTCAGGCTCTGCTTTCTTAAAAGGTGATACAGTTGGTACCAAGAATGTCAGTCACTATAAAATAGACCCTTGGAGCTGGATTTTGTAGCTGGATTGCTTTTCACTTGGAATGCAATGGAAATCTCATTGTTCTTGGTAAAAGGAAGGAAATGATCCTGATATGCAGTGACATCATTATGACATAGACGTGAAAAATATATAGTGAGAGATAAAGAGGCAGCTACTTGTAACTTGTCTGGCACAATTATAATTTCAAAGACAGGTCTAGTGTGACTTTTTTGATGGTGATGAAAGTCTACAAAGGACTGCGACAGGGAAATAGCAGTCATTTGTCAACTTAAAGGCATACAGTGAAAACTGGAGGGCTTCTATGGCAGCTTAAAGGAGAGTCACATCTCATTGCTGTCTCAGAACAACTGTACTCCTGGAGTGCTAGCCCCTAGCAGAGACTGAGCAAATGAACATGGGACACCTACTGGCTGTGGACAGGAACAGCCAATGATCAGCTTGTTCTCAGATGAGTTGAGTCAGATATTTTGCAAGAGCAGAAGCAGCAACAATCCATTAAAAAATAGAAATGGTATATAAAAAAAGTCATACTCAAGCCTGTCCAGATCCCATGAAAAAAAAAAGGTGAATCAATGTCCTGGATTATCTTGTCACCTACACGTATTGCTCCCTGAACAAACACTGGCCTCTTAAGACATACTCTATGATCAACTGCCCTGGAGGAAAGGACTTGGGCCAGGCTCACAGGCGAATAGATGCAGTATGTTGGTACCACCCAAGAAAAGGCTGCTGGTATACTACAGCTCCACTCATTGCCATGTAGGGCAGCAGTGAGAGAAAATCCTCCAAATTGCAGAGCTGGCTGCAGTACACGGGGTAACCCAGCTAATACAAAGAGAGAGGTAGCCTGAGGTAGAGATAAGGACTGACTCCTCAGCTATACTGGATAATTGAGGGAATTTGCCAGAATCATAGAAAAATAACACTAGAAGGTCAGGGAATGTCTCCCTGATACATATGTGTGTGGATAAACATGAAAATGGGAACAACCTATATGATCTTGATGTCTCATTTTAGTGGCCATCAGTGAGCATTTATGAAGGCCTCACAACCAGGTAGACAGGAAGGCCCATCCAATGGACATCAGGAATCATTCCACCCTGGTTATCCATGGATAAATATATGTATTATCCTACCAATAGAGTCCTCTTCAGCAAGATTGAGGGAGTTGTTTTTACTACTGAATTCCCAAGTATCTGGAATTGGAAACTAATTTTTCCCCTTTGAGACTTTCTCAGCAACACCTGCTACTTATCTTGGGGCATGACAGTCACTTTGAATCTCTTCCATTCTGGAGTATATCCTTATTGAAATAAATACCTGCTCCACTTTTGGGCTGTTCTTCTGTGACTTTGAAACACTGAGCAGTATTACCATTAGAAGATTTTACACAGTGACAGACACATACATATTATATCCCACAGAATACTGCCTCAGATCAAACGGCTTGTTAATGGCAAATGAGATGCAATAATTGACTCACAATATGAGATTTACTGATTTTACCAAGTTATACTATATCCCAGAAAAAGGCATCTTGAACAAATGATGAAATGGCCTGTTGATGGTACAGCTAAGTTTCCAACCCCAGGTAACACTTTGCCTTTTTAGAGTATGGTCATACAGACTGGGGTATATGAACTCACTCAATAGCGAGTGTATAAAGCTATGTGTTTTCAAAAGCAAGAAACACTAGTTTGAGGATCAAGGAATAAAATTAGCATTGCTTCTTTCTTTTGTCACTTGGTCTCTTTGAAAAGTAAGCTCTGCTAAATTAGAAGTTCTGATTCACAAGTGTGGTTAGTATATTTCTATCACAAGACACAGTAAGAATTCTGCTAATTGGAAAATTTCACTACTAACTGACTACTTTTGAAGTTTTCAACCTATTCAGTTATCAGACAATGGTATGAGTAGTACTAGTGGCTAGAGAAATCAATCCCCATTATCATGAAAAGCTGGTTATCCATGCAGAATTCATCAGAAAAGAGTGTTCCTGGAGTCCACTGGACTCACTTGAAACATGATCAGTGATGAGTCGAAATGGGGAGCTATAAAAACAGTGGATCTTTAACAGAATTAAGAGTTTGGAATATTTGGGAAAGGATCACTAGAACACTTAGCAGGTAAGCAACCTAGAACATGTGAAGATATGGGGAAATGTGATGAAACTCTGGAATAAGTGACAAAGACGGGAATTGAAAAATATCAATTTTACTTCACAGTCAGCTGCAGCATGAAGATAATAGCTTTGTTTGCTAACACTCCTTGTCCAGTGCAATTTTCGGTGATTGCAACTACCCTTCACCTTGAAAGACTGGATATTCATCTCCCTTCTATGAAGTGAAAGGGTCTTGATCTCATAGGATGTATAGTCACTGTAAAATCATGTGAGATGTCCTTAGTAGCATGAACAATGGATCATACCAGGCCCAAATTATGTACCACACCAGATCTGCTTGGCTCCTCCACTGTACCCCCAACCACCTTCATCCTGGCTGCTTGCCTTGCTTCCTAGTCAGACTGAAGGTTGTAAGTTTCCTGACTATTTAGTGGTAAGATCCCAGTTTATGTTGCTGGCATTGCTTCCGACAGAGACCAAAGAACCCAATGTGTTCTATATATTGATAGAAGAAATCCATGACCAGGATCTGGATGGACCAGACAAACAGAAAGTTTTGCTTCAGCAAGAGCTGTCTGGTGGGGCCAAGAAACACAACCTGAACAGAGTTAATTGCTTATGGGTTGAATTTTGACCTATAAGATACAAGAGACTAGAGACAGGAAGAAGTAATAGATAGCTTGCCGTCTAATGCCCAAAGGGTCTATTCCAGGAAACTAGTTTCACAGTCTCTCTGCACATTTCCTACAAGACAGGCCAAGCAGCTTTTTTGTTGTTGTTGTTGTTGTTGTTTGTTTGTTTTTTGTTTTTTTGCAAAGCTGTGTTTCTAATATTTAATCTAGTCTGTTCATTTTGGATGTCCTCCCTGCCTAGCTTGCATTTATCCTCATGCTCATCAGCTTCTGTCTCAGCTTCTGTTTTCTCAGGAACATGGGCTAAGACAAGTACCATGATATGTCTCTAGAAATAAAGATATTCTTCTGCACAACCATAGTCTGCAGCTGCATAACCATTTTTGCACCATCAAAGATTAGTCATACTTTCATAATTTAATTGCATATGTCTTTGGATATCTTCTCAAGTATTCATTTTGAATAAGAATACAACCAAGGTTCAAACACTGCATTGGGTCATTGTAGTGGTTTAATTTCTTTTCATCTAAAATACAGCCTACATCTTCTTATGGAATTGAATGTTGAAATGTCCAAGCCGGATTTTTTCTTTTTTTTTTTTTTTTTGAGATGGAGTCTCACTCTGTAACCAGGCTGGAATGCAGTGGCCTGATCTCGGCTCACTGCAACTTTCACCTCCTGGGTTCAAGCGATTCTCCTGCCTCAGCCTCTTGAGTGGCTGGGATAGCCACACCCAGCTAATTTTTGTATTTTTAATAGAGATGGGGTTTTACCGTTTCAGCCAAGATGGTCTCAATCCTCTTGACCTCATGATCCGCCCTACCTCATCCTCTGAAAGTGCTGGGATTACATACGTGAGCCACCACACCCGGCCAGCTGGTATTTTTTATTGCTTCCTTGAATTGTCATTTAAGTTTTTCCTCTGTCAACATTTGAGTTATATGAGCTAAGTATACAAGAGGCTTTCTTAAAATACCAGAACATGGAGGTCTTTATTCTTAGGTAACAGTACTCACAGTAGTTTGCATGATTTTTCAATATTCAATATTTCAAACTATTGGATAAATGTATTTAGAGAACTCTTTAATTTTTACTTCTTTTTATTAAGCTCACTTTTAGGGAGTTGATGATCCTTTATACAATCATTATTTCCTGGTTTTCTGACACATTTGTCATTCCTGCCTTATACAAACATCTTCTAATCTAAAGCATTTCCTAGTTTGTTTTTTAAATTTACCTCTCTCTTTCTCTCTCTCTCTGAGTGACTGTGTGTATGAGTATTGATGGCAAGTTCACTGTATAAGAGACAGTAACTTTTACTGTAGTAAACTTGGAGAATCTTCTAGGCAGCAGATCTTAGATGTATTCTATTTATTGTTAACATACTTTTATCTTTCTCAGATTGCAGAAACTTTTGATACATTTTATGCTGCTGGGTCAACTTCTATTCTCTTCTTTGCTGTGGATTAATACCTTGGTTTTGATTAATTCACTGCCACCTGATGACATCAGAAGGAAAGGTTAAATTGTTGTTTATAAATACGTGACCTCAAAACTGCATGTTGCATTTGCTTGCACCCTTGGCACAAGCATGCTCAATAGTCACAGGTAATTACAATGAATCCTGAGAATTGTCCAACTCCGCAACACTGCGCAAGGGAACCAGGTTGTTTTATTTCAAGAAGGAAGAATAAAAGAATGAATCAGTAAGAATAAAAGAATGATTAGTGCTTTCT
This sequence comes from Leontopithecus rosalia, assembly GCA_028533165.1. Taxonomy (NCBI): domain Eukaryota; kingdom Metazoa; phylum Chordata; class Mammalia; order Primates; family Cebidae; genus Leontopithecus; species Leontopithecus rosalia. The sequence goes on along the minus strand of CM052649.1, from coordinate 93,404,376 downwards.
CTAACATAGTTATGTCTTATTTTTAGAGAGCTGCTCCTCATGCCTAAAGATCCTACAGGAGGTTCCATTTGTGGTTGTGTTCTATATTTTTTACAGGACAATTATCCTATCAGTGCATCGTTTTGTCTGTCTTCTCTATTATATTCTTTCTAGTTACTTAAATCATATTATTTTTTATTTCCAACTTTACATTGAATTTTCATACCTTAATATTGGTAATAAAATTTTTAGAAATATTCTAATTTGCTTCTACTAATATGTATTTCTTAATTATTTAATTTGTTATTTTGCAATGTATTTTTTTTCTGAATTCAAACTCTCCTTTTTTAACTTATTCTGTTGTTTATCTTCTTATTTCAGGCTTCCGGATTTAATGAATGCATTTTCTGTTTAAATTTTTCTAAGTGTATTGCTTGTGGAAATTTAATTCCCCCCACCCCCGCCAGGTTTTTGTGCATTTTCTTTTATATTGGGTCTGTTTTCCAATTACTAAAACAGGAATTCACTTTAAAATTCTGTTTTTATTTATTTAATGAAATTCAGTTACTTTAAAAATTGATCAAAGGGTACAAATTTTCATAAGTACTGCAGACCTAATGTATAGTATGGTGACTATACTATGAATAGTCATTATATAATTAATAATAATGTATGGTATATCAGAATTTTACTAAGGGTGGATCTCAAGTATTCTCCCTACAAAAATAAATAAATAAATAAATAAATAAATAAAACAACCAACAAATGGTAACTATATGAAGTGATGGATATATTGATATATGATTAGCTTAATTTTGGTAATTGTTTTATGATTTATATTTTTATTAAAACATCAGAATTGATGATAGGAAGAAACAATGTTACTTCTATTCCTTGATGCTCAAACTAGTGATTTTAGTTCACGAGAGCACATTTCTATATATTTTAGTGTTTCTAGCCCATGAGAGCACATTTCTATACATTTGCTACTGATTGAGTTTGTATACCACAACCTGTAAGATTATACTCCAAATAGGCAAAGATTATACTCCAACCTGGGGTTGGAAACTTAGCTGTTCTATCAAGAGGCTATTTCATCACTTTTTCAAGCCACCTGTTTCTGGGATTTAGTTTAACATGGTAAAATCAGTGAATTTCATGTTGTGAGTCAATTATTGCATCTCCTTTGTCATTAACAAATCCTTTAAGCTGAGGCAGTGCACTATGGGATATAATATGAACATGGCTGTCATTGTGTAAAACCCTCTAATGATAAAGCCAGTCAGTGTTTCAAAGTCACAGAATGAAAGCCCAAAGTGGAGTAGATATTTATTTCAATAAGGATATATTCCAGAATGGAAGGGATTCAAAGTAACTGATTGAGTCCAGCAGGGCTGTGCTCTCTGCTGTGACAGGGCAACACTGTCACAGTGTAAAGAGAGTCTCAAGGGCACAGACTCTCTCCCCACTGCAGAGCTGTTGCTAGGGAATGAAGAAGGGATGGTGTTGGCTATTCAAGACTGTCACTCCTGCCCTCTTCTATATCTCTTTCAGTAATATAAGAATAAAAATATAAGAATAATACTGTGATTGCTCACTTGATTTTTGGTTCTGTGATGGTGCTTTGCTGTGTGTGGATAGTTGTTAAAATTTGGTGTTCCTGCAAGGGGTAGAGGGGGTGTGAATGCTGTAGGCTTCTATTACAGCATGTTGCTTTGTCCTTGTAGCACAAATAATTTAATCAGAATTTCCCATTTCTTCAAAAAACATTTTCTCAAGTAAGCCAAATTAAATTGCTTTAATGCATAGACACTGATACAAATTAACGGTTGAAACATCAGAATTTTCACTCTAAATAGATATAATTTTTATTTTTAAATCATACCTTAATAAACCTGGAAAAAGTCATTCTTGTATTTCAATATGCCACACATTTTCTTTGTAGTGTTCTCAAAATTAATAATGTAAGCTTTGTTCAGATCTTTAAATTGCTTTGACTTAATATGTGTGTTCCAACATGATATACCTCACAGTATAACTGAGAACTCCGTCTCACCCTCTGAGTGACAGTATGAAGACTCGATGCTGTGTTTTATGTATTTTGCTGCTGTGAAGAAGCAAGGATGAAAAGAGAAGTGAAACATCAGCAGGTGTTTTGTATTGTCTTTTTAATGGAGTTTACAGTACTGCTATGGGCTGAATAGACAGTGGCCATCTACATGCCAGTGAGAGAGACCTTGGAAGAAACCAACCTGGCTGATACCTTGATTTTGGATTTTTAGCCACTGAAATTGTGAGAAAATAAAATTTTGTTGTTAAGCCACCATTCTATGTATTTTATTATGGCAACCCTAGCAAGCGAATACTTTCTACTTTCTCTTTTGAGATTGTGTCAAATATCCTGTGCATTGTTTAATCAACCATACAGGATGTATTATCCTCCAGTAAATGTGTACAGTCTTGTGATTTAGAAATTCAGCTCAGTTCACTAAGGATAAATGAAAAAGTGATTTTTTTCTAGTCTCTGCTAAAAGGTTGATAACCTGTTATAGGAACATCTATTACAAGATTTTTTTTAATCATTCTTGATGTGCTTCTATTCCTTTCTGTGTGCCTATGATTATATTCAAAGGAATTTATTTTAATTTTCAGAATTTTGTGAATTAAATCATGTTACTACTTTAGCTCTTCTCAAACTTAAATATGTAGTGAGAATGGAAGTTTCTGTTCCCATCTTTTAAAAATTTCAAATTAGAACCACAGTGTATTACTTTGTGGATTGCTGCTTTTAAAAGTTTTCTTGAATTAATTATTATGCTCATAGTTTACCTGTTGGAAGCAGATAGCAGATAGTAGAATTTAACTAGCAATAAGCTACACATGGCACTTAAATACAATTTTATGGCATAATAATTTTTACAGAAAATTTTTTGTCATTTTTGCTATAATTAATATCAAATATTAGTTTACTCTAATGCAGGCTTCCTAGAGGTTTGATATGAGTGGAGCATGATGGCGTACATATCATTTCTTTCAAATATCAACAAAAAGGGTGAATTAATATTTTTACCCTGCCAGAAAACAAGATTGTTCAAAATCATTCTATTGACCTTAGAATTACATTTATACTAGTAGATTTAATAAATGTTTCATTGTCCATATTGATGACAATACTTATCCCAGTGAAAGTCATTTTTTTACAGTAATGGCTGACCCAGGATTCTTTTTCTTTATCTCCTTTCAACTCCACAACTAATTCAAAGCTACAGGTGCCGCTTTTCGGTACAAGGCCAAAGCAGCTCCACCAGCAAACAGTACACCTCTTAAATCTTTTTCAATCATTGCATTGGCAAATTTCCTGCTCTTCTAGTGTTTGCAATTTCATTAAAATGACATAGAAAACCTGGCATGTGATTGGCATGAGATCTTTATGAGAAGAGCTTTGAATACCTTGCACAGGCTCCTCCTAACCAGTGAAGAGCAATATCCTCACTATGTATCTTGCTTCTGATGGTATTCAGATATTGCTGAAACTTCTCTGGAAAGAGAATCCAAAAGTTTTGATGTAAGCAGGAGATTTTGATTCATTTTTGTGTGAATAGATGATTTCCCCTTTTACTATTTGGAGGCAAAATATTTGGATATATTTTGGTCAATACACTCTAGAATATTTGAGAGAAATTGCCCATACATTTTTATAGATTTAATAAGAAATACATTTAAACGTTCCTATTTTTATCCAAATCACATGTCTATATACTGGTACTTAAAACACCAATATCGGTTACATACAAAAGGATCATTTGGTGGACAACTTTAAAAACAGCAAAATTTTCCCTGGACATATTAATAGAAATAATGGCTTTGATTCTTGGCAGTTATTCTATTTACTATAATTGGAAATGGGCATACATATGAACAGTGATAGGCACCTTCGTTGAAGTTTATAATAAAAGTTCTTATAAAATAAGAAGAATGGAAGTTATACAAAATAGAAAAATAAAACAATATTTTAAGTGGTTGCTAAGTTGTATACGTGTCTATGCATTAAAGTGATTTAATTTGGCTTACTGGAGAAAATGATTTTCAAAGAAACTGAAATTTTTGATTAACTTATTTGTACTTCCTGGGTAAAGCAACATGCTGCAATAGAAGCTTGCAGCATTTATCCCCTCCCTACCACTGCAGGAACAACAAATTTTAACAAGCATGTGGAAAAGCACCATCACAGAACCAGAAATCAGGTGAGCAATCACAGTACCTGCTTTTAGTCTTATATTGCTGAAAGGTGCATTGAAGAGGGTAGGAGTGACAGTCTTGATTCGCCAATGCCACTCCTCCTCCCTCCCTTAGCAACAGCTGTGTAGCTGGGAGAGAGTCCGTGCACTTGAGGAAGGGAAAGTGAGTTCACATTGAACTCTGTATTGCCCTGTCACAGCAGAGAGCAGAGCCCTACTGGGCTCAACCAGTGCCTGCATACAGAGGGAATATTTAGACCAGACCCAGCCAGAGGGGAATTGTCCATCGCAATGTTCGAAACTTTAGTTTGTTGGCAAGCCTTAACATCGTAAGACAAAATGCTCTGATCTCCTGGGTAAACTTGAATGGCATTCTAGGACCCGAAACCTGCAATTCTTAGGCAATCTTAGTGCTGCACTGGGCTCAGAGCCAGTGCACTAGGGTGGCATGTGACCTAATGAGACACCAGCTGGGGCAGCTAAAGAAGTCTTGCTCCACCACTCCCCCAAACCCAGAGGGAGTACAGCTCTCAGCAACTTAAGTGACTCCTTCGGTCTCCTTAAGGAGAGAACAAAGGATAAAGAGGACTTTGTCTTGCACCTTGGATACCAACTCAACCACAGTAGAATAGAGCACTGGGAACAGTTGTAAGGGCCCTGTTCTAGGACCTAGCTCATGGATGACATTTCTAGACACACCCTGGTCCAAAAGGAAACCCACAGTCTTGATGGGAACCCTCAGTCTTAATGAATCATTAATGAAATCTGCTCATTGTAAATTATATATAAGAAAAAACTGAATATATATATATATATGTGTGTACTTAAAAATAAGCCAGCTTTCAGTTATTCGTTTCTTTCCATGTGCAAAGTATATTACATATTATCATATAAGTAGGAAAGAAAATTTTCCCAACTGGTTTGCTAATTTGATCATTGCCTATATAAAAACATTTAAAATCTTATTTGTGATAAAATACATCTAACATTTCATGTACCATCTTAACTATTTTAAAGCATACAGTTTTGTAGTGTTAAGTACATTTTCATTGTTGTACAACCAGGCTCCAAAACTCGTAAAAATCTGAAACTCTATATCCCATGAAATAAAAATATTCTATTCCTCCTTACCAGACACTGGTAACTACCCTTCTACTTTCTGTCTTTGTGAATTTGACTACTCTACAATATTTGTTGTTTTGTAACTGGCTTATTTCACTTAGCTAATGCTAAGTGAAAGGTCCTTAAGGTTTCATCCATGTTGTAGCATGCATTATAATTTTATGCCTTTTTGAGCTTGAATAATATTACCTGGTATGTATGTGCTATATTTTGTTTGTGCATTATATCATTGATGTACTGTATCATGTATTTTGTTTATGCATTGGATCATTGATGAATACTCGGATGGCTTTCATCTTTTAGCTGCTTACAGTAATACTACTATAAACATGGATAAAACCAAGTTTTCTATTACTTTGGATATCTAGCCAAAAAATAGAATTGGTGGATGATACAGTTATATTATTTTTTATTGTTTGGGAACTCCCAACCTGTTTTTTGTATCTGCATCATTTTGCATTTATACTAACAACACACAGAGGTTTTAATTTCTCTACATCCTTATCAACAAGTATTGATGTTCTCTTTTATTAATTTACTTATTTGATAGTAGGCATAGTAATGGGCGTGAGGTCCTAGCTCATGGCAATTTGCATTTCTCCAGTGGTTCCTGGAGTTGAGTTTCTCTTTGTGTGGTTGTTAACCAAGCTACTAATTTTTTTATCTATTTTTAAACTCTGAGTTTTTGTTGTTGCTATTATTGAGTTGTAAGACTTTTTTATATATTGTGAATCTTAAATCTTTATTGGATGTATGAATTACAACTATTTTCACCCCTTCATAAATAAACAGAAGATTCAGCTATAAAAAAGATGGTAAAAAGCTCATGATCAGGTGGTAGAATATCAAAGAGAGTGAAGAAGGGACATTTTTATTCTCATAAGAGTTTTGACTTATTAGAGTTGCTATAGGAGCATTAGATTTAGTATGTTATGATTCTTGCTAGCAATTTAGGAGCAAAGACAGATTTCATGAGAGTCCTTGGGTTAATAAATGTATAGCTTATTTAACAAATATGTGTCTATAACACAGGTTCAAAAGAAAACTGGGACAATTCTTAGATACAAATCATGAATCTGCTGACAAAATCGTTGAATAGCAAGAGGGTGAACTTATGCAGCATTTGTTATTTGTATATTCGACACATTTACATGATTCTTATGGTTACAGACTACTTTTCTTATTATCTGACTTGTGCCTATGGTATTTACTTGGTGTGTTGTAGCTTGTATGCTTAATGCTTTAACAGCCAGGTATCAGGGCAAAATGACATCAGGTTGTTCAAATTTTCTTCTTTAGGTCAGACTAAATCTAAGTTTAGATATTTATCTGTGAAATTTATCACTTGACTATTGGAAAATTTTGCTGGCCTTCACAAAATAAAAATTTGCTTACTTACAATTTACTTAATGCTAAATAATATAGTACCACTTAAAAAAGCTTGTTGATTAAGTATCAAATAAATTATAATTACCTAAAGAGCACTAGTACTTTATCTTAGAGTTAATAGTCAACGGAAAGATCCTTGTGGTAAGTGAAGACTAATTGTTAAAATAAATGAAATATAATTTTCAAGAATTTTTTATTCCATTAAATTTTCCATAGCATTTTCAGATACTGAAATGTGAAAATTTAAACTTACAGTGTTCAAGGTTTTTGTTTAATGTCTGTGACAATGATTAGTCTGACATACAATGATGTTCTACAGACATTTTAGTATAAGCTGTAAATCATTGCCTAGGGTTACTTTACTCAACCTTTTTTGTATAATAGTTTGGTTGTGTTCTATTCCAACTAAAATAAAAATGAATAAATTATATTTTATTAGCTCAATGGTATTTTTGTTTGTAATTTTACATAGAAAAAAATGCTAAATGTTTAAGAAGCCAAGCAAACTATCACAAAGCATGCTATTAGTGAGGAAGGAAATGATTGAAATGAAAATATGACAATTAGTCTGATCTAGTATTTTTTCCCATTAGGCTGGTACTAACACTAAATAAACTGCTGATGAAGTGTTATTGTTTAGAATATAATTAACAGTGAATAGTCCTTTTCTCTGTATCAATAAATCATGTTAACTGGCATAGCTTTGGGAGATGGAAAACAAACAACTCTTCAAAACAAACATAGTTTTAATGAGCTGTATTGAATAAGGGTATTCAAATCCTTCTATCACATCTAATCCAACTCTACTTGGCTGTAAGAGATATGAGCATAATTGATAAAAACATCAATAAATCTTAGGACATAATTTCTTAAAAATAATGCTGATTTTTTTTCACTGAAGTATGCTTTATGTGTATTTAAAAAAATTTTTTTTTGAGATGGAGTTTCGCTCTTGTAACCCAGGCTGGAGTGCAATGGCATGATCTCGGCTCACTGCAAACTCCGCCTCCTGGGTTCAAGCAATTCTCCTGCCTCAGCCTCCTGAGTAGCTGGGAATACAGGCACGCGCCACCATGCCCAGCTAATTTTTTGTATTTTTAGTAGACCAGGATGGTCTACTAAAATTTTTTGTATTTTTGTTGACCAGGATGGTCTCGATCTCTTGACCTCGTGATTCACCCACCTCGGCCAGCACTTTGGGCGGCTTTATGTGTATTACCAACTATCTGGAAAAAAAGTAAAAACATATTGTTCTGGATCCTATGAGAAGAAGACACTAAGATAAAGAAAGATAAATGTGCAAATAGTGAAAATACCAATGAGAAAAATGAGGAGCCAGTGAGATTGGGAAAGCTATTAGATGCAAGTATGACTCACAATGAAGAAAAGAAAAAGAAGAAAGGAAATTTATACAGAAGGATTGTAGACTTTGCAGATTGAGTGCAGATTTGTGAAAATTTCTGCTAGGCTCTCAGAGAGGACTCAAGTTAATGTTATATAACAAAGGATTCCTATGTCCTTCAGAAATAGGCCTGCCTCACTTTCTCAGCTACAGTCTGTCATTGGCTAGGAGGCATTCATGAGAAGCATGACCTTGTTGGAAATATTGCAGTGGGTTTACTGGCACTGCAGCTTGGGTACTCAGGTGATTATACTCCCTGAATTATATATGAGGGGCATCTCCACTATAAACATTTGAACATAGCCTGCCTAAGTAAATGATCTATAATCTATATAATGGACCATTCAGTAGTAATGAAAATAACTCAGTCTACATGTATTTCTATGAATTAACAACATTTATTAATGAAAGAAATGGGATTTTGGAAAAAATTTAGAGTTTTGTACAAAAGGAACACAACTTCCTTCAAAAATATCTATGTATATACCTGTATATGCACAAATTGTTTGTGGGAAGACAAATATGAAATAATTAACATTGGTTATTTCTAAGGGAGTAGAAGAGTAAAGAATGTGATTTCCATTTTTTATGTCATTGTGTATTGTTGATTATCATAAACCTACTCTAATTAAAACAAACATTAAAAAGCAAATTGTTCTTTTGAGACACCAGGCTATAGTGGAAACATCGCCAACTGAAAGTTATGAGAAATCATTTTCTAGTTTACTGGTTGGGTGAATGATGTGAATGATTATCATCTGTGTCTGTTTTATCACTAGTCGAAGGACAAACTTCTACTGTATAATCTTTAATTTTTTATTGTATTTTATAATCTTTAAATTTTAAAATGCCAGTATAAAACAAAGTTTTGAAGTTTTTCATATTATCTCCTAGTACTGACCTAAATGCAAATAGATTTCTGCATAAATCCAATTTTGGTGAAAAGAGCAGTTTATATTTTGCAGTTTAATATCTATCAAAATGAGTTTTGGGTGAAAAACCATTTTCTTAACTTATTTTAATACACAGGTGCCTCATGTGTTGTGAGATTTAGGAAAAACTCCCACCCCTGACACTTAGATATGTATCACTCACAGGAAGACTAAAGAGAGGCTGGAAGAGATCCACATGTTCCTGCTGAGATTACCACCCTCCAATCACACACAGGCCTTCAGGATTGCCCTCTGCCTCACCACTACAAACAGCACGGACATAATCTAACTTTTCCTAACAGATCATGAGAAGTAGTAATCCCACGCTATGTTCACTACCTTTATCTTCTATAATTATGTATGCTTTTTAGGCAATCTCCTCAGTTCCATGAAAGCAAGCACAAAATGGAACAAAACTTCAAAGATGAAATAGCTTTCTCCACTGGAGTCTTAATTATAGACTCAAATGTGGTTGTTGATATACATTATCAGTTTTGGTTGTTGATATATATTATCAGTTTGTTGTACTAAAATATATGCTACCATGAGGGGAAAATTTTCTGTTTCTAGTTATTGAACACCTTGTGGGTATTATTTTACTATCAGCAATATGAATACTATTACTATCAACATCAGCAGCATTGCTTTGACTGCTCACTGGGCTTGGGTAGTCTAAACTTCAGCTATATGCGGGAACAACAACTATAAAGGGTGGAATTACCATTGTCTCTGCACTGTAGGCCAGGAATGCAATACCCGGTGGGATGGCGGTTCCCTGACAGGGCAAAGTCTTTCTGCTCCTCTGTCTCTTTGTATTTTTCTAACTGTAAACTTGAAAGGATTCATCCAACATTTTTTTATTTCATTGACTTGAAGGTGTTTAACCGTCCCATACTCAATTACCACACTCCTGTTCCAGAGATCCCACAAATCTCAGTGAGCCAAATTCATCCAAGGATCTATATATTTCTACTTCTCACTGTAGAACTGTCAGGGAACCACAGGTTCTGATTTAACACAAAGGAACATAGTTTTGCACTAGTTTTCTTCCTGTTTCCAGCAGCATCTGAGTTCTCACTTGTCTTTTAGACTCAGCACCTGATTAGATCAGGAAAGGTAGTTCACGAGTTGAAAGTGAAAATAAACTAGATAGAATCACGTGGTCATTTTAATGAAATTTTTAGTTTATTTATATTTTAAATAGTTTTAAATTTATTTATATATTATTTAGTTTGCTTTTATTGTGTCTTTTTTGTTGGTTTGATTAGGGCAAAATATTAATTTAGAAAAACAGGGCTTTTAAAAATTAGAGTGTGCTTTTCAATGCATCCATTGTAAATTATATCCTTTAGTTTAAAAAAGTAGCAACAGCATTTATTTTGTTAAAATGTAGTAGATTTTACATAATTTTCATTGTCTATTAGTGACGAAGTTAAAGACAGCAATACCAAACTGTAAGTTAAATACTATTAATGCAAATGTAGCATATTTAAATACCATAATTAAAACGTTATATAAATTGATAATGAATATTAAAAGCTTGACACAGTGAATTCTTATCACGTATATGTTAATTTTAAACAATAAATTTACCAAGATAAAACATAAATATTATCAAATTTTCTGATCACACTGCTTTAAACCAGAAACTGATAAACAAAACTCTTAAATCAAAACGCTATACTACATGAAAACTGCAAACAGTATTTAACATATTATTGTCAAAATGAAATTTCACCATAAATGGAATGTGATACTTATAAAAACTATATGTATTAAAATCTACTTTATACAATTAATTACATAGAGAAATATATATAATCTTAAATACTTTTAAACTTATTTAATACTGCTTTCTACAATATATCCTGCTTTTTTTTTTTAGACTATCTTGTTCTGTTGCCCAGGCTGGAGTACAGTGGTGCAGTCTCTGCTTCCTAGGCTCAAGGGATCCTCCCACCTCAGCCTCTCAAGTAGCTAGGAATACAGTCATGCACCACCACCCCCAGCTGATTTTTTTTTCTTAATTTTTACCAGAGATGAGGTTTTACCATGTTGCACAGGGTGGTCTCCAACTGCTGACCTCAAGTGATCCATCCGCCTAGGCCTGCCGTAGTCCTGCAATTACAGGAGTGAGACGCTGTGCCCTGCCTATATCACCTGTTGAGTTCCACCACATTTCAGGCCCCTTTACTTCATCGTTTCTTCTGTTGGATTCCTCACCGAAGTGAGGACCATTTCCCTTTATATTGGTTCTGGACATATTGGAGAATATTCTTGAAACATACACCGTTCAACCCTTTTGTACTCCCCCACACTACTTTCCACTGCTACATTGCATGATGCCGTTTAGTCTCTATCAAACACTGGGCAGCACTTAATCTCATTTTGGCATTTTTAAATTCTCTATTTCATGTTTCCACTTGAGACAATTTTCGCAGTATTTTTTTGTAAATTTTCATACTTTGAATGATTTTCAGGACAAGGGGGAGTTACAGATCTAAGCTTTCTCCAAATTAATACAGAAAGTCTCTGCTTTCAGTTAGACAATCAGATTTCAGTAATTAATTTAATTAGAACTTTTTCCCATTCATCATTTTTTTCTTAAATAATATTGTTAATTTGTATGATTACTTGGCTTTTACTATATACTATCTAGATTTACTATTTCATGAGTAAACATTTAAACTTATTTACTTGTATTCATTTCATGTTATTTTATTATGTCCTCTGCATTTCTTTCTATTTCTCTCTGCTGTGTTTCTCTCTTTTGTGTTTCTTTAAATTTTGCTTTCATGCTATGTGATCATTTTTTGGTTATTTTTCTTTGGTTTTTAAAGTTGAGCACTGCCAGCTAATACTTTCTTGTTTTCTATTTTCTCACCATCCTTTTTCTGATCTTTTGTACTTGTATCCACAATGATGTCTCTGATTTTACTTGGTAGAAATAATTGCTTAAATAAGGTATCTTTTTATTTTTCAAATCATTTTGAATGATTAGGCACAACTGTCAATTATACTGTTACAACAATTTTTCACTGAGCATTTTTAGCTGCCATATAGGTTTTACTTCTCAGAGTGAATCCTTTTTCTTAGAGAAATGAAGTTGGCTGACTCTTTTCTGAGACCTTCAATGGTGTAATTTTCTCTCCTTGTTTTTCCACAGTCTTTCTGCTTCATTCTCATACTTCAGATAATCTTTTTCACATTGTATTTCTGTTTTTCAAGTTTTCATTAATAGTTTTGTTGAAGACAGCTTGTCTCTTTCCCATTCTCTTTTTTTGTTTTTGATTGATTTCCTCAAGGAACACAACACAAGAACAAATTTGGCTGTGTGAATCATTTTGTCATTTTCTTCTTCTTCCTCCTCCTCCTCCTTCTCCTCCTCTTCCTCCTCCTCCTTCTCCTCCTTCTCCTCCTTGTCCTCCTTCTTATTCTTCTTTCTCTTCTTCTTCCTCCTCCTCCTTCTCCTCCTCTTCCTCCTCCTCCTTCTCCTCCTCTTCCTCCTCCTCCTTCTCCTCCTCCTCCTCCTTCTTCTTTTTCTTCTTATTCTTCCTCTTCTAGTGTATACATTAGTGTACACACTGCTATATTGAAACTGGTATGTATAGTCAAGTAACTTAGACTTGTAGTTGATCATCTTGTGTATTTACTTATAGTAAGAGTTTTCATTAAATAATGTAATATTTACTATCCTAATGATGTAAACCTATAAAGAATCTTCATCAGTTGGACTCTCTCATACCCTAGAAGGACATCGGACCCTAATCTCATTTCTACTTTCACATGTTGTTAAAAATCTTTAACTTGAAAAATTATTTATTATTTTAAAATAATTTATATTGTAAATTTCTTATTGACATTTTCCACATGTTCTCTAGCCATTCTGGCAAGAATTTTTTTTTTCATTTTTATGCTGTGTTTTTGCTAATTCCTTCCTCTTCCTGAAACTCAGATTGCAATATGATTTATTTTACTTGAATATGATTGTTAAAAGAATGGTGTACTATATTTTTGCATTCATAGATCTGAATGAAACTTTCTGGAACATAGAAATCACTCAAATTATACTTTATGAACTAATCATGTGTGACAATTATACTAATTAACTGTTAATATAAAATAAAAGATTATCTCTTATGATAAGCTATTCATTGAGAATTTTTACAAGATATTTCTCAAATAATCACCTTATACTTCTTCTTGTCTTTTAGGACAGAGACACTTATAAACTTAATGTATTATATAGTGTATTTTAATTTTGTTATTTCTCAATTTCTGAATTTGAATATAATATATATTTTTACCCAAAGTTTTAACTGATATTATTTAATAGATTTACCTCATGATACTTTATGTATACTACAACATTACATTAAAAGTAAATTTTAAGTTAAAGAGAATTAAGCATATCAAATACAACTTTAGATGCTTTCATGTATTTTATTTAATTCAAACTGACCTTCATTTAGTCTCTCAGGAAACTAAAGTATTTTTATCATAAACCCTACATATAATTATAGAAAATATGTGATACTTCTGGACTATAAAATAGAAAATAAAACATTACAACATGCATTGTCATCTATGGACAGCCACTCATATATTGGTGGACTTTCTGCCAGTTTTTTCTTCAGATAAATACCAATTTATTATTAACACAAATGAGATAATATAAAATTTAGTATATTTTTCCTATAGTATATTACACAGAAAATGCTTTTTATAAGTAAATCTTTTTGTTAAAACTTAAATTATCTTTGTGCCTTTCAATCTTATGAATATATTATATATTTCTAAAATAAACAATTCATTATATATATTTATTAAATATTTATATAAAATGTTACTTATGCAATCAAAATAATAAAAGACATATTTGAAGAGATACATTACATTTTAAATTAATTCCCTAATGACATATATATTACAGATTTTATATGTATATATGTATGTATACACACACAAACAGGCATGAATATATTAATTTTTATTTTTCACTATTGGGAAATTATCTATGATGATACTCAATTTATATATTTTCCCAATTTATCCTAAGAAAGATTCATAAAGGAGTAAATTATTGATAAAAGAATATAAACATTTTAAGGAATTTGATACAATTGCAATGAATGTAGACTCAAAATGATCCTTTTAAATATTACTTAATATTTTATGAGTTTGACTATCTGAGGAAACTAGAAACTAAACTATGAAATATGGTGCTCTTGATGAATGAAACTTTGGCTGCTGGTGTCCTTATTTACAAAGCAGTCTTCCACAGCAGTTTTACTGACATGTAGACAGCTGCACATATTTTTGCCTTCAAATAGCTGGTTGGGAATTTCTATTTTATTCACTTTGGCATAAGCAATTTATAAATTATTGTGGCTTCATCAAAGATCTTCACTGCAAGAAATGAAACAAAAACCAAATAAATTGTCAAGAAAATAATGTTCATGCTGTTATCCAACTGTAAGCAATGGCTGTATCTTAATCTTTTAGTTCTTCTGTAGTATTCTTTGAACATGCTAAAATTCATTAATTGAATATGTTCGTAAAAGGCATTTTTTGGTCAGATTATTTGCATCTTTTGGAAACAAAATGTATTCAGCCATCACTAGAGTGAGAATTTATCAAATTTTCTCTATTATGAAAATCTTTACCATATAAAGGGAATCTGAATACAAAGAAATTGGAAATGTCCAAGCAAATATATATGTGTGTATATATGTGTAATATATAGTATATATGTATAAAATATATGTAGTATATATGTGATAGATATACATGTATTTGTGTGAATGTATATATATATATATAAAGACATATATATGAAGGAGAGACCATTGTGTGAATGTAAGAATGCCACCTAAGTGTCTTTCAGGTAGGCCTGTGGGTAAAGGAAGAGGGTCAGGGCTGGACTTCCTCATGTACATTGCTCTATAAGGATGAGGAGACCCTTACTCACCATGCCTATGGCTAGGGAGCCCATCCTCCAGTATTCTATCTTTTCATCTGTAGCAGGAGCTAGGGCTGCCACTCCAGCTACAAAACGAGAACAAATCTGGCTGTATGAGTCATTTTGTCATCGTCTTCTTCCTCTTGTTCTCCTCCTCCTCCTCCTCCTTTTACCTTCTTCTCCTTCTTCTTCCTCTTTTTCCTCTTCTTCCTCTTCTTCTTCTTTCATATTGGCAGAGAGGGACCCAAACATCCCAGTCCTCACCCCACCCCCACCTATTCTGCATGTATAAATTCTTTCATTAGCAGTTGATGCAGGTTGGACAGGTTCAAGTCAAATTGTACTTTTCTCCATTGTTTAATGAGATACTGTTTCAATAAGGTATTCTTTTCTAAAAAATAAAATGTAGATTTTATGCACCATGATAGACAGAAGTCAGTCTTGGCTAAGAGCAAGACATTTAAAAATACACTTACAAACTATATATATATATATATATATATATATATATATATATATATATAAATGAATACACATGTGAATGTATTTTTATGTACATTTTATATTAGAAATATGTATTTTAAACTATAAAATATATATTTGTATATCTATAAATATCATATATTCATAATATATATAAATATATACATAAATATATATTTTTAACTGTCTTGCTTTTAGTCAAGACTGACATCTCTTTTATGGTACATAAAATGTAAAATTTTGGTTACTCACTTCTAGAAGGATATTTATTGCTCAAGTTACTTTTGAAGCATCTATGTTTAGGCTTAGTTGCATGTGCTCAACTCTAAAGTTTGAATGTTAAATAAACATTGGTGTGCCATACAAGTTTTAGATTGGTCGTTGATGTTTACTACCTATTTTCTAGATCCAGCTGGTGCTAAAACAAGTTATGCTAGTAATAGATATTAGAATAATCACCTTCACAACAGCAAATACTCCCTTCTCTTTTATATAATGTTGACTTCCTCCTCACACAGAGGGAAGTATTTTTAAATAACATACATCATATACACATAAAAATATTTCTCTTCCTGTCTTAGATTATCTGACATAGAACCTCAAGATTCAAGGTAATATCTTAAATAACTGAATAAAATCTAGAAGAAAGCTGAATATTTCTTCTGTGCCTTTGTTATACCTGCAAGCTCCTTACTGGTTCTTATCAGGTGTAGGAGAGTATTATTACATTATTATATGGGGAAGAGCTATACCTGATGCTACCTGGTACCTCATGTTTGATTGAATGTGTCCATTGTGTACTCCAATATAATTTCTTCCTAAATGCAACAGAGGAATTGACATTGTTAGCTGGAAAGTCAATATTGTTTATAAATTACATTATTATCAATTAATGTCATTATTAACTGTCTATTTAAAAATTTTCTAGTACAAATGAGACTTTTATCATAGAATTTTTTTTGTTTTATTCTATAATCTTTTTAAAGACAGAACAAGGCACTTTAAAAACCTTAGTGTGTTTGAATTCACCTTTTTAGAGTTTTGCGGACTTACGTAACTCTAGTCTGGAAAAGTTGGTGCTAAAATATCAGAACACTTTTCTAGCATACATGGAGGTTTGAAAGCATGTGCAGAATTTAATTCATTAATTACCCCGGGTCTGGACCATTGTCCAGCTTTCCATTTGGGGCTGCCCTAGAAAAAACTGAAATATGTCTTCACCATGGTCATGGAGCCTGGTCTTGCAACAAGATACTGGCTTTGCTACCGATATGGGAATGATCTGTAATAACAATTTCTGGCCTTTAGGTCACATGTAAGCCTAAACCAATAGTGCCTTTTTTCAGTTCCATGTGCCATGGCATTCTTCTACAAAGTTTCCTGGATGTCACTGAACTTCTATAATCTGCAGAGTCTACTCAGACTCCAATCATGTGGAACCAAGAAAATTATAATAGAGGCAGGAAAAGAAGGACATTTAATGTTTTGGGAGCAAACTTTAACCAATAGAAACGGAAGCCTATAGACAAACAGTTCTCCCTTTGTGCTGCCTTTTTTATGGTGTTTGTACTGTCCATAAAAGTCTCCTGTCACGATGCTTTAACCGTCTTAGTAATACACTTTTTTATGCCTATTATTCTTCCTTCTCTTTCTCCATTTCCTGTTCCTACACCCTATTTTCCAGTAAATAAATATATTGTATTGGTGAACTTTAAGCATCTAAAATTTTTTGCCTATTTTAAGAATGTTTATTTTATGGGTGGGTGTTGAGGGAGGGTTGTTAAATAACAAGTAGAGTGATATGGGTTGGATTTATGTCCCACTCAAATCTCATATAGAAAATGTCTAAGCATTAAAGTGTTCAAGATGTGGCATGGCTGTTTCTAAAACCATACATTCATTTGCATAAACAAAGATAACTTATATTTAAAAGGGAAGCAGACGATAAAAGTTTGGAAAATTTGTAGCCTGACCACATGGTAGAAAGAAAAAACCATTTTTGGGGGGAGAAATTTAATGCTGCAAAAATGTGCATAAGAAGAGCCAAATGTTAATCACCAAGACAATGGGGAAAATGTTTCCAGGGTATTTCAGAGAGCTTTGTGGCAGTTCCTCCCATCACAACCCTGGAGGCATAGGAGAGAAAAATAGTTTCCTGAGCCAGGCCAGGGCCCCACTGCTCTGTGCAGCCTTGGGACATGGTAACCTGTGTCCCAGTCACTCCAGTTCCAGCCATGACTAAAAGGCACCTAGATACAGCACAGGCCATGGCTTCCAATGGTACAAGCTTCAAGCCTTGGTGCCTTCCATGTGGTGTTGGCCCTAGGAGTGTGTAAAAGGCAAGAATTAAGGTTTGTGAAACTCCATCTAGATTTCAGAGATGTATGGAAACACTTAGATGTTCAGGCAGAAGTCTGTTGCAGGGCAGAGTCCTCATGGAGAACCTCTACTAGTGTAGTATAAAGGGGAAATTTAGGGTTAGAGCCCATACACAGAGTTCCCACTGGGGCACTGCCTAGTGGAGCTGTGGCAAGAGAGCCACCATCAGCCAGACCATAGAGTGGTAGATCCGCTGAACACTTTCACCATGCACGGAAAAAGGCTGCAGGCACTCGATGCCAGCCCGTGAAAGCAGCCAAAGGGGCTGTGGCCTGCAGTTACCAGGATGGAGCTGTCCAAGGTCCCAAGAGCTTGCATCTGTGTGCCCTGGATATGAGACATGAAGTCAAAGGCGATTGTTTTGGAGCTTTAAGATTTAATGATTGCCCTGCTGAATTTTGGTTTTGCATGGGGCCAGTAGCCCCTTTGTTTTGGCCAATTTCTCCCATTTGAAATGAGAGCTTTTACCTAATGACTGTACCGCCATTATATCTTGGAAGAAACAAACTTGTTTTTGATTTTACAGGCTCACTGGTGGAAAGGACATTCCTTTGTCTCAGATGAGAATTTGGACTGTGGGTTTTTGAGTTGATGCTGAAATAAGTTAAGACTGAGGGACTGGTAAGAAGGGATAATTGGATTTTGTAAGGTGAGAAGGACATGATCTTTGAGAGGAGCCACAGGTGAAACTATATGGTGTGAGTTTGTATCCCCTCCCAAAACTCATGTCAAATTGGCCCGGTAGGAGGTGGTTGGATCCTGAGGGCATATTTCTCTGTTGCTGTTCCCATGCTATTGAGTGAGTTCTCACGAGATCTGATGGTCTAAAAGTGTGTGGCACTCCCTCTTTTGTTCTCTCTCTCCTGCCACCATGGGAAGGAGGTGCTTGCTTCCCCTTAAACTTCTGCCCTAAGTGTGAGTTTCCTCACAGTCATGCTTTCTGTTAAGCCTGTGGAACTGTGAGTCAATTAAACTTCTTGTTATCATCAATTATCCAGTCTCAGGAAATTCTTTATAGCCATGTGAGAACAAACTAAGACATAGAATTTGCCATCAAAGGCTGCCAAATGTACCCTTATAGAATGCTAGTTAGTTATTAAAACATTGCATTCACTCATTAATTCACCATATATTTAATGAGTACCTGCCTTCTTCATACAATACGATCTAGGGCACCAATGAACAACAGGAAAAAGTCTTTGTTTTCATATATCAACTATTCTAACAAGAAGATAAAGAAAACATGAAATACAGTAGTTAGTAATATGTGATACGAAGGTAAGTAAAACAGGAGAAGGAGGTTAGAGGAAAGGAGAAAAGAAAAACAAGGCCTTGCTGGTGAGGAAATGTTTGAGCACAGAGACCTCAGGACTTCTCTGAGAGAACTCTGCCTTCAAGTTGCCTGACAGACCTGTTAGAGGAGACAATGATCTACCTGTAACTCATTACAATAGTAATGCCATTCACAATAATTCATACCATGCTGGAGACCTCCAAAAAGAAGTTAGAGGAAACTAGATGAGTAGAAATGTTTGGTTACTCTTCTCTTCTCCTGTCAATAATAAAATGACATAGTCATGACCACTGTTAATCATTCTACATGCATTTGAGTCACTGAACCTTCCCTGGAGCCCTCCCTGTGTGGTAGGTACTATTATTATCACAATTCTGCTGAGGAGGAAAAAGAGGTTTTAAAACCTTAAGTAACTGTCTTAAAGCCAAAAGAAACCTAAATTTTGAATTAAGGCTATCTCAGTACAGAGGCTCAGGCCTACCCATCATCTTATGTTTGTAAGGCCTTTTATATTTAGAAAACCACGTAATACAATCCTGTTGCAATTTCAAAAGTGAAAAAATAAAATAAGTGAGAAAGCAAGAAATGGTATCAGTTTTATTCTGAGATTTCAGATAAGGCCTAGGGAAAAGGAAAGCAAAATAAGTTTTAACATTATAGATTCAATAAAATAAACATTAACTGCTCACTTCAATCATTATGGGTAAAATTTAAAATTATTATGCTCAGTCTTCAAATCCTAGTTACCTTTTGTATTCATTTTCATTTCAGGATTTTACTTTAATGATAATGTTAAAGTGAAAAAAAATCTGTTATGTTTTTAATGGAAATAGGTCATTAATTAAAGCTAAACTTCCTTAAGCAAACATCAACAAAGTTTGATTTATATTTTATATTTTTCTTTACTTATATAATATTAATTTTCCCATTTAACATAATAAAGATTTGACAACAAATAATTCTAGATAAAAATAAGATTAGACGATTGCTTTTAAAAACTTAGTTTTCCAGCAAAAAAACAAAAGTGTATTAGAAAACTTATTGCTAAAATAATATCTGGAGTCAGTTATAAAAGCTTTG
Organism: Leontopithecus rosalia; assembly: GCA_028533165.1. Classification (NCBI taxonomy): domain Eukaryota; kingdom Metazoa; phylum Chordata; class Mammalia; order Primates; family Cebidae; genus Leontopithecus; species Leontopithecus rosalia. The sequence continues at coordinate 93,384,116 of CM052649.1, read as the reverse complement.
ATGAATATTAGGTATGAATCTTGTTTCTTACATTTACATGAAGCTTTTTTCAAAAAGCAGACTTTTAAATTTTCTGAAAAGCATAATTATGTTAAATATTCAGAAGATAATACTTATTTTTGTCAATTGTTAAACTGAATTGAGGCAGATATGCCTTGATTAACCTCTACGTAGCTGTTTCTTTGAGTTAGCAGTTCAGCTATTTTTCTCATTAATGGCATTCTAATTCAAATAAAATTAGAATTGAATACATTGCTGAAAACATGTTGTGCATTAGGCAAAGAAGAAAGAATCTCTTTTTGATATTCTCTAAATAAAATTTCCTCCAGTGAAAGGGAAAATAATTATTTTTAATTCTTTCTCTTCTTCACTTATTCTGACATGGATATGCATACTGAAGAGAATTTCCGTAACATTTCTTTAAACTACAAAAATTCTGTTTTATCATTAGGTCAGAAAATTATGATCTTTAATTATTTCCATGAGAAACTGAGAAAGGCACAGAGAAGTAACTGAGAGTATTTTAATATTTATGTTTTTCCCCGAAATTAAATAAATTACTCTCTAGAAGTTGTAAGGGAGTCTGTCTATTTTAAATATAAAGACTCAAATATCTAAATTAAAAATTATAATTCTCTTCATAAAGTAATATTACCATTATACAAGGAGGTTTTCAAAAACCAAAATACTTAAGAATGTAATTTTTATTCGTATGTAGCATTTGGCATTCTGTTTTAAAGCAATAGCCAAGAATACATCCAAACTTTCTTGAAGAAGTAAATGCAACTTCAGAATTCACTAGAAAACCTATATAACATGACATAGTGAATTTGCAGATATTTGGCATCCTTTATAAATCAGTAAATAATTCCAAATCCATAAAGGAAACTTGAAAGAATTAAAAATTTCTGTTTATCATCTAAGCACTAGATTTATAGTTTTATCACTTTTATAGATATTTTTATTGCACACTAGTCAGCACAGAAATTGAAATTATGTTTAGAGTCTAAATATTAATAACAAATTTTTACAAAAAGATTATATCAAATACAATTCTCCATTCTAGAACAGAAAAGGAAACACCGTATATACTCACTCATAGGTGGGTGATGAACAATGAGAACACATGGACACAGGGAAGGGAGCACCACACACTGAGGTCTATTAGGGGAAATAGGGGAGGGACAGCAGGGGGGGAGCGGGGGAGGGATGGCATGGGGAGAAATGCCAAATATGGGTGAGGGGGCAGAAGGCAGCAAAACACACTGCCACGTGTGTACCTATGCAACTATCTTGCATGTTCTGCACATGTACCCCAAAACCTAAAATGCAATAAAAATTAAAAAAATAAATAAATAAATAAAAATTAATACTTTTTACAAATGGTACAAGTAACTAAAATGCTCATACATATATGAATCTATATTCTAGACAAAATATTTATTAATGTTTATTAGTTTATATTATATGGAATTTTGTGATATGAGTTTGGTTTTTCACTGCCCCATGAGTTTCATGCAGAATAACCTTAATTAGTGTCAGTTTATGACCAAAGCTTCCTTGAACTTTGTGAAACTGCATTAAATTTTTAAGTGTTCCCTCAGATATTAGGAGTGTTATGTGGAAGACTAAAATGTTCTCTTTCAAATCAATCTGATAATATACCTTGACTCAGCCAGCATATATTATCTTGTTTAATTTTAAAAATTACTCTGGGGCTGCTATGGTTTCTATAGAAAATGAAATTATAAAGGTGTAATGATACGTGAGATAATGGAATTTAAAATTTAGTCCTTTGTGATAGAGAGACAAACAAGTTGTTCACAAGCTTTATGTGTATGTCTTGTCTCTAGAATTATGTATGATTTATTATTCATAAAAATTGTTTTAAAGAATAAGAATGCCTGTGATGTGATCTTCATGTCTCTCTGGGATAGTTTTAAGAGTACTGTACATTTTATTTACTGGGGTTGTACAGCAAAAGGGTACTTGGAAATCTCATTTCTCCTTGGAGCTGAAGGAATAGTGTATGTGCATAAAACAATATTTACTACAGTGCTAGGAGGTACATAAATATTACTGCTAGGATGGCTGATTAGGTTGTCTCACTGCACTTTCTGTGGCTTTATGTATTTGTGTTTGATGCTATTTTTTGCTTGCTTTATTTTGGCTTTTGATTTCACCAACCTCAGATACTGTCCATATTATGACAGCTGTACATTCAAGGTTACCTTAGTGATATGAGAGAGTTAATTTGATTGCAACTGTGTTTAAATTATTTCCAGAAAATAAATTTAGGTTTGTGAAGAGTAAGTCTAACTTTGGAGACACTAGAATAGGGTAAATTTTCAACTCTTGAAAAGTAATGAGCAATGGGGTATAACCTTGCGAAAAATGAATAAGAAAGGTTTTCCAATTCCAAGCTCCCTTCACATTGTCCTATTACTCTAGTTTGAAATGACACTCTTGTAGAACTTATTCCCCATGAATGAAAGAATTATTCCCTATTAAAATGTAAATGCCCCGGAAAAGACAGAACAAGAATCAATCAATCATTTATACCTTAATGAGAAGAAGTCACTCAAACCATTCCAACATTATAGTCATTTGAAATTGAACATTGATAGGATTAAGATGAGACAGAAATACTTTGGAAATCAGGAGTAGGAAGGAGAAAAAACTCAAAGGGAAATGAGAAAGTTTTGAGAATAAAGTTTGAACAATTTACAATATTACGGAGATTGTGTCACAGGTGACAAGTACTGGAGATGGTGATTCTGAGTTCACAAGAAGACTTTGCTGTTATAAAGCCTTGAATTTAAGAAAAAGAAATAATAATAATAACTTATCATTATTATTATTTTCTCCTCTTCATTACCTAGAGAAAAAATACTTAATAAAAAGAGTGCTGATGTATCCTCTCAATGAGGGGAAGGTGAGATGGTTAATATTGAGTGTCAACTTGATTGGAATGAAGGATGCAAAGTATTTTTCCTGGGTGTCTGTGAGGGTGTTGCCAAAAGAGATATCATTTAAGTCAGTGGACTGGGAAAGGCAGACCCGCCCTTAATCTTGGTGGGCACAACCTAATCAGCTGCCACAGAGGCAAGAATAAAAAGCCGGCGGAAGCATGTGGGACTGACTGAGTATTCTGGCCTCCATCTTTCTCCCGTGCTAGATGCTTTCTGACCTGGAATACAGAACTCCAAGTTCTTCAGCTTTGAGATTCTTGGACATTCTCCCACAGACTGAAGTCTGCACTGTCGACTTCCCTATTTTTGAAAATTTGGAACTGGGACTGACTTCCTTACTCCTCATCTTGAAGATGGTCTACTGTGGGAAGTCACCTTGTGATCACGTAAGTCAATACTCCTTAACAAACACCCCTTTATATATACATCTATCCTATTAGTTCTGTCCCTCTAGAGAACCCTAATACAGGAGAGATCTGTATTTATAAAGTAAGCTTAGTTGTACATGCTTTAAGAATATGAACATAGGCCGGGTGCAGTGGCTCACACCTGTAATCCCAACACTTTCGGAGGCCGAGGCGGGTGGATCACAAGGTCAAGAGATTGAGACCATCCTGGTCAACAAGGTGAAACCCTGTCTCTACTAAAAAAAATTCAAAAGCCTGGTTGCAGTGGCTCACGCCTGTAATCCCAGCACTTTGGGAGGCCGAGGCGGGTGGATCACGAGGTCAAGAGATCGAGACCATCCTGGTCGAAATGGTGAAACCCCGTCTCTACTAAAGATACAAAAAATTAGCTGGGCATGGTGGTGCTTGCCTGTAATCCCAGCTACTCGGGAGGCTGAGGCAGGAGAATTGCCTGAACCCAGGAGGTGGAGGTTACGGTGAGCCGAGATCGCACCATTGCACTCCAGCCTGGGTAACAAGAGCGAAACTCCGTCTCAAAAAAAAAAAAAAAAAAAAAAAGAATATGAACGTAAATATAAATACATATATTTGGAATTTACCAGACTAACTCTGGAGGAAATAAAAGTAGCCTTCAGTTTTGAAAAGTGTTTTTTACATTGTCTAAAATGATTCTTTAGATAATGTAAAATATCTGTGATTTACCATTGTTTGGTTCAAACAAGTTTTCAGGAAAATGTCTAATTTGCAAGGCAACATAACTTCTAAATCTGCATTTATACTTCATTATGTAAATTGAATAGAATAATGTGCTTTAAATAGTGCTTTATTTTATCTATCACTGTCACATTCATCATCATTTGTGTGTGTGTGTGTGTGTGTGTGTGTGTGTATTTGTGTATGTATTTGTCCCATTATTCAAGACAGAGTCATACATGAGAAAAAAGGTGATTATCTGGTTTCAAGGGTAATTTTGAAGGGTCTTTTAGAAGAATCAACTCTTTCACAATAATCTAATGTCATCCCACACAATGTTAAAAGGTAAACCAACAATTATATTTTGATTATTAAATATATATATAAAATACATATTATGTAACACATTACATATTATATATAACCTATAAATATATATAAAATTCATACATATATGACTATACATATAGATATATTATGCATATATCATTGAACTAATACCAGCTATACTAATTATTTAAAAATTAGTACATATGATATGTGAATAGTTTGATCTATATGTTAAAAAATTTATCTTAGATCTGAGACATCACTAATATAAATTTGATGTCAGAGCGAAATAAAAATCATCTAATCATTTAATTTGAGGAAATTCAATTTACTTGCTTTTTTTCGCACAAATAATTTTTATAAAATTATAACTAGTGTGACTTCCAGAATGACAATATATTGTATCTGGCTCATGAAACTTAATGATAAAAAGTAAGATCTTATCTCTCTCTTGTTATGTCTGAAAAGGCTATTTTCCAATACATTTTTGAGACTAAATATAGCAATTTGTTAACTCCACCTAGAATTATTTTTATAGATATTGTTATATTATAATCTCATAATTAGCCATTTGCTCAAGTGTTCAGGAGCTTTGTGTTATTTTCATTCATTGCACATGTCTGATTATAAATTTTTAAGATGATAGGGCTCCTGGGCTAAATTAGTTGTATTTATTTATTGGTAAGAAATCAATTATAATTCTCGTGTTATTTTTAACTAAATATTCAAAATATAAAACCTTATTGGCTAAATCTAAAACATCAAATCAGATTTAAATTAAAAATATAGAGAAGATAATTCATTATAGAATCATACACTTCTGTTTCTATTTTTAAGCTTTATGCCTTTACTCTGAAACACAAAAATAATATTATGAATTTATAGTTTTATTACATTTGACATTTTATTTAACTTTAAATCTGAAAAATTCTTCCCTGAAAAATTCTTACTGACCTACTTATATAGTCTTCTATTTTATCTTTAATAACGTTATAATTTTATTACTAAAAAGTCAAAAGAACACCTGAACAAATTGCAACTGTCCAAATTTTATAAAATTTTTCTTTTTACAACAGTCAGCATCAAAACTGTGAAGTAAGTTGCCTTTGAATACTTCTGTAACAGATGTCAGCCATCTTGCTTTTCACTGAGCAAGCCACATTTGAACTAAACAGCTCAGTATCGCATTGAGGGATGTGGTTGCTGATTGAACACAGGTGTAATAGTTGATATACTGTCACATAGTCTGACGTTAACCTAAGATCTTTGTTGAAATAGTTATTACTGATGGCACGAAATGTAATTGCTAATTTTCTGCCTGAGTGGTTACATATTTTCTCTAAATCTTGAGAGTTATTCATCCTTTTTCCACTGCCCATTCCTCAGAGTTTAAGGCAGATGTGTCACTGGCCCATGGACCAGTAATTGAACCTGTCACTTGCAATCCACAGACTTCATTCTTCAGAAATGTGACTACTACTTTATTCACTTTCCTGCTTATTTTTCTCTGGGTATCAAATGTCCTACTTGAACCAAAGCTAACTAATATTTATTGTTTACCTTTAAGGAGCTCTTTCGTCACAAAGCAAATGAATTGAGAGTGAGTCAAGTCTGATTATTTCTTAGTAATTCTCATGGCTTCATGGTTTTCAAATGAATTGGTTTTCTATGAGCCTAATTATACTAAATCAATCAATTGTATGTGGTTATAGAAAGTGTGGAGGTTTAGTAGAGAAAGGGACAGAAGGTGGGGATAGATTTGCCATTTTTTATATGAATAAAAACCTTCTTAGAATGACTTAACATAACTCAAGCTGATCATAAACCTTTTAGGAATATCACTGAGTAGCACTGCATATTAGTGCTTCATGCCCAAATACCAACCAGTGCTTAGTAGTTTTGCTAATAAATATGTTGCAATAGATTAAGTTCCAATACATGTTTTACTTCCAATTTCTATTTTTACTGAAATAATTCAATTAAGTTATAGAACACATTAAAAATCAAGGTGATAATATGCCCAAATTTGGAGGTTTCTTAATAAAATTATTTTAATTTTTTTATGTTGTCAAAATCCTTTCAAAGGTAACTAAGGCTCCAAGAAACTATATAGTTTCTATATATTGTTAATGTGTATTTTATGTATTAATTTTATTTACAAAAGATAAGAAAATTATTTTTCCAACTATATCCTACTAATAAATAGATGGGACTCTAAAGCTATGAATGAAATTTAAGATGGTGGACTATGCATCTTTCAGTGAAAAAAAGCAAAAAGACAAAATTAATCATTTTGGCTTAGTGGAAAATTTAAAGCCCTGCTTTAAAATTCTGCCCCAAGGTGGATCTTGTGATTTAAGACAGGTCATTTGCATCTCAGTATTTTTATCTTCAAGCGGGGGACAATAACTCTTGTTTCACTAGTTGATATTGGAGATACATAGAAAAATCACTTTGGGCAACATCTTGCATATAACAGAGACTTGAGGGTTGGTACCTATTGTAGGAAGACCTTGTATTAGTCTGTTTTTACACTGCTCGTAAAGACATACCCAAGCCTGGGCAATCCACACCCAAAGAGGTTTAATAGACTTATAATTTCACATGGCTAGGGAGGCCTTACAATCATGGTAGAAGCTGAAAGGCATGTCTCACATGGTGGCAGACAAGAGAAGAGAGCTTGTGCAGGAAAACTCCTATTTTTAAAACCACCAGATTGAGCCTGGGTGTGGTGGCACACACCTGTAATCCCATCACTTTAGGAGGCCACAGCAGGTGGATTATGAGCTCAGAATATTGAGATCATCCTGGCTAACACAGTGAAACCCTGTCTCTACTAAAAATACAAAAAATTTGTCAGGTATAGTGGCATGTGCCTGTAGTCCCAGCTACCCAGGAGACTGAGGCAGGAATATTGCTTGAACCCAGGAGGCAGAGGTTGCAGTAAGCAAAGATCATCATGCCACTGTACTCCAGCCTGAGCAAAAAGAGTAAACCTCTGTCTAAAAAAAAAAGTTAACACAGGAAAGATCTGCCCCCATGATTCAATTACTTCCCACCAGTTCCTTCCCAAAACACACGAGAATTAAAGATGAGATTTAGGTGAGGACACAACGAAACCTTATCCTTCTGCTCCTGGTCCCTCTTAAATCTTATGTCTTCACGTTTCAAAATCAACCATGCCTTCACAACAGTCCCCCAAAGTTTTAACTCATTTTAGCATTAACTCAGAAGTCCATAGTTGAATATGTCATCTGAGACAAGGCAAGTCCCTTCAGCTTATGAGCCTGTAAAATCAAAAGCAGCTTAGTTACATCCCAGATACAATGAGGGTACAGGCATTGGGTAAATACAGCCATTACAAATGGGAAAAATTAAACAACAACAAAAAGACCTGCAAGCCCCATGCAATTCTGAAATCCAGCAGGGCAGTCAAATCTTAAAGCTCTAAAATGATCTCCTTTGACTCCATGTTTCACACCAAGGTTATGCTGATGCAAGAGGTGGGTTGTCATGTCTTGAGCAGCTCCTCTCCTGTGGCTTTGCAGGTTATAGCCTCCCATCTGGCTGCTTTTACAGGCTGTCATTGAGTGTTCATGGCTTTTCCAGGAACACGGTACAAGCTGTCAGTGGATCTACCATTCTGGGATCTGGAGGATCATGGCCCTCTTCTCACAGCTCCACTAGGCAGAGCCCCAGTAGGGACTCTGTGTTAGGGCTCTGACCCCATGTTTCCCTTTTGTGCTGCCATAGCAGAGGTTCTATGGGAGTCCTGCCCGTGCAGCAAACTTTTGCCTAGGCATTCGGGCATTTTCATACATCCTCTGAGATCTAAGCAGAGGTTCCCTAACCTCAGTTCTTGACTTCTGTGCACCTGCAGGCTCAACACCACGTGGAAGCTGCCAGGGCTTGGCGCTTCTACCTAAAGTAACAGCCTGAACTGTACCTTGGCCTCTTTTAGTCATGGCTGGAGCAGATGAGTTGCAAGGACTGCATGCAGCAGAGGGACTCTGGGTCTGACCCAGGAAATGATTTTTTTCCTCCTAAACCTCTGGGCCTGTGATGGGAAGGGCTGCTACAAATGTCCCTGGAGACATTTTCCCATTGACTAGCTGATTAACATTTGGCTACTTATTACTTATGCAAATATCTGCAGCCAGCTTGAATTTTTCCTCAGAAAATGGGGTTTTCGTTTCTATCACATTGTTAGGCTGTAAATTGTCTAAATTTTTGTGTTCTAGTTCCCTTACAAAACTGAATGCATTTAGCAGCACCCAGGTTATATCTTGTGTGCTTTGTTGCTTAGAAATTTCTTCTGCCAGATACCCTAAATTATCTCTCTCATGTTCAAAATTCCACAAATCTCTGTATCAGGGACAAAATGCCACCAGTCTCTTTGCTAAAACATTACAAGAGTCACCTTTGCTTCAGTTTTCAAGTGTTCCTCATCTCCATCTGAAATCACCTCAGACTTGATTTCATTGTCTGTATCATTATAAACATTTTGGTCAAAGCCATTCAAAAACTCTCCGGGGAGTTTCACACTTGCCCACATTTTTCTATCTTCTTCTGAGCCCTCCAAACTGTTCCAACCTCTGCCTACTACCTAGTTCCAAAGTCACTTCCACATTATAGGGAGCAGTGCCCCACTCTACCAGTACAAATTTACTGTATTAGTCCATTTTCATGTTTCTGATAAAGACATACCTGAAACTGGGCAATTTACAAAAATGAGAGGTTTAATGGACTTACAGTTCCATGTGGATGGAGAGGCCTCACAATCATGGAGAAGGTGAAAGGCATGTTTCACATGGCAGCAGACAAGAAAAGACAGATTATTCAGGGATACTCCCTTGTTTAAAACCATCAGATCTCATGAGACATTCATTATCATGAGAACAGCACAGGAAAGACCTGTCCCCATGATTCAATTACCTTCCATCAAGTCCCTCCCACAACACATGAGAATTCAAGATGAGATTTGGGTGGGGACACAGCCAAACCATATCAGATGTATTATGGATACTGAAGTTCTAGTAATAATGAGACAGTTTACCAATGGAAGCGTCTGCTAGCCATATTAGGATCTGGAGAGAATGTTTTCAAGTTTAGGTGAACACAGAAATACAAACTTCTGAGGTTTAAATCTGATTGCGGAAAGGAAAAGCCAGGTATACTGCTTCTTGTAGGTGCAGTTGTCTGGGGTCTCATTAACAGTGAAGGGAGGTAGTGTGCATATACATCAGAGCTGCACTAAAATGCAATGTTTCTTGCATATGTTACTATGCTCTTAGACTGATTTATATGGATACTACATTATAAACTAGAGTTACTATATGGTGCTGCACTAAAAGGGAAAGTAGTATGCCTTAAGTTATATTCCACTTTAGTATGTCAAAGTGGCATATTTATAAGGTAAAATTTCTAAGTTTAAAACAGTAATTACTATGTGTTTTCTTTACATATGATTTATGAAGCTCTTCTTTCTGGCCTCCTTATGTTCATTTCTGGGTTGAAAAGCAGAAGATGTACAGTGAATGTAAACTTTGGAAAAGGATGAACATTAGGGAACTGAATCTGAGGGATAGAATCTGGTTAAGATTAAGAAGTAGAAATAATGAGCATTTGGAATAGATTAGTCACAGAGCACCCTGTAGGACCAGGGGTGTGATATAGTTGTTCGTTTGTTTGTTTATTTTAATTCTGTCTTGAACAAGTTTTGAGGCATACTTACAGGTGGTCAGTTCTCATTCTTCAGCAGCTGATCAATTTCACACCCCAACAACTCTTTTTTTAATCAGACTTCAAACCCTTAGAACTCTCTGCTGCTCTAATTTTCCTGAGGGCCAAGTATCAGAACTAGGAGAAAGCCCCTTTGTCTCAGATATTTAAGTTAGCCAATCCACAGGAAACCCACCAAAGCTAGCTCAACTTTCCACTTGTCATAGAAAAGCTGCTGGCTACCGCTCCAGCTTGCTGTTATTTTGCCCCTGGTTGCAACTTGCTCTGCGGCCTCACCTCACAGAGTTTTCTAATTTGAAGTTGGAAAGTTTTTATTTTTGTGTATGTTCAAGGCTTACTGAATGATATTTTTATTTATAAGTCTAGAGATCTATTTGGAGCTTTGCCTTTCATCTGTCCAAATGTCATTGTGTTGTTTCCTGCCACCAAAAGAATTTTTAAATCTTTTAATTCTGGGTAATCATCTAGGAAATAACAGATTTCAAATGTCAAGTTACCAAAAATCCGTCAGTTAAAACAAAAGCAAAAAAAAAAACCAGTTACCAGAGTTTGATTTCCAGGAGAAAGTTACAGTCTTACTTATGTAGATCATACCACAAGGTCTTATTTCTATGTTTTACTCATGATTGGCATTGCCAAATAAATTTTTACCCAGCTCAGAAACTACCCACATCATCTTCCCATTTGCTGAATAAAAAAACAAGCATCATTCTTTTTTCCCTTAAGATTATATTTAATATACAAAAAACTGTGCATATATAAAGTGAACCATTTAGCAAGTGTTGACATGTGAATATACTTGAAAAACGATCACTGGAATCAGATAACAAGCACATATATCACTCCCACCATCTCCATCTGCCCCTTCATAATGACCGCCTTCTACCCTCCCCACTTCCTCTCCACCAGTCTTTGCTCTCTGTCTCTAGTCAACTATTTATCTTCTTCCTGTCAGTATAAATTACTTTGCATTTTCTATAATTTTATGTAAATGGAATCATGCAGAAAGCACTCTTTTATGTCAGGTTTCTTTTTATTATTCTGAAACTCAGCTGTATTGTTACATATATCAATAGTTCATTTTTATAAGTAATATTACATTATGTGATTATGGCACAATTTATTGATAAATATTTGGGTTGTTTCCATTTTAGTACTATTACCAAAAAAGCATCTATGAACATTTATATACATATTTTTGTATGAACATAGATGTTCATCCATTCATTTTCTGGAGTATACCTAAGATTGAAATAGTTGGATCATATGGAAGAACCTCTGTTGTGTCTGCTAGTGGGAATGCAAAACATCAGAACAATTTGGAAACCAGTTATGTAGTTTCTCAAAAAATTAAATATACAGCTTTCCTATAATCCAACTATTTCCATAATTAGATGGAAAAGTACTAAAAGGAAACAATAGGAGTAAGGGAGAATCTGTCCAAACCCACCTACAGAATTATTTCTAAGGAGAGGCAAGGGTGATCAGATATCACCTGTAGAATGATGGAGACATGGGAACCTGATCAAATATTGAGGATAATCAGATATTGAATGTGGAAGGCTCTTTCTAACTTGACTTAGCAGGATTCTTTATTAAAACTAGCTTTTATGAGGAAGTGTGCACATGGGCCTAGAAAATTGAAAATCCTGAGTAAGTTGAGCCAGGCAAATAATATTTTTCAAAGAATATTGCTTATTTAAAATATCACACAAATGTATTATATTCTTTTGAATCACACTTTTGATACTGTCCTCAGGCAAATAGATTTTCAGAAGCTTAACAAAAAAAAATTAAAGCAACTCTAACACTGGTAGTTTTTTGAAATAAATTATAAATTGCATAGAACTAAAATAATTTCATCAAGAACACATACTACAATTTTAAAATATTTTTCTCTTTTTCATGGCTCCTAAAGAGAAAACAAAATTTTAAGTCACAAACACTAAAAACATACAATAGCATATAACTTTCTCTTCTACTAAATAAATTTTAGTAGAAGGACATGCAGGACAATTTTAAACATTGATAGTAAATGAAATTAAATCCTCTTAGAATTATATTTTACAGTTGAATTATCTTATTAGAGACTGTTACTATATGTATTTATCATCTGAACTTATTTTGGATTATTTTTGATGTAAGACTTTAGTTAATACTGTAATTTTCCCATAAAGAAACAATCTTTATTATGTAGGTAGTAGAGGTGCTAAATTCTCCATCAGTGGATGAGAGAAATTTATTCTTAATGAGATCAAATGAGTATAGGTATATTAAGATAAACTTCAAACCAGGGCTTTGGGTTCTTAGTTCTTCTTTCTATGAGGTCATATTGCTTACTGTACACTTGATTATGCAGTAAATGTTTGCTTAAATGTATTTTCTTTAATATGATACATGCATATGTAGCTTAAATCACCTAACAGACAAAGAAATTTTCTGCTCACTTAGATGCAGAAACTGTGCAAATGAGGGAAGTAAATATGCTGTTTGAAACCAAAAGTTCATAGAAGTCTACACGTACTAAAAAATGTACACTAAGATTATGTAGGTGACCACCAACCATACTAATTTCAGGTTTTGGAGTATTCTAATTTCATCCTAATATTGACTCACTGAATTAGGCAGTTTGGTAAATGGATTATGTAATATATTTTCCATTCGTGTCTCCAAATCTCCAACCTACATAGGTGACAATGCTCTTTGCTCCAAGATACTATAGCACGCATCAGTTGGGTTTCTTTGACTTCTAACTGTTAAATAAGATTTCTGGGAAAATGGAGACTTGGAAGAAAGAGTAGTCTGGGTCCTCTGTGTACCTTTAGCTCTATTTCTCCCTGTATGTGGATAACTTCTCTAACTTCAAACTTCTCAGGCCTAGAATTGGTAAAGGCCTGCCATTTCTGGCTCCACACGGTGTTGGTTTCTCTTCCTGCCTGAAATTATAAATCGTTCGTCCATTAAACCCTCTTTGGTGCTTTTTTTGAATGTATCATCTATTTTCTCCCATACCTTTTCTGTCATAAAGTTCTTATTTTGTTAGAGATATGGCAACTCTTCATTTTAGTTCTGGTATGTGAAAAGCTAATTTTGGGCTATTCAATCAACAGAGAGTAAGTACTATAAAAGGTATGATAAGTATTTCTACTATTGTTTAAAGCATACTTATCAGATTTCTTATACTATTGGGCTATTATTTTGTATACTATTCTAAATGAATGGTGGACTTGTGGACTACAGAAAAGTAGAGAGATGCATCTCACAAGGCACTTATTTAAAAAGTCGATCTCTGTACACATGCTATTTAAAACTGGTGTGTCAAGTGTTCTTGTTGATATAAAAGAGTGATATAAGAGAATAGGTAAGGATGGTATCTGTGTGTCTAATGGTCTATCTAGGACATCTTATTACCTGAAGTCAGAAAAGCTGAAATCTGAAGAAAGCTGATAAAAAGACAACTGAATCTGTGAGGAAGTTTTCTAAAATAGTATATCTCAGCACTCACATTCAACATTTAATATGTTCATAGGTCATCTTTTTATAATAACTCATAAAAATTAAAACCGACAGATCAAAATGGAATGATGTGCACTAAAAGATGACTGATAGGAAACAAAGACCCAAACAGTCTGGACAGGTGGTATCAATCTTCCTCCACGTGTAAACACTCCCACAAAATAAAAGGAAGAGACAGTTGAAGAATACACATCAGAAGATATACCCCCACAAACAAATATATTTCAATATATATCTATATTCTCAAATGAATAACATCTGATATAGATTCTAAAGGAAAACTACAGCTGAAGATGATCACAAGAAATCAAGAGATGAAGTGTCAGAGTTTAGGAGTTAAACTGAGCACTCTAAGTGACCCTGTATATAAATAAGAATTCTACTGTAAATAAAGAAATATAAAATAGATACTGTTGAAAATGAAATTAGTGGACAAGAATGGCAGCTTGAGGAAAATATTTCAGCAAATCAAGTATAAAGGAACAAATATAAAAAGGTAATTCTTTTTTGATTTATATATATATATATTAAATTTTTTATTTTTAATTATTGGGTACATAGTACATATATGTATTTACGGAGTACGTGAGACACTTTGATACAGCCATATAGTAAGTAGTAATCACATAATCACATCATTTAAATGAGGTATCCATGCCCTCAAACACTTATCCTTTGTACCTTTTAAAATATCCACTTACACTTTTTTAGTTATATTAAAATCTATAAACTATTACTGAATATACTCAGTCTTTTGTACTATAAAATACTGTCTTATTCTAACTACTTTTGGTATCCATTAGCGATCTCCACTACTACCCCAGCTTCCACCTCCCTCCCCAACCTCTGGTAACTATCCTTCTACTCTATCTCAATGAGTTCAACTGTTTTAATTTTTGGATCCCAAAAATAAGTGAAAACAGGCAAAGTGTGTCTACTGTTATTGACAAATTTTAATTAACATAATGACCTCCAGTTCCATGCATGTTGTTGCAAAGGCAGTATTTCATTCTTTCCTATTACTCCATAGTATTCTCTTGTGTATATGAACCCCATATTCTTTATCCATTCATATGTTGATAGACACTTAGATTGCTTCCAAATCTTGGCTATTGTGAGCAGTGCTGCAAGAAAGATGGAAATGCAGATAACTCTCTAATATATTGATTTCCACTTTGATCAGCAGTGGAATTGCTGGATCATAGGATAGCCCTATTTTTAGTTTCTGGAACCTCCAAGGTGTTTTTGAGAGTGGTTGTACTAATTTATGTTCCCACTGACAGTATACAAGGGCTTCCTTTTCTACATATCCTCACCAGCATTTGTTCCTGCCTATCTTTTGGGTAAAAGCTATTTAAACTAGGGTGAGATGATATCTCATTGCAGTTTTGATTTGAATTTATTTGGTGATGATCAAGGATATTGAGGACCTTTTTATATGCCTCTTTGCCATTAATATATCTTCTTTTGGGAAATGTCTATTAAAATATTTTGTCTATTTATTTATTGGGATACTAGATTATTTCCTATAGAGTTGTTTGAGCTCCTTATATATTCTGGTTATTAATCCCTTATCAAATATTTAGTTTGCAAATGTTTTCTCCCATTCTGTGGGTTGTCTCTTCACTTTTTTTATTACTTCTTTCTCTGTGCAGAAGCTTTTTAACTCAATGTGATTTCATTTGTCCATTTTTGTTTTGTTTCCTGTGTTAGCAAGGTATTACTCAACAAATTTTTCCCAAGACCACTTTACTGTAGAGTTTTTCCAATGTTTTCTTCATCTCCTAGTTTAATGTCTTAGATTTAAGTATTTAAATGATTTTGATTTTTGTGTATGGTGAAAGATTAGTGTCTAGTTTCATTCTTCTGCATATGAATATCCAGCTTCTTCAGCACCATTTATTGAAGAGACTATCCTTTACCCCAATGTATATTTTCGGTACCTTTTCAAAAATGACTTCACTGTACTTTGTTCCTGGACTTTCCATTCTATTCCATTGATATATGTGTCTGTTTTTATGCCAGTACCAAGTTGTTTGGGTTACTATAGTTCTGTACTATATTTTGAAGTCTGTTAATGTGATTCTTCCAGTTTTGTTCTTTTTCCTCAGGTTAGCTTTGGCTTATTCTGTGTCTTTTGTGTTTCATGGAAATTGTAGGATTTTTTTTTATGCTTCTGTGAAGAATGTCACTGAAGTTTTGATAGAGATTGCATTGTAACTATACATTGCCTTGGGTGGTATGGATATTTTAACAACATTGATTTTTTTCAACCCATGAACATGGATTTTGATTTTTGTGTCCTCTTTAATATTTTTATGTTTTTTATTTTAGAGATCCTTTACTTCTTTGATTACTAGATATTTAATTTCATTTATGGCCATTGTAAATGGGATTATTTTTTAATTTCCTTTTCAAATTGTTCACTGTTGGCTTACAGAAATGCTATGAATTTTCATATGTTGATTTTTGAATCTTGCAATTTTACTGAATTTATCAGTCTTACTAGTTTTTTGGTAGAGTCTTTAGATTTTCCACAAAAAGGTAATTTTTAAGAATATAATCATAAACATTAACTGTAAGAAAATAACCAGTGTTTTATGGTAAGAAAACAAAATATAGAAAGTAAATTTAAAATTGTCTGAGATACAACAGAAAACATTTTTAAACTATGTACAGATAACATAAATGAAAACATTTCTTGATAAAGACGTAAATCTATAGAATGTGAGAGCTTTTATAGCATTAGTCTACATTTATGATTTAATCTAGTTCCATATATAGATAGAAATAAATTTTAGATAGATAGATGTTGTTAAATGTATTAAGCAACAGAGGAAAAATAGTGAATAAAACTTGCATGTAAGAAATAATATTAGCCAATAAATATATATTGAAATAAAAAAACTTAAGTTGTAAAAACAAAAGCTGGGCTTTTCTTAAATTCTTTACTGTGGTAGTCATCATCAGAGTATGTGATAATAGTAGTACAGTCATTAGAAGAAAAATAAAAGTCATGATCCAAGAACTTTAAACAAATAAAGTTGTTATTAATAAGTAATAGCTTTTAATTCATAAAATAACAGTTGTGAAAGCCATAAAGTCAAAAGCATTTCAAGCTGTTTGTACCTAAAGTACATGCATGTACTAAATCATTTATTTCTTTTCTTTGAAAATTTATTCAATAATAAAAATCTAGCTGTGATAGGCTGACTTGACCCCTAAAGATTTGTCCATTTCCTAATCCCTAGAGACTGCAAATGTTACCTTTTGGGGGAAACAAACAAACAAACAAACAAAATCACCTGTGAAGAAGTGATTGAGGATCTTAAATTGAAAAGATCATTATGGATTATCTGGGTAGGGCCTAAACGTAATCACGGATATACTTATAAGAAAGGGGCAGAGAAAGATCAGATGCCTCCTATCACACACACACATGCTTAGACACACATGAACACAAGAAAACAATGTAAAGATGGAGCAGAGGGAAATTCAGCCGTAAGCCAAACAGTGCCAATGGCCACTAGAAGATGGAAAGGCAAGGGTTCGATTTTCTCCTAGAGCTCAGAAGGAAGCATAGCCATGCCTATATTCTGATTCCATAATCAGAATTTGAAATAAATTTCAGTGTTTTAAGTCATTATGATAATTAATTTTGTGTGTCAACCTAGCTGGGCCATACCCAGACTCTTGCTTAAACATATCTGATATTTCTTTGACAGTATTTCTTAAAGAAATTTTAACATTTTAATCAGTTTTAACATTTAAATCAGTAGACATTGAGTAAAGCAGATTATTATCCACAATGTAGCTGGGCTACTTTAAATCAGCGCAAGGCCTTAAGATAAAACAAATTAAGGTCCCCAAAAGAGGGAATTCTTTCTCCAGAGTCTCTTTGGACTTGAACTGCAACATTAACTCTTCCCTGGTTCTACAGTTTGGTTTCCTACCATACAGATTTTAGATTCAACAGCCTCCACAATCACTTGAGCCATTCTTTAAAATAAACTTCTAAGACGTATACACACACACACACACACACACACACACACACACACACACACATTTTCTACATTCTATTGGTTCTGTTTCTCTAGAGAAGTCTGATTAATGTAACTATCAAGTGTGTAGTAATTCATTGCAGCAGCCACAAGAAACTAATATACCATCCAACACAGTTATCATTTTAACATACCAATTTAACTCAAATTAGAGAATCAGAAATTACGGAATGTTGATATGTATTTTTAATGTATGTCTAACATGTTTAAGTATAGATTATAATGCTATAGAATTCTGGACATGTTATTCATGATATGCAGTATAAGCATTACAAGTATGCTTTTTCAAAAGCTTTTGTCATAATAAAATTCTATCCAATGCCATTAATAAGCAAAATGTATTATCCAAACCCGTAAGAATGAGATAATTAAAAATAGACTGCAAATTATATATAAGTTAAGAAAATTATATATATATATATATATACACACAAATTACATACAGAAATAAATTATATGCAAGGAAACATGTAACTGGTACATATATGTCCGTATTCAAGGGAACATAAAGAAAAAAACACAAAAAATCACATCGGTAATATACATAAAAGGAAGAAGAGGCAAAAGATAGCAGAGGAAGAGAATTGTCAAACAATCTTTACATGAAAGTAAAAAATTACATTCAAACCAATATTTCTGTCTTAGCAATATATATATATTTACTTTATAACTATGTTGCTAATTATAACTTTAAATAATTTTGATAAACATTTACATATAACATTCTATGTTTTAAATATTTTATATTAAGCATATGTAATTTTATTACATTAAAAATTGACTTTTCACTTATGGCCATGACAAAGAAAATAGTACTGGATTTGCCCTTCCACTGCACACGCTAAAAAATGAACACAGTATATGAGGCAGCTTTTCCTTTGGCATCAGACAACAGACAGCAAAGGACTATGTATGATACTTGACATAAGGGAAGTTATCAAGAAGGAATCCAGATTTATTACAATTTTGGCCTTGTGGTACATTCAGAAATGTCCAAGAAATAGAGCACAAATAGAGTAACTTGGTTTTGTAGAGCTCGGGAGTTAGAGATGAGTTACAGACTGCTAAAAAAACTGGATACGAGTAGAAAAGAATGGAAAATTACTTAAATGAAGAGGCCAGATCTTTATGTAAAGATTGTCCACAGTTTCTACATATGCACATGGTGAAATTATTCAAGGCTTTGCAGAAACCACCACTGAGGGGCTGAGATTGGAAAATAAGGACCAGAGGTTGTACGGTGCTGAGAGATATCAGAGTTTTGGCCAAGTCAGAATTGAGAGACCTCCCTGAGTGCTGTGAAACACCAAAGACCCTGGGTATTAGCCTCTAGTGTAAGAATTTTGCCCTAGTACCAATGAAAAAACTAAACACACAGCCAGGCAAATGCAACAACATTCACAAGAACAAAAAATCCCCTTCAGTAATTTGAATTTAAGCCAAAGCATAATTCAATAGTTTTTATAGAAAAGCAACAAAATCTAGACTTCCTTATTGTATCAGCTACGATATCCAACATCTATGTAAAGATTACATGGAAGTGAAAAGAAACAAAATGTTACATTCATAATAATATTAATAATACACTGAACCAAGAGAAGACCACTTAAAATGGAGAGAAAATTGTGATATTTTGATTTACTTTTGTGTTACCTCTATTCTGCACAAGGTAGAACTGAAAACAGCAGCTCACCTACTCAGTACAGGAAACTTCATTCCAGAGGAAACAGAGCAGTTCTCTGCTTTTCTTACCAGTCTAGGTGCTTCCTGATGGACTGATGCAAAGTGCTTTTCTATATTTTGCCTAATTTGGAAGACAGTCAGAACAGAAAAGTGTTAAGCATTTCTCAAAAACAGTGTAAGGCAAACAAACAACCTGAGCCACTTGGGACAGAAGTTTACAATGGAAGAGAACCATAGAGTACCAGAAACCCAGGAAGAAAATCTGGTGTGTGTGGTTCTTTAAGACATTTATTTGTGATTCCATTTCAGAGACTATGAAGAAAACTCAGCCTTAGAGTGAAATACTGATCTATGAATGCTGAATGGTAATATATTATTTTGTTTTAAAAACAACTATTTAAAAATATTTGAAGGTAATTATATCCTAAGTATTTATGTGGCAAGCCACAAGTATTGTCTTTCATTAAGTATACACGTTTATGTTAAATGAGATCGGTTATAAAAGTTCACACAAAGTTGCGAAATATTTGGTAATATTAATATTTGGTAAATTTCAGTGAGAGTGTTGGAAATACTCCAGTCTTAAATAACAGTGATTATGTATACAGCTTTTAACTATTATTAAATAAAAGTGACAAATTTAAGTACTATCGTAATAGGAAAGTAACCATCTCTATTAGTCCTTAATTTCCCCCCTACCTTCTTCCATTTTCCATAACCTTGTATCATGTATAAGTTTGGCTGATAATTATCCTGCTATTTTGTATAACTTATCTGTATAACTCAGAGAAGGTTTAAATTCTCTCTGTTGTACAATTTTTTAAAAAATTATATACAGTATACTTTTGTGGTAATAAACTTTTTCCAAAAGTGATAATTCAAACTTAACTATTGAATTGACCCATAGCAATAATTAAATTAATTATCATTTCCTCATTCTTAGAAATGTATGAGATTTTTGCCTTACTCAAAACACTAACTCTAACAGCTCTGGATTGTAGCTCCCAGTGAAAGCACAGAGAACGAATTTTTGTTGCTCATGGACCAGAAGATTCTCAGTGCAGGAGCCCCACGGGTTGCCAGAGCAACTCTTGTGGCCAGCACAGTGGTTTTGCCAGAGCCTTGGTGCAGCAGCTCTTGGTGCAGAGTAAACGGGACTGGTTCCCCTTCTAACCAATGTTTGGAGCTCCGGGAAGGCAGAGTCGCCTATTACGGACTCAAGAAGGAAGCCAGACCAGAGATTCCCAGGCAGAAGAGCACCATCAGTCTTAATACCGCTGTTTTGGTTGGCACAGTGCATTACTCAGATTCTGGCACTGGGAATCAATAAATTGGATGTCCACTCAGAAACCTAATTAGAAAAGCGGTATTTGTAAAGACAACAGATGAATTAATTTATAACGAAGGGAAGAAACCAGCCTAAAAAGGCTGAGAATACCCAAAACCAGAAGGCCTGTCCCTCTACAGGGGACTACAGTTCCTCATCAGCAAAGGAACAAGGCCTGATGGAGAAGGACTGTGTCCCATTAACAGAAGTAGGCTTCAGAAGGTGGGTGATAAGAAACTTCTGGGAGTTAAAAGAACTTGTTCTAACCCAATATAAAGACACTAAGAACTTTGAAAAAAGGTTTGATGAAATGCTAATAAGAATAGACAATATAGAGAGGAATATAAATGAATTAATGGAGTTACAAAACACAACACAAGAACTTAGCGAAATATGCACAAGTTTGAATAGCCGAATTCATCAAGTAGAAGGAAGGATATCAGAGGTCGAAGATCAACTTAATGAAATAAAACGAGGAGACAAGAATAGAGAAAAAAGGATAAAAAGAAATGAGCAAAGTCCCCAAGAAATATGGAACTGTGAAAAAACCTAATTTACGATTGATAGGTGTACCTGAATACAACGAAGAGAATGAATCCAAGCTGGAAAACACTCTTCAGAATATTATTCAGGAAAACTTTACCAATCTAGCAAAGCAGGACAATATTCAACCCCAGGTATTACTCAAGAAGAACAACCCCAAGCCACATAATCGTTAGATTCACCAGGGTTGAAACAAAGGAGA
>CM052649.1:93337724-93362537 GCA_028533165.1 Leontopithecus rosalia | reverse complement strand
TACTCAGAGATTTTATTACCACCAGGCCTGCTTTACAAGAGCTTCTGAAAGAAGCATTACACATAGAAAGAAACAACCAGTATTAGCCTTTCTAAAAATATACCAAAAAGTAAAGAGCATCAACATAATGAAGAATTTACAGCAATGAATGGACAAAACAGACAGTTAACATCAAATGGCAATAATCCTAAATTTAAATCAACTAAATCCCCCAATCAAAAGATACAGCCAAAACCCAATGGTATGCTACATCCAGACCCATTTCACATGCAAGGATACACAAAGACTCAAAACAAAGGGATGACAAAACATTTACCAACCAAATGGAGAGCAAAAATAAATAAATAAATAAATAAAAATTGGGAGTTGCAGTTCTCGTATCTGATAAAATAGATTTTAAAGCAACAAAGATATAGTGGTAAAAGGATCAATGCAACAAGAAGAGCTAATGATCTTAACACCCAGATACATAAGACATATAAAGGGACTTAGACTCCCTAGACTCCCACACAATAATAGTGGGAGACTTCAACATCAATATTAGATAGATCAACAAGACAGAAAATTAAAAAGTATATCCAGGACTTGAATTCAGATCTGGAACAAGTAAACTTTATAAACATTTATAGAGCTCTTCATTTTAAATACACAAAATATACATTCTTGTCAGTACCACATCACACCTACTCATAGGTTTAAATGAAATATTGGTTGGCTATTATGAAGCACAATTATTGACATAAAAGAGGTTTTCAATACCCATTTTTAGAATAAAGCATCATTCCCATTCTCTCTCTCTTTTTCTTCCTTTCTTCCTCTCCTTCACTCTTTTTTCTTTCTTTCCTTCTCTCCTTTCTAAAAAATAATAATAATACATACTCATAGTGGAAAATGAAAAAAAGCCCAACGTTTATAAAGAAGTAAACTATATTTTTCACAACTTCACAGCTAGAGATAACCATTGCCAATGTTTTGGTGTATGTCCTTCTCACTCTTTTTTCTGAATGATGCAATGAATTATATCTGGAACTCAAGCAGCTCGAATAGCAGTTGTAGATGCTGCTGCTTTAATTGGAAATACCATGTAGAGCTCTTAATATTATGACTTTTGCTTTCCTTTCATGCAAAAAAGAGTAACATTATGGGTATGCTATTACATTTTAACATATATAATAAAAGCTCCCAGTTATCTGAAAAAAAAAAACACTAACTCAAAGTTTTGAGAAGATGAATAGTTAACAGAGACCGACATTACTGAAATCCTAGGGCTTCTGGGTCATTCATGGACACTGGACATCTTCACAGGATAGTAAAATCTGTACAAACAATTCTAATTCATCCATAAAGCCAAGGATAATATGAAGAGGCACAGTCCCCAGATCCTCACCAGAGGCCTTTCTGTGTATGTTAAATCCCAGATGAGTTGTGCAGCTGGTGGCCTGTCTTGCATGTGCCATATCTAATACTTTCTTAAATGCCTGCAAGACACAGTCTCACAGTCAATTTTCAAAACCAGTCTGACACACAGGAAGCATCAAGTCTTAACTAACATATAAAAGAAAATGACAGACAAGAAAAGGGGAAAGAAGGAAGAAAACAATGGAGAGAACAAGGGAGGAATGAAAGAAGGAAAAATGTGAAAGAAGAAAAGAAAGAATGATGGAAAAGGAAACCAATTTAATACATTATCTCCCAGCATACATGACAGGTCTTTCATCACCTTTCAATCTGTCTGCTCTTATGTCTCAGCTGCTGAACTATGAAAAATATTTCCATAATTAGGGTAACGCTTTCTGTGACAGTGAACAAATTAATGCTGTAACATTTATGTGATTTTTAAGGAAGTTTAGTTGGAGGTGAGAAAAGAGGATAATAATGAAATCAAATCTATTAACCTAACTACACATTTTGACTTAATAAGTGATTTTTATCTATTTAGTTTCTTTGCATGTCTATAATATTATTATTTTATATTTCATTATGCTGTCAGACATGACATATATTTCAGTCATTCTGAAGATTCTCAAAGTCTCTCATGTTTGAGTCATAAACAAGAATTAAAGCATGAAGCCAAGCATTCAACTTCCATACTGAAAAGCTCTAATCACAAAAACCTAGTATAACACAGGAGACTCTGTGTAACCATGTCCATCTTTATAATTTTCCATTCCCCTCTTAAGCCCAGAAGCAAGTTGCTATTGAGATGAGCAGAATGTCTTTGACAAAAGACTGAGCTGTTGTCTGAGCTGCTTCTCTGGGATCCTCAAACTATACAGCAGTGTGTTTTAGCTTAACCTCCCTACTGATTTCCTTTATTTTTGATTTTCTACTAAAAAATTGTCACTGTGTTTGTGAACAGAAGATAAGCCTGGATTTGTAGTTTAGGAAAAATAAGTAGATACATACTGAACTTACAGAGTATGCCATAATTTCCAGTTTAATGATCCTCGAGCTTTATGGACTAATAGATCTTTAGTGCTTTAAGTGAGCTTAAGAATTGTCACTATATTGTTTCACAAATTGTGAACTGTGAAAAACTTTCGTTTCTGAGATTCTTAAATTACAGGGGTAGCAAACGCAATTGCCAGGCAGGTAACATAAATGACAGTGGGTAGATACTATATAATTAGGAGTGCTGGGAACTGTGGTGGACATGAAAGTCTATTATCCTTATTCTCTTTCCAAAAGAAGTGACTCATACGTAGCCCAATAGAATTGCTATCATGTTGGATTTAGATCCAATATTGCTAATCAAACTGTTTCTAGAAAAGAAAAATGCGTATTTTAAATACACGTAAAATCCCCTAATTTTCAAATATTAGCAAATATATTTATATCTAAGGAAGATCTACACAACTGGCTATCACTTCATGAGTTCTATTAATTAGTCATTCCCCCATTTGCCCTGAGAAACTCATCAGTGGAGCTTGTGGCTGCAACGTTTACCCAGAGATAACTCTGCCATGAAATATTTTGCTTTTATTATTATTTTTCCTATCACTCTAGTATTTCAGCTTTAAAAACAAAAGATGTTATTCTATTTATAGCATTCTGTTTTTAGTAGTAGTTATTTCAGTTTATAAAATATAATAATTTTCAACTGCTGAAAATGTCAAATCCTGGAAATCATAGCATTTTTGCATGTTATGCTCTGGAAGTTGCTGGCCAAAGATTCATTTGATGAATCCGATTTTGCCAAAATAGACAATTCTGATGATTCTGAGGTTATGTCTGTTTAGAAATAACTCCGGCCGGGCACGGTGGCTCAAGCCTGTAATCCCAGCACTTTGGGAGGTTGAGGCGGGTGGATCACGAGGTCAAGAGATGGAGACCATCCTGGTCAACATGGTGAAACCCCGTCTCTACTAAAAATGCAAAAAATTAGCTGGGCACTGTGGTGCGTGCCTGTAATCCCAGCTACTCAGGAGGCTGAGGCAGGAGAATTGCCTGAACCCAGGAGGCGGAGGTTGCAGAGAGCCGAGATCGAGCCATTGCACTCCAGCCTGGGTAACAAGAGCGAGACCCCGTCTCAAAAAAAAAAAAAAAAAAAAAGGAAAGAAAGAAAGAAAGAAATAACTCCAGGAGGCCGGGTGCGGTGGCTTACGTCTGTAATCCCAGCACTTTAGAAGGCCGGGGTGGCCGGATCATGACGTCACGACATTGAAACCATCCTAGCCTGAAACCATCCTGAAATCCCCTCTTAACTAAAAAATACAAAAATTAGCTGGGCGTGGTGCTGTGCATCTGTAGTCCCACCTACTTGGGAGGCTGAGGCAGGAGAATTACTTGAACCCGGGAGGCGGATGTTGCAGTGAGCGGAGATTGCGCCACTGCACTCCAGCCTGGTGCCTGGCAACAGAGCAAGACTCTGTCTCAAAAAAAAAAAAAAAAAAAAGAAAGAAAGAACTCCAAGAACAGTTATTATATTTTATTTTTACATTAAAAATTAGTCATATTTGCTTCAGCCTCCAAGAACGTGTTGTAAAATGAAATGAGCTCTGGTAGGGAGTTACATTTTTTTATTTTCATAAATGGGAAAAGGGTTAAATGTGTGACTGAAAGCAGTTCTGTGATTGAATTTGCTTTGAAAGTTGCAGCATAAATAACATAAAAATAATTTCTTTGCTCTAGGATTTCAGAATCTATAATATTAAATAGAGTTGTGAATCCCAAAAGACTATATGATGGGCAAAAGAAATCAGGAGGCTAACATTCATAAGCCAATGTTAGAAACATCAAGTGTAGTTCAATGTTTATTGATTAGCAACTACTATAAAATCACTGATGTTGTCCAGTTTTATAAAGATGAGTTTCAAAAGGTGTTTAAGGAACTTACAGGCCAATAGGCAGGACATGTATCTAATGGGAAACTCAAAGTAATCTAATAAAGGTTAAAAAGAGTTAGACACTCACCTAAGAAAGCAGCCCATCTCTCCCTGGAGGCTGGATTACCTCCCATAAATATTAATTCGAGAGTACAATGGCATAGTGTTGCCGAACATTTGACTTATAAAAAGAATTCTCCATATCTGTTTTCAAGCACATCAAGTTTTATTCTCATAAAGTCCTGTTGTCAAGAGAGATAAACAACTACATTAACCAGTTTGCTTAGTGCTTCTGATTCTCAATTTCAATTAATAAGTGAAAATACCAGTTTTAAAGGTCAGTTTTGTGACTTCATTAGCATGTTAGCAGATTCAATTCTGATCAGAACTTTAATGATCACAAGATTAAATTTGTGAGTTAAATGGGAACCAAAGCCTAAATAATGATGAATTCCCCTTTATGGGGAATTACCTGCTTGGCCAGATAGCCAGTTACACCCAGGTGTGTAGGGACTCCTTGTGTTAGCCACTTTTGAAATATATATTAAATCAATGTAGCAGGAAAAGTATAAATAGACATTTAGGATGTTCT
The DNA here is from genome assembly GCA_028533165.1 of Leontopithecus rosalia. Classification (NCBI taxonomy): domain Eukaryota; kingdom Metazoa; phylum Chordata; class Mammalia; order Primates; family Cebidae; genus Leontopithecus; species Leontopithecus rosalia. Next base: position 93,357,620 of record CM052649.1, on the reverse strand, counting down.
CAACATCCTAAATGTCTATTTATTGTTTTTTGCATCAGGGTATGTGATACTTTATAAATTGTTGAAAGATTGGTAATATTAACATAAATTGAATCTTCCAAATAATAAATTTAACATGATCGTGAAGTGAAAAAAAATTTTATTTTATTGAACATATATGCAATTCATGTTACATGAGAGTAAGACATTCTCAATGTTAATAAAATAGAAAAATGTTATATGGAAATGTTAATTTTCTATCCCAGTTTGGCTGCATAAAAATTAAAATCAATTTTGTGTAATCAAAATAATCTATATAGAGTTAATGGATGAATGCACATTTTCCTCTTAATATGTTTTCTAGTGAAAATTTCAGAAGTATTACAAATGAGTTTAAGATTATGACAATGTATTTTTTCATAGAGGTATATTCTGATTTATAAAGAATAATTAAAAATGTTTCTATAGATACTTGACCTTCCTGTATCTTTTAATTAATTGCAAGGTAAATATTACAACCAAAATTTTGTGTTTATGTGAATTTATTCGATTTTATGGACTTCTAAGATTTGTTATTTCTCTAAAATATATGACTAAAATTTATTCATTTACAAAGGAATCATTAAATGATAATTATATGTCAGGGCAGATATTAGGAATTAAAAACAAAAAGGAAAAAATAAATGTAAGAATAGAAAACCAAACAAATAGAAGAATAAAAGCAAAAAAAAAAACATAAAAAAAAGCAGATTCTCCCACAATGAAGACAGATAGAAGCATAAATATCTTGTGTAAAAGAAATGTTTCCACAATTATTCTGGAGTTGATTAAAAAATAAAAACGTAACAGCTTAAGTTGAAGGTAAGTAGTGCCACCTAATTAGACTCTGTGAGCTCTATTCAGTATTTGCTGAATGGAGGTCTGCAGAAGGCTTTTCAGCAAGGAAGAGCTGATAAGATCACTACCTCCAGCACAATAGATGAAATAAAAAAGACTAACTTGAGTAACATTGATTGTTTTATTGTATTATCTAGGGCTTTCTTTTTTTTAAATTTAAATTTATTTATTTTACTTTAGGTGCATACTGTACCTGACATTTCTCCCCATGTTATCTCTCCCCACCTTCCCCTCCCTCCCCACCCCCCACTGTCTCTCCCCTACCCCCCACCAACTGCCCCCAGTGTGTGATGCTCCTCTTCCTGAGTCCACGTGTTCTCATTGTTCAACACCCACCTACGAGTGAGAACATGCATTGTCTGGATTTCTGTTCTTGTATCGGTTTGCTGAGAATGATGGTTTCCAGATTCATCCTAGTCCCTACAAAGGCCATGAACTCATCATTTTTTATGGCTGCGTAGTATTCCATGGTGTACATATACCACATTATCCTTGTCCAGTCTATCACTGATGGGCATTTGGTTTGGTTCCAGGTCTTTGCTATTATACGCAGGGCTGCAGTGAACATACACGTGCATGTGTCTTTATAGTAGAACGATTTATAGTTCTTTGGGTATATACCCAGTAATGGGATTGCTGTAAAATGGAATTTCTATTTCTAGATCCTTGAGAAATCACCACACTGACTTCCACAATGGTTGAACTAATTGACACTCCCACCAACTGTGTAAGAGTGTTCCTATTTCTCCACATTCTTTCCAGCATCTGTTGTCTCCAGATTTTTTAATGATCACCATTCTAACTGGCATGAGATGATATCTCAGTGTGGTTTTGATTTGCATTTCTCTAACGACCAGTGATAATGAGCATTTTTTTTTCATATGTTTGTTGGCCTCATATATATCTTTCCTTGAAAAGTGTCTGTTCATATCCTTTGCCCACTTCTGAATGGGGTTGTTTGTTTTTTTCTTGTATATCTGTTTTAGTTCCTTGTAGATTATGGATATAAGCCCTTTGTCAGACAAGTAGGTTGCAAAAATTTTTCCTATTCTGTTGGTTGCCAATTTGCTCTAATGATGGTTTCTTTTGCTGTACAGAAGCTCTGAATTTTAATTAGATCCCATTTGTCTATCTTGGCTTTTATTGACATTGCTTTTGGTGTTTTAGTCATGAAGTCTTTGCCTATGCCTGTGTCCTGGATAGTTTTGCCTATGTTTTCTTCTAGTGTTTTTATGGTGTTAGGTTTTATGTTTAAATCTTTGATCCATCTGTAGTTAATTTTAGTGTAAGATGACAGGTAGGGTTCCAGTTTCTGCTTTTTGCACATTGCTAGCGTATTTTTCCCAACACCATTTATTAAACATGGAGTCCTTTCCCCATTGCTTGTTTTTGCTGGGTTTGTCAAAGATCAGATGGTTGTAGATGTGTGGTGTCTCTTCTGGGGTGTCTGTTCTGTTCCATTATTCTATGTCTCTCTTTTGGTATCAGTACCATGCTGTTTTGATTACTGTTGCCTTATAGTATAATTTGAAGACAGGTAGCATGATGCCCCCAGCCTTGTTCTTTTTGCTTAGGATTATCTTGGCTATGCAGGCTCTCTCTCTCTTTTTTTTTTTTGGTTCCATATGAAGTTAAAGTGTTTCTTTCCAGTTCTTTGAAGAAGGTCATTGGTAGCTTGATGAGGATAACATTGAATCTATCACTTACTTTGGGCAATATGGCCATTTTCAAGATATTGATTATTCCTAACCATCGGCGTGGAATGATTCTCCATCTGTTTGTGTCCTCTCTTATTTCATTGAGCAGTGGTTTGCAGTTCTCCTTGAAGAGATCCTTTACATCCTTTGTTAGTTGTGTTCCTAGGTATTTTATTGTCTTTGTAGCATTTGTGAATGGGAGTTCATTCTTGATTTGGCTCTCTGTTTGTCTTTTATTAGTATATAGGAATGCTTGTGATTTCTGCACATTGATTTTGTATCCTGAGACTTTGCTGAGGTTTCTTAACAGTTTGAGAAGATTTTGGGCTGAGATGATGGGCTGCTTTCTTACTACAAGAGGAGAATTGAATAGTTAAGACAGATAACATAAGTCTCAAAAACTTAAAATACTTACAATCTGAACGTTCTACAGAAAATGTTTGCCAACTTTTGCTACTGTTGGTATGTACAGCCATATATATGATTGATTAAATTACATAGGTAGAATGTTCAGTATCTGGAAAGCACTTAGAATTGACCTCCATAATGTCCCTAAATTAAAATGGCAAAAAAGACCTGAGTATACAATTTAAATGGAAGCCAAATATCTAGTAAGAAAACTAGAGAATGTTTTGTTATAGAAGACAGATCTGTGTCTTATGAAAGAAGAGTGATCAACAGTGCTACTCTTCAAACTGTCAAAATTCAAATGGGGTATAAATTAAAAACTAGTAAGAAGTCACTGGTGTCTTTGATGAGAGTACTTTCTGTAGACTGGGAAAATAAGAAGTGAGTAATAAATGAAGAATAAAAGGAAATTGGGATTGGAAAATAGGTGGAAAAATCTTTATTTTTTAAGGAGTATATAGGATCACAGGAAGGTTTTGTACAATTTATTTTAGTGCCAGAACTAATGACAGAGAACAATGTGAGAGAGAGTTGAAGATTTAGAAGACTTTGATAATCTTTAAAATATGTGACAGAATGGTATCCAGAGCAAAGTAAAAAAAAAAACATTACTTATAGGATAACAAAGAGGAGGAACTTTGTCTGAAAATATAGGTATTAGTTTTTCTTAAGACATTTGACAGTATCCCCCCTGAACTGACTTTCTTCATGTTAAAAAGGAGATCATCTTTCAATCTAAGGGATGACAGAGAACTGAAATCCAAAGGCATGAGAAAAAGCTTTGCTATATTGAAGAGTAGAATATGAGCAAGAACAAACTATGAAATTAAAATTAATCAGCAGCAGGGAGAATTCAAATGAAGTTAGAGACCCTGGGTTCCTACGGATATTGGTATGCTTTCTTCTATGATACTTTTATTAGTGTTCTGGAGGCTGTTATGGGCATGGGTATGACATAGAGTTGGATTAATTATCATGCAGCCACAACTAGGATAAATTCTACAATGTAACACAGCCTGGTATAGAAACAGATATAATTGGGGGAATTGTCGAAATTATAAGAGTCAATAAAGGAAAGAGGGTATTTCCTCCCAATCTTTCCATTAACCCACAGAAAATTGTTCTAGGACTCATTGGTTAGACAGAGTGGATTTGTGTGCCAGAAGAAGGAAACTATGTCAACCATGTCTTTCTTGTTTTGGTAATGTTACTATAAGCAATTCTGACCCTAATATTTGCTTGGTCTCTCCTGTAATCCCAGCACTTTGGGAGGCCGAGGTGGGTGGATCACGAGGTCAAGAGATCGAGACCATCCTGGTCAACATGGTGAATCCCCGTCTCTACTAAAAATACAGAAAAATTAGCTGGGCATGGTGATGCATGCCTGTAATCCCAGCTACTCAGGAGGCTGAGGCAGGAGAATTGCCTGAACCCAGGAGACGGAGGTTGCAGTGAGCCAAGATTGCACCATTGCACTCCAGCCTGGGTAACAAGAGTGAAACTCCATCACAAAAAATATATATATATATTTGCTGGGTCTCAAACAAGGCTCATATATGTCAGACATTTAAAAGTCACGAATTAATCTAACAACTGTTAAATAAAATATATACTATTCTTTTACCTTGCCTTTGTAATAGCAAATTGAAAAAAAAAGTGCAAAGTTAGAGTGTTTATGATTTAAGTGAGCAAAATGTCAGAAGCCTGATCAAAACAATTAAAACATTTAACAAAACAATGAATAATAAAAATTAATAATCAAATAAAATTTTATTTAATTAAATCCACCATCAAGAAGAATAGATTCAATTGTGTATTTATTGGTAATTATTCTTGACATAAATAATTTTATGTATCATGTTCACAGATTTTATTAGAGCAACCTGTTACAGATATCTGTAATTTCTTCCACTTTTTAAAAAGTTAAGCAGACGAGTTTTATAAATAGTTATCTACATTTTCAGTTTTTTTAAAAGCTCCATCTTTGAGTATTTTATTTCTATCATAATCTCAATGTGTAATTATTTTCACTAATCAAATGATTAAATACAAAATGTTACTGATTTAATGTGTACAATCTTTGGCTATATTTGTAATGACAATTCAAATTATGTAAATGTAAAAATAAAAATAAAATTACTATATTGGTAGGTGATTACATCTAAAATATTCAAAATTATCTAGTTCATTAAAAGGTAAAACATGTCTTTATTATTATTAAAAATATTAAACAAGGACAAACCATTGTATAGTTTTACATTTTATTAAATATTTATATTAAAATAAAATTACTCATGATATACAATTTTCTTATCCATGGTAGCGACAATGTAGAGAATCAGTATCATAATTCATATGTGTTTTGACTAGATCTACATATGGGCAAACTTTAGAAAAATATGAATTGCTTAATATTGAAAAATATTTATCAAAGGTTATACATATAAATGTTTTATATACTGTTCAAATCCTATGTAATTCTGGAATCAAGAGGTAAGCAAATGGCTATTCAGTTCTACTTGAAAACGATATTTTATCATGCAAAAAAAGTATTGTCTTCAGGCTATCTGACAAAAAATTGACAATGTAATTAATTTATCTTCTATCTCAACTGGGAATTTCTGCTTCTCAAATCTTCCTTACACTCTGAAATAATGCATCTCCCACATCAGCAGCAACCCAACCACATTTAGACACGGTCACCTTCTGATGTCAAGATAGAAGAAAGGAGGGAGGAAGAAGTGTTTCCTTGGGTCATGTTGGTGATAGAAGTGTATGATTTTCATTCAGGTCTAAACAGTGAATCCAAGATCCAGAGCAGCAGAGGAACAACTATGTTCTTTAATACACTCTGTGTGTGTGTGTGTGCGCACACACACACACACATGCGCGCGCAATGTGTGTGTGACTGAGAGAAAGTTAGAAAGAGAGAGAGAGTGTAGAGAAAGGAAACTTTGTGATTCCATGCTTCCCAAGACTCATGGCTCAGGAAAAGAATCCTTTCTTTCCTGTGACTGAAGACCACACTGACTATAAGAACAACTTTGTTGTAGGGAATAAGTAACTAGGGTTTAGGAGCCAGGCAGTCTAGACTTTGTGCCCACTGATGACAGAAAACTAGGTGCCCAGCATTTGTGATTTTGAGCCCATTTAGAAGTTACTGTGATTTCACTCAAAGGAAGGCAGTCATACATGTGTGAGAAACTAAATGTGGACTTAACCCTTAATATTAAGAGGAGAATCCCTAATACAAGCCATCTTATTGGCCAGGTAAGAAAAGGCAAGTTTCCACTTTCAGACAATTCTGCTTTCCTCTCCATAGCCAAGACAGGGCTTTATCCTTTAACAAACACAAAGGACAAAGAGAAAATAAGTTAAAAACCGAGGGTTGTGGGAGGTGAGAGGTGGGAATATGAACAAAGTGGATAGTGATTGAAAGCACTATAGAGAAGGAGGAGATGGTAGGGTGAATAGAGGCAGAGAAAAAGCTTCAATGAGGTAGGTGAAGAAATGCATTTCAGGTTCCTGTGAGAGAGCTCAAGGGATTGATAAACATATGCTGAGAGTGAATCATCTTTAGTATGGCAGAGGAATCAGAGTTCCTGAAAATTGCATGGCTAGTTTAGGTCCATGGAAGTTGTCAAATAAAATAGAAGTAGAAAAAAGCAAAACTCCTTTGAAAATTGAGAATTTATATTACAAAATCAGTTATTAATACAGAAATGGAATCAACTAGGATGATGGCAACCCTTGCAATGATTGAAAGTATGATAGTGAATGATTAACAGTGACTAAGTTTCTAATTAGTAACTAAGAAACAATATTGTCAATGATAAGGTTTGGAGAATACGGAGAATAAACAGCTTTCTCTTAACAAGGGTGTAGGAGAAATGGTATTCTCAGAAAAGGATTATGTTATTATTCTCTATTTCTTAATTTCTATTAGTCCCTTTACATCTCCAAATTTTCCTTGACCTAAGTTATAGATAAGGCAAAGAGATGATGAGAGAAACATGTCAAGATGTTAAGGATGTGGAGCAGTAAATTGTAAGAGCTGAAGGAAGTATACACAGCATATGATGGGGATAGGGTGTGGGAGTGATACTAGAATGGTTTCCGTTTACCTGACCAAGAATTTTTTATAGTTTATTCCCAGTAAAACTTGCATCCCAAGAGTCTCAGGCCAGCAAAGGCAGAGGATTCAATGACATAACAAATACCTAGATTGGTTGCTGAATAGATCACTCCAGAATCTTCTGTTCACTTATTAAACAGGCTGAATTGTAGGCTAAATACCCAGATGACTGAGACAGAATAATTCGTTTTGAAACAGGAAATGAACATTAAGTTTTTTTTAAGTGATTGACATTCTTACAGGAAACAAAACGAATGCAGTTCTGATATGTACTTTTATGGTGGTATGATGAAGCAGGAGAATAGCTGAGAGAATCAATAAAAAATTGTCATATGTCCTGGGGAGACTGACTTATTTAAATTTAGTTTCCTATGTGTATACATTTTAATTTAATAATACTTAAATGTAACTAGGATTTTTTTCTTGTTCTTGTTGGGAGTGTTTATGATGTTTTTAGGCAAAGTGAAGTATTAGGGAAAAAAAGAGAGAAAGTTTAAAGGACATTGTTTTTAAGCCTAGTTGCTTTAATACATACTTGGCAGGCAGCCTCGCTATTTATAGGATTTAAATATATGAGGTGTTTAAGAAAATGATGTGTCTGCACTACTAATTTCAGCCTGATTTGCTCTCTTAAGTTATATTTTCAATGAAAATGAACTAAAGGGTCAGATTGTTTAGAGTTTGCCTTCATCAGTGGTCATAGGATCTGTAGCTATTTTTATAATTGGTCATCAACAAAAAAGTAAAATTTAGAGAACATATATAGAACCCAAGAGAAGAAAGAGGTAAAATATGCAAAAAGGAGAATGGTCTATCAAAATTCTTATTCATTTGTTTTAGATTACCTTATTTATCTATTTATATTTTTTTTTCTATTTTTTCATAGGTTATTGAGGTACAGTGGTATTTGGTTACATGAGTAAATTCTTATCTTTTTTTTTTTAACATGGGGTTTCACCATGTTGGTCAGGCTGTTCTTGAACTCCCAACCTCAGATGGTCCACCCATCTTGGTCTCCAAAGTGCTTGGATTACAGGCGTTAGCCACCACACCCGGCCATGAGTAAATTCTTTAGTGTATTTGTGAGATCATGGTGCACCCATCACCCCAGCAGTATACACTGCACCCTGTTGGGAGTCTTTTATCCCTTCCCCTCCCACCCTTCCCCCCAAGTCCCCAAAGTCCATTGTATCATTCTTATGCCTTTGCTTAGCTCCCACATATGGGTAAGAACATACGATGTTTTGTTTTTCACTCCTGAGTAACTTCATTTAGAGTAATAACCTCCAGTCTCATCCAGGTCGAGGCAAATGCCATTAATTCATTCTTTTAATGGCTGAGTAGTATTCCATTGTGTGTGTGTGTGTGTGTGTGTGTACACACACACACAGACATACCACGGTTTATTTTTCCACTTGTTGTTTAATGGGTATTTGGGTTCGTTCCACGATTTTGCAATTGTGGATTGTGCTGCTGTAAGCATGCACGTGTAAGTGTCTCTTCGTTTAAAGACTTCTTTTTCTCTGGGTAGATACCCAGTAGTGGGATTGCTGGATCAAATGGTAGTCCCACTTTCAGTTCTTTAAGGAATCTCTGCACTGTTTTCCATAGTGGCTGTAGTAGTTTACATTCCCACTAGCAATGTAGAAGTGTTCCTGATCACCACATCCACACCAACATCTACTGTTTTTTGAATTTTTTGTTAGGGCCATTCTTGCAGGATTAAGGTGATATCCTGTTGTGATTGTGCATTTCCCTGATCATTAGTGATGTTGAGCATTTTTTCATATGCTTCTTGGCCATTTGCATATCTTCTTTTGATAATTGTCTATTCATGTCCTTAGCCCACATTTGATGGCACTGTTTTTTCTTACCGACTGGTTTGAGTTTGTTGTAGATTCTGGATATTAGTCCTTTGTCAGATGTATAGATTGTGAAGATTTTCTCCCATTCTGTGGGTTTTCTGTTTACTCTGCTCACTGTTCCCTTTGCTGTGCAAAAGCTCTTTAGTTTAATTAAGTGTAAATGATTTATTTTTGTTTTTATTTCAGTTGCTTTTGAAATAAGCAAACTTCAAAATTTGGTCAGCCTAAGCCAATGCTAGAAGGGTTTTTCCAACATTATTTCTAAAATTGTTATAGTTTTAGGTCTTAGATTTAAGACCTTAATTCGTCTTGAGTTGATTTTTGTATAAGGTGAGAGATGAGGATCCAGTGTCATTCTCCTACATGTGGCTAGCAAATTATCACAGCACAATTTGTTGAAAAGGGTGTTATTTTCCCACTTTATATTTTTATTTGCTTTATGGAAGATCAATTGGCTGTAAGTATTTGGGTTTATTTCTGGGTTCTCTATTCTGTTCCATTGATCCATATGCCTATTTTTATACAAGTACCATGCTGTTTTGGTGACTATGGCATTGTAGTATAGTTTGAAATCAGGAAGTATGATGTCTTGAAATTTGTTCATTTTGCTCAGTCTTGGTTTGGCTATGTGGGCTCTTTTTTGTTTCCATAAAAATTTTAGAATTTTTTGTTGTAATTATGTGAAGAATTATGGTGTCAATTTGATGGGGATTGCACTGAATTTGTAGATTGCTTTTGGCACTGTAGTCATTTTCACAATATTGATTCTACCCATCTATGAGCATGGGATGTGTTTCCATTTTTTGTGTTGTCTATTTCTTTCTGCAGTATTTTGCAGTTTTCCTTGTAGCGGTCTTCTGCCTTCTTGATTAGATATACTCCTAAGTATTTTATTTGATTTTTTTTTTGCAGCTACTTTAAAATGGATTGAATTCTTGATTTGATTCTCCACTTAGATGAGGTTAGTGTACAGAAGAGCAGCTGATTTGTGTACACTAAACTTGTACCCAGAAACTGCTGAATTCTTTTATCAGTTTTAGGAACTTTCTGGAGGAGTCTAGGTTTCTCAAGGTAAATGATCATATTGTCAGCAAACAGTGACAGTTTGACTTTCTCTTTACTGATTTGGATGCCCTTTATTTCTTTATCTTGTCTGATTGATCTGGCTAGGACTTTCAGTAATATGTTGAAAAGGAGTGGTGAGAGTGAGTGTTCTTGTCTTGTTCCAGTTCTCAGAGGGAATGCTTACAACTTTTCCCCATTGAGTATTATGTTAGCTGTGGGTTTGGCATTGATGGATCTTATTACGTTGAGGTATGTCCCTTGTATGCTGATTTTGCTGAGAGTTTAAATCATAAAGTGATGCTGGAGTTTGTCAAATGCTTTTACTGCATCTGTTGATATATCATGTCATTTTTGTCTTTAATTCTGTTCATATGGTGTATCACATTTATTTACTTATGTAGATTAAACTATCCCTGCATCCTTGGTATGAAACCCACTTGATAATGGTGGATTATCATTTTGATATGTTGTTAAATTCAGTTAGGTAGTATTCTGTTAAGGATTTTAGCATCTATGTTCATCAGGGATAGTGGTCTGTAGTTTTCATTTTTGGTTATGTCCTTTCCTCATTTTGATATTAGGGTGATGCTGGCTTCATAGGATGAATTAGTGAGGGTTCCATCTTTATATTGTGGAAGACTGTCAAAAGCATTGGTACCAATTCTTCTTTGAATTTCTGGTAGAATTCTGCTGTGAATCCATCTGGTCCTGGACTTTTATTTGGTGGTAATTTTTAAATTACCATTTCAACCTCGCTGCTTATTATTGGTCTGCTCAGGGTCTCTAATTCTTCCTGATTTAAGCTAGGAAGGTTGTATATTTCCCGAAATTTATACATCTCTTCTAGGTTTCCTAGTTTATATGTGTAAAGGTGTTTATAGTAGCCTTGAATAGTCATATTTGTATTTCAGTAGTGTCAGTTGTAATATCTCCTGTTTTGTTTCATAATGAGGTTACTTGGAATTTCTCCCTTCTTTTCTGGGTTAATCTTGTGAATCGATGATCAATTTTATCAATCTTTTCATAGAATGAGCTTTTTATTTCATTTATTTTTTGTATCTTTTTGTTGTTGTTGTTCAGTTTCATTTAGTTTTGTTCTGATCTTGGTTATTTATTTTCTTCTGCTGGGTTTAGGCTTGGTTTGTTCTTGTTTCTCTAGTTCCTTGAGGTGTGACCTTAGAATGTTAGTTTGTGCTCTTTCTTTTTGACATAGGTGTTCAGGGTTAAGAACCTTGCTCTTAGCACGACCTTTTCTGTATCCCAGAGGTCCTGATAGGTTGTGTTATTATTATCATCCAGTTCTAAGAATTTTTAAATTTCCTTCTTGATGTCATTTTTGACCCCATGCTCATTCAGGAGCAGGTTATTTAATTTCTATGTATTTGCATGGTTTGGAAGGTTTCTTTTGGAGTTGATTTCCAGTTTTATTCTACTGTGATCTGAGGGAGTGCTTGATATAATTTTAATTTTCTTAAGTTTATTGAGGCTCATTTTATGGCCTATCATATGGTCTGTCTTGGAAAATGTTCCATGTGCTGTGGAATAGAATGTGCATTCTGTGGCTGCTGGATGAAATATTCTGTATACATCTTTCAAGTCCATTTGTTCCAAAGTATACTTTAAATCCATTGTTTCTTTGTTGAATTTTTGCCTTGATGATCAGTCTAGTACATCAGTGGAGTATTGAAATCCCCACTACTATTGTGTTACTGTCTATCTCATATTTTAGGTCTGTTAGTAACTGTTTTATAAATTTGGGAGCTCCATTGTTAGGTGCATATATGTTTAGGATTGTGATATTGTCCTGTTGGAGAAGGACTTTTACCATTATATAATGTCCCTCTTTGTCTCTTTTAACTGCTGTTACTTTAAAGTTTGTTTTGCTTATCTAATAATAGCTATGCCTGCTCACTTTTGGTGTGTATTTGCAAAATAAAATTCCATTTTCCACCCCTTTACTTTATATGAGTCTTTACGTGTTAGGTGAGTCTCCTGAAGGCAGCAAATAGTTGGTTGGTGAGTTCTTATCAATCCTACAATTCTGTATTTTTTAGCTAGAGCATTAAGGCCACTTACACTCAATGTTGCTATTGAGATGTGAGGTACCATTATATCTTTATGCTATTTGTCATCTGTGTATCTTGTTTTTGTTTTTGCTTTTTAACTTGTATTTTTGTTTTATAAGTCCTTGTGATGTATTCTTTAAACAGGTTCTGTTTTGATGTGTTTTCAGGAATTATTTCAAGATTTAGAGCTCCTTTTAGGAGTCCTTGTAGTGGTGGCTTGGTAGTGGTGAATTTTCTCGGTATTTCTCTGAAAAAGAATGTATCTTTCCTTCATTTATGATACTTAGTTTCACTAGATACAAAATTCTTGGCTGGAAATTGTTTTATTTGAGGAGGCTGAAGATAGGGCCACAATCATTTCTAACTTGTAGGGTTTCTGCTAAGAAATCTGCCATTAATCCTATAGATTTTCCTTTAAAGGTTGCTTGTGCTTTTGTATCACAGCTCTTAAGATTCTTTCCTTCAGCTTAACATTAGATAACCTGATGACAATGTGCCTAGGCAATGATCTTCTTCTGATGAATTCCCAAGGTGTTCTTTATGCTTTTGTACTTGGATACCTAGGTCTCTAGAAAGACCAGGGAAGTTTTCCTCAATTATTCCCCATAATACGTTTTCCAAACTTTTAGATGCCTCTTCATCTTCAGTAACACAGATTATTCCTACATGAGATTGACATTTTCTCTTGTTGCCCAAGCTGGAGTGCAATGGCATGATCTAGGCTCACTGGAGCCTCCATCTCTGTGGTTCAAGCAATTCTCCTGCCTCAGTCTCCCAAGTAGTTGGGATTACAGGCACCTGCCACCACACCTGGCTAACTTTTGTATTTTTAGTAGACATGGGGTTTTGCCATGTTGGTCAGGCTGGTCTCAAACTCCTGACCTCAGTTGATCCACCTGCTTCAGCCTCCCAAAGTGCTAGGATTACAGGCATGAGCCACCACACTTGGCCTCATATTTATTTCTTTGTCTTTGTTGGATTGACTTAATTTGAAGAACATGTCTTAGAACTCTGAATTTCCTTATTCTACATATTCAGTTCTATTGCTGAGACTTTCCAGAGCATCTTGAATTTCTATGTGTGTGTCCAATGTTTCCTGAAGTTTTGATTGTTTTTATCTTTATGCTATTTCCTTGAATATTTCTCCCCTCACTTCTTTTTTTCCAGATTTCCTTGCATTAGGCTTTGCCTTTCTCTGGTGCCTCCCTGATTATCATAATAACTAACCTAAATTCTTGTTCAGGTAAACCAAGGATTTCTTCTTGGTTTGGATCCATTGCTTGTGAGCTAGTGTGATTTTTGAGGGTTTAACCAAGTTTTGTCATATTATCAGAGTTGGGTTTCTGGTTCCTTCTCATTTGGGTAGGCTCTGTCAGAGGGAAGGTCTAGGGCTGAAGGCTGTTGTTCAGATTATTTGGTCCCACAAGGTGTTCCCTTGATGTAGTACTCTCCCCCTTTCCTATGGATGTGGCTTCTTGTGAGCCAAGCTGCTATGATTGTTATCTCTTCTGATTCTGGCCACCAAGCAAACCTTCCGGGCTCCAGGCTGGTCTGCGGGTTGCAGATGCACAGAGTCCTGTAAAGTGAACTCTCCATGGATCTCTTGGCCATAGATACCAGCACCTGTTACAGGGGAGGTGGCGGGGGTGGAGGAGGGTGAAATGGACTCTGTGAGGATTCTAAGCTTTTGGTTTAATGTTCTATTTTTGTGCTGGTTGGCCTCCTGCTGGAAGGTGGTGCTTTCCAAAGAACATCATCTTTGTTAGTATGGAGTGGAACCAGCAATGAGCGGGGCCCTAGAACTCTCAGAAGTATATACCCTTTGTTTTCAGCTACCAGTGTGGCTAGAAAAGGCCCACCAGGTGGGAGCAGAGCTAGGTGTATCTGAGCTCTGACTCTCCTTGGGCAGGTCTTGCTGTGGCTGCTATGGAAGTTGAGGGTGAGGTTCCCAGGTCAGTGGAGTCGTGTATCTAGGAGAATTATAGATGCCGCTGTGGAGTCATGCAGGGTGTCAGGGAAGTTGGGGAAAGCTGGCAGTCACAGGCCTCAGTCAGCTCCCACATAGTACGAAGGGCAGGTCTCACTCCCAGGTGCCCCGATCAACAGCCCCGAGTCTGTTTCCAGGAGGTGGGCAGGCAGGTCTTGAGAATGTTCCCCAGGCTATTTAACTCCCAGTTGCAAAGGAAAACAGGTCTTGGTTCTTACCTCACCTGTGGAGGAGCCTGCACACCAGATTTCTCAGCCTCCTCTGAGTTCTGACCAGGAGGCTTCTTGCCTGGTTCAAATTGTTACCAAGTGTACCTGGAGATTTCCTTCTCCTTGTAGCATTTCCTCCTGGGCCTCTGGTCACCCTCTTGATGGATTCCTGTGGTGCCAGGAAGGAATGGCCTGCCTGGGGACCCAGGAGGGCCCTCAGGGCCTTTCCTGCTGCTTTCTCTACCTGTTTCTTTCACTTCGCTCTGTAAATTCACTTAACGCAAGGTAAGATCTGAAACTTCTGCAAACAGACCTTCCATTTCCCTAGGGGAGGTGTGTGTTCAGGAGCAGAGAATCTCTATTTCCCATTTCTTCAACTGGGGAACTCACAGTATTTGGGGTGTCTCTCAGTTCCTGCAATAACAGTCCACTTCCTTCATAGTGTCTGTCTTGTTTTAGATTTAAACACATAGTCTATGTTTACTGCATACTATCTGTATTCTTTCCAAATGCTTATGTTGAAACCTAACACCCAATGTAATGGTATTAGGAGGTGGGGTCTTACAAAGGTGATTAAGTTATGAGGCCAGAACTTCATGAATGGAATCACTGACCTTATTAAAAGTGATCACAGAGATCTCTCTCACCCCTTCTGCCACGTAAGGTATAGAAAGAAGAGTGCAGTCTATGAACTAGGAAGCCAGGCCCTCACCAGACGCCAGCCTATCGGTGCCTTGATCTTGGATTTCACAGCTTCTAGAAATATAAGAAATAAATTTCAGCTGTTTATAAGCCACCCAGTTTAATGTATTTTGTTTCAGCAGCCTGAACAGACCAAAGACAATGCTTTTTCCAACTTTAACCTAGGAGGTTAACTGCAAATTTACATTTATTCTGAGATAATTTTTCTACAGTGTTCTGATATAAAATGTGTTATACAATTTGTTAGTATATCTAGACAATATTAAATCTTGTATTATTTATCACACTAGTGCTGATACTAAAGAACAGTGAAGTTAAATTGAAAGCCCAGCATCAACAGAAAAACCGTTAATAAAATTCATTTTTCTTGATTCTATTTGAGGATCCTGTATGATACCTCACTCTATGGATATTCTCTATGGATAGATAGATATTATTATATATTCAATCATTTGAAATTATTCTATTTTGAAGTTAAGTGATTCTGAAGTATCAATAGATATTTTTATCATTTGTCAAGAAACGTAAACACGTAAGAGATAAACAAATACACTGTGCCTTCATTAATTTAATAAATACATATTAGGTAGATTTTTTTATGCATAGTAATTTTCTTCCCATTCATGAATTCAAATAATAGTGGAGATTTAGAATGCCCAAATGTCCAATTTAGAAATTATGATATTGTGTGGTGCATACAGATACATATATATTAATTTGAGTTATTTAAAAAATGAGCCTATAACATTATGTTTCTATTATTAGTTACTCAGATATAGAAAGGTAAAAAGGAAAAATTATTAACAAGAGTTCAGAAAATCCATTTCCAGTCTTTCTGCCCCATAGCTGTAATCCTGATTTCTCACTAGCCACTCAGAAGCCATACCATCTATGAAGTTATTGCTTAATCTTTGGGGTGCCTCAATTTTTCATTTATCATATAAAAACTTTAGATTAAGTAATCTCCAAGTTGTATGAATTTTAAAATCCTTTTTGTCTGTATAAATCATTTGGAGTCAGAGCTGGCAGGAATCACTGTGAATATCTTATTCTCTTTTATATTCTTAGCTAGTACATTTGATCAGGTAAAAGGTACATTTTCTAGTTTCAGAGATGGAACCAGATCAATGTCTTGTTATCTGCATCCTGTGATTCTTTGTGCATCTTTTTACACCTCTATAGATGTTTAAAGACAAAAATAAAATCACAGGATATAGATAAAACATGATTCTCCTCCTGCACTCTCAAGCAGGAGAGAAGAAAGTGGAGAGATACAGATTTTTGGAGAGGAAAGAGTAAAGGATTTGTTACCATTTCAAGCAGATTTCCTTCTTTGCTGATTCAGAAAAATAGTCTCAAAAATGAGTCTTCTGACTTGTTGTTATGTCTTGGTGCACTTTTCCAATAGTATAAACACAATTTTATAGAGTACCTTTAAAAATGATTACTCAAGTTTTCTTCCTTTTATGTTAGGCTGAGGTCAAGAAGACAGTGAATTAACGCTTACAAAACAAATCCTGTGTTTTTCTGGCAGAGTTTATTAGACAATTTGAATAATTAAACTTGTTGGTTGATACTTTCAAGAATCAGGAAAGAGAAAAGAAAAAGAACTAGGAAATTGAGGTGAGAAAAGTAGATTGACTTGAACAATGTCACAGAAATAATACACATTAGAGCTTCATGCATACTGGAAGTCCTCCAAACTTAAGAATCTATAGGCTCATGCTGCAATAAACTGGGTTTACTAATAGGCATCCATAGTAATAGTATTTATATGTATAATGATTTTCATGATCATGATGATTATTAGATGTGTCAAAAACACCTGAAGCCATACCTGGATCTCTAAGTTTACTATAATTTCTAATTCCTGGACTCCTTTCCTGACTTATTTTCATGTCTTCTAGGGTTTGCATTGATTGACAGTTTTCCTTGTCTTTTAACTTATTCCTGTGAATTTCTATTTTTATGTATTTTTATTTTTAACATGGTAAATGCGTTGCATGCCTAACCAGTGATATATCAAAAGCTTTCTTCAGATATACCTTCAAGACCAGTGGTCACAAAAATACTTGTTAAAGAAATATTGTCTGGGTGCGGTGGCTCACACCTGTAATCCCCAGAACTTTGGGAGGCAGAGGCAGGCAGATGACCTGAGGTTGGGAGTTCAAGACCAGTCTCACTAACATGGAGAAACCCCATCTTTGCTAAAAAATACAAAATTAGTTGGGCATGGTGGTGCATACCTGTAATCCTAGCTCCTCAGGAGGCTGAGGCAGGAGAATCGCTTGAACCTAGGAAATGGAGGTTGTGGTGAATAGAGATCAGCTACTGCATTCTAGCTTGGGAAACAAGAGCAAAACTCCGTCTCAAAAACAAAAAACAAAAACAAATATCTACAAAATTTATTTCCTTGCTTTTTATTGAAAAATGAAATTTTATGTATTTTTAATCTTGTTATTCTATTTACTGAATTCCTGGAACACTTAGTAATAATTTGGCTTTTATTTTAGACAAACCACATCTTATTTAAAATTGGCTTTATTTGATAATATCTAATACTATTTTCTTGCTCACAAATTTTTTGTTCATCATAATTTAAGTATTTGACAGATAAAATCATCTCCATCAAGGACTCAGACTGTCCAGGTTTGAATTTCACTCTAGTGCACATTAGAAAGCCTAAATTATATACTTACCATGTTTATACCCTAGTTTCTTTATCTACAAATTGATGACAATTGTGAAATCTTCCTTAGACTCCTATAAATATAATAATATAAAAGTTTTTATAAAGATAATAATACAAATATAAAAGTGTTTATGAATATAATAAAAATTGTTTTGTGGTTTTGGACTGATAATACTTAATAAATATTGGCTCTTTATTAGTAATAATAAATAATTATCAGGATAAAGTCATTCAAAGTTTATTTTATAATTAATTAATATTGCCAAACGTGAGGGCAATTGCATAAAGCATTATGTAGTCCTTGTAAAATAAGAAACTACCTTTGTCCACATATATATATAGCATTTTTCTAGAAAGAGAGCTTTGTAAGTGATTTTTTTTTTACTAGTATCAGTTTTGGTGAAGTTTTTCTTGATTCTAATATACTCTGCAAGTTTCATGTGGTTTTGTTAAAGTTCCTGTGAAGAACTCTGTAACTGAAATTGAAAAATCGACTGACCTTATGTCATTTCAGATTTAGTTCCAGAGAGAGGATAACATAATCAGAATGAGTAAGGAGTAGACTATTGATATACATGACAATAAATAAGTATATGAACATAACAAAAGGAAAGAAAGTTCATTAAATGGTGTGACTAGGCTTTGCAGCAAAATTTGAGGCTCACCTGGAATGAACATTAATTAAATTAGTTCACTTAGTTAATTTGAAGACATTTTTAGAGGTTAAAATTCCAGCTTCCGAATGGATCTAAGCATTTGTTGGAAAAAAAACCTGTGACTCAAGTCAAGATTGTACCAATACTGTAACCTCACCAGTTTTTTTTTTAACATGATGCCATTGGTCTCAAATTGGATATAGAAAAAGCAGTGGTGAGAACTGAGTCTAACATATTCTGTCTTGCATTAAATTTATTTTTCTATATGCATTATTTCTCCTAATTCCTATCATGGTGCTTTGAATATATTAGTGGTTATAAATAACTTGGTATTATCCTGATGTGTCTAATAAGAAAGATCCGAACTGGCTATCTAAAAATGACACAAATTACTAAAAATGATAAAAGACTATTATTTATTTGATAGAGAACCCATACCTCCAACTTCATATATAAAACATTATTTTTTATTTGTATTTGCATTTATATTGATCTTCTTACAATGTTTTCTTTTATTTTACATATATGTCTTAAGAGTGTTTTCTGCTTTCTTTGCAATAAACCAAATTTATATCACTTCCCTGTTTTCCTTTTTGTTTAGTGATTACCTTAAAGATTATATGTGAATTCTTGCATTATAAGAGTAATACAAATTATGAGTAATAAAAATATAATGCAAATATTACTCTTGCCCCTTTCCAACAATGCTACAAACTTCAAACACTTTATCCCCATGGGCTGTACTCCTTTTCTTTCAATAGAACCATGCATTTTGATTTACCTATATTTGAGGCCATGCGAAACATACTATCACTATTTTATATAGTTAGCGTTCATTTATATTTATTCATATATTTAAGTAATCCTATTTTCTTGATTCCTTTAGGCATTTTTATGTTTTTGTCTGAAATCATTTTACTTCTTCTGAACAGTATGCTTTATTTTTTTCTTTTAACACCTTAAAGACACCAATAAATTTTTCTGTTTTCTTCCATATTATTTCTACAATGAAGGTTTCTTCTAACAGTTTTAAGATTCCTTTGTCAGATGGGTAAACTGCAAACATTTTTTCCCATTCTGTTGGTTGCCGATTCACTCTAGTGACTGTTTCTTTCGCCATGCAGAAGCTGTGGAGTTTGATTAGGTCCCATTTGTCTACTTTGGCTTTTGTTGCCAATTCTTTTGGTGTTTTGGTCATGAAGTCCTTGCCTACTCCTATGTCCTGAATGGTTTTGCCTAGATTTTCTTCTAGGGTTTTTGTGGTGCTTGGTCTTATGTTTAAGTCTTTAATCCATCTGGAGTTAATTTGAGTGTAAGGTGTCAGGAAGGGGTCCAGTTTCTGCTTTCTGCACATGGCTAGCCAGTTTTCCCAACACGATTTATTAAACAGGGAATCCTTTCCCCATTGCTTGTTTTTGTCAGGTTTATCAAAGATTGTATGGTTGTAGATGTGTTGTGATGCCTCCGATGCCTCTGTTCTATTCCATTGGTCTATATCTCTGTTTTGATACCAGTACTATGCTGTTTTGATTACTGTA
>CM052649.1:93310623-93337224 GCA_028533165.1 Leontopithecus rosalia | reverse complement strand
TCTTGCATGTTCTGCACATGTACCCCCAAACCTAAAATGCAATAAAAATTTAAAAATAAAATAAAATAAAATAAAATTGTAAAAAAAAAAAAGATTCCTTTTTCGTCTTTTTTTTTTAACAGTTATTCCAAAGTGAGCAAAACAGATGTTACAAGATGATTCATTGATTCATACATATAATGTTCATTCAAAGTACAAGTTGGGTCAATACATTTTAATGTAATAGAGTACAAAAAGTTTGATGATATTCTTTCACATTCCACATTACAACTATCTTTTGAAAACTACTGAGTTTTACAGAGATATTGTTGGTCTATATCAAATAAAAATAACCCCGGTTATCTGAAAAAAATGTTGTAATCCAAATACCCCTCCATTTTCTAACTACATAATTATTTGAGCCCAGGTTTCCTTTATATACATCTACCAAAACAATATATCATAGCAGATTAAATTCAGAAGCAGTTATGATAATGCAACTGTCTTTCAGCAAACAAAACATGAAATATATTTGCTAAAATGTGAAGCAATGTCACTTTTCTCATTAAATTTTGTTTCAGAAAATATAGTTGTTTTCAAAATATAATTGTTTCATCAGTATATGTTGTTACAATAATAGAGGCATTATTATTTATTAAACGAATTTCATACACGTTTTGTATATTTCATGGTTTTGATTTCTAATACATTTAATATGGTTATAAATTATTTTAATTATGTTAATAATTACTTATATTTATATTAGCATACATGTAGTTTTTAAAAGAGAGTAAAGTTTAAAAACACATGTAAGATGTGCCTACATGTGTTCTTCTTTGTATCTGATTGGGATCCTTAGCACTTCTTAAATGCTTGAGTTGGTATTGATTAACCACTGTGGAAACTTCTTCATCACTCACTAATTTTGCTATGTTCAATTCTGTCTCATCTTTTTCTGTAATTGCAATTAAACATGTTAGACTTTTTACTATGTTGTACAGGTCCTATGTGCTCTTTTTCATGTATTCTACTATTTTTTTGTCTCAGTTTGGATTTTTTTTCTATTGACTTGTATTTTATTTCCGGAGCCCCATCATGTGCTGCTTATTCTATTTCTGTACTTGCCTACTGAGCTATAATTTTATGTATTAGATTGTTCACTTTTAGAATTTCCATTTGACCCTTTTTTTAAATGCAAACAGTGCACATGTTAGACAGTCTACTTAACGAAATTCTTGCATATCAGAACTGTCTTTGTTCTGCACAGCTCTTCAGTCATTGAAATCTTGCAAAGCAGTTAGCATGGTGGCATGCAAAATAAGTACTGCTGGTATTCCAATTATCTTCTGACATTTTGCATATTTTTCTTTACTTCCTAGAACATTTGAATGATATTTAAAATTCCTTCTCTTAATTACTGCAGTGATACTCGAAATGCTAGCTTGTGATGAGATAATGAGTTTGCTTCATAATATAAATTGACTACATTATTGTTCAATTCAGTATATTTTGTATTAATATCAACAATTTCAGTGGTGAAAGCAATGCATTAGTCTGTGCTCTGGCAGAAACCCCTTAACTTCTTGACCTTATCACATTCTCAATACAAGTGATATTATATGGTTTTGTGTATTGCTTAAGAACCTTACTTTATACACTTCTATTTTTCTAATTCTTGCTTTTGTGCTAAAGTTATACAATTTATCTTTACAAATTTTATAAACCTCAAAATGCATAGATATTTTAAATAATGGATTAGCTTTTAAATTGATATAAATTATGAAAATTTACATAGTTTGTATTTTTCTCAAATATTTACAAAATCTAATATCATTTTTCTTTTGCATAAAGAGCTCTATTCAACATTTCTTACAATGCAGATCTTCTGAGAATTAATTATTTTAGTTTTTGTATGCCTGAAAACTTTTAATTAATCTTCAGTTAGAAAGATATTTTCACTTGTTATAGTTAATAGTTTATTTTCTTTCTACTTTTTCAGGAGTTTAAATATGTTTCTCCGGTATGTTCTGGTTTGTTTTCAAGAACTTAGCTGTCATCCTTACCTTAGTTCTTCAGTATATAATATCTCCTTTCTCTGGCTGTTTAAGAGTCTACTCTATCATTTGTTTTAAATACTATATAATACAACTTATAATTATCATACTGAGTACACTATGTTTCATTGAATTTATTGAATCTGCATTGAAGTTCATATATGATAAGTGAAATAAATCAGGCATGGAAAGGAAAATACTACATGAATTCACATATATGTGGAATATAAAACAGTCAAATATACAGAAATAGAGAAAAAGACAGTGGCTATCAGCTGTGGAGGGTGCCTTTGGGAAGAAACAGTGTGATATGATCAGAAGGTACAACCAGGTATGTAGGATGAATGTCTGGACAGCTAATGTAAAGCATGAGGATTATAGATAACAAAATTATACCGTATTTCAGATTAATGCTATATGAATAGGTTTTAGCTACTCTTGCCACAAAAATAACCAAAAAAAGGGAAATATGATAGCTATATTAATTTACTTCACTATAGTAACTTTATCACTATTAATATGTATCCCATAATATCAAGGCTGTATACCTTAAATATACATGATAAAATTTATTTTAAAAAAAGAAAGCCCACACATTCTTGCAGAAATAAAATAATCATTAAATTTAAATTTTTTTCAAAAAGTTTTCATTACCCTTCTCTTTTTTTCAGGGACTTAGATCACATATATAATTATGTTATTTATATTATATATTATGCCATTAAAAGATGTTCTGCAAGTTTTTGGTGCTCTTATTTTTTAGTTCCTTTTTTATTCTGTGACCTTCATTTGGATAATTTCTATTGCTATGTCTTCAAGCTTACTAATTTTATCTCACCTACCCTTCATCTTTATTCTTAACTACTTTTAACATTCGGTGTCATCATCTTCATCTCTGAGAGTTTGATTTGGATCTTATGAGATTTTGATTCTGTAAATTATAAGGTTTTTAACTATGTTGTTTAAAAAATGAAATATTTCTAATTTCTAATTTTTTTTTATTGACATTGGTTACTAAGAGTTGGTTTCTGTTCCATCCCACCTGGCAAAGCCTCTTACCTAAGAGTGAACTGGTCTGCCACAGAGCTACTGCTCAGAGAGACCAAAAAGGTGTTCGTGTCCCCTTCCCGGTCCAGATTCAGTGGTACCGAGATGACGACGTTCTCGTCCAAGCTCACCAGGGACCACTTCAGATCATCTTCGGTTGGGTGGACAACCACAGTCTCAATCCTTTCTCTGGCTGGAAACGCTTGCTGGGGGCTCTCCAGGCCAGAGTGGATGTTGTTCTCCCACTTGCCTTCCTCCTCCAGAGGACACTGGCCAGTCTTGTCGGCTGGGTAAAATGTGAAGAAGAGCTCCATCGCAGTTGCCCCCAGTAGGGCTGGGATCTCCTCCTCTGGCTCCAGGTCCAGGCCTGAGCTGAACCACTCGGGCAGCAGCTCCAGCTCTGCCACACACAGCCCCGGGGCCCCCTGCAGCTGACAGCTGGCTGCCACTTCCCTGGCCTCGGGGAAGGCAAACATCTTGACACAGGGTAGATCTTCAGTAAGATCGCTGTCATCCCAGCCCATGCCAGTGACATAAAACAAGGTCTGCACTTTGGGTCTGGTGGAGTAGATGGAGCTGTCGAGGATGTGGGATTTCAATTTCCAGTTGAAGGGAAACTTGTCCATGTTTCCAAAGGCTGTGGATGTCAACAAGAGCTCCTGGGGGATCATCTCCACAGAAAACGGGCCACAGCTGGCATTGATAACAGGGGGTGTCCTGGCTCGGTAGATGAAAAATGGCTCCACCCGGGCCTGCAGACTGGCATTCCTCGTGAGATCTTGGTTGGCTTCTTTAAGGAAGAAGGACTCCTCTGCCTTGGAGATGTGTAAGCTCGAGGGGAGGTAAGCCGGGAGCGAGGAGAACTTCTGCAGGCTATCCACAATCCCTCGACTCTCGGTCAACTTGCTGGGGAAGCTCATCATCCACATGTGAGCAGAGAGGACTCCTTCTTGTGATTACAACATTATCTTGAGATATTCTGTAATTTTTCCAATCATTTATGTGGTTCTTTACTTAGTAATGAGTAGTTTCCTTCTATACATACACTACTCATTAGTTAGCTGATTCCTTGAAGGGAGACCCTCTTGAGACATCAGCAGTTATCTTTTTATGCAGGACTTTTAACTTTGGTAAATTGCTTTTAGAACTTGCCCTACCTAGGCCACGCTAAATTGTCAGTTGTTCTTGTCTCTTGAAATCACAGGCTTCACTTTTGTTTCCCTACCATACACCGGGACCTGGAAAGTTTTTAGGTGGTAAGTCAAAACAATTTTAGGATTAAACCTATTAGCTTGAGGTCACTATCCTTTGTTACCTGGTGATCTATCTTATACAAACCATTGCTTCATATATTTGGCCTGTTTTTTCTCCTTTTTTCAGGTAGTAGGCTAAACATGATTTCTGTTGTTCTATCTTGACCCAAGCCAGAAGTCCAAAAACTTTTGTGTTTTTCTGGAGTTTTGAAGTGTATGATGTATCTATTTTAAATATGAATGAGCAATGCTACTATTTAAGATTTTTTAAAAAACTATAGAATGGATTATCAGCATATCAATATACAATTTTTCATGAATTATAATTTCTTGAATGATATCTCTTTTTGGAAGATCTGGTGACTTTGATATTAGATTAAACTATCTTCATTTCAGTAAAATTTCACTGAAGATGCAGGTACCATTATATTTTAGAATTTTACTTATAGTAATTTCATATAAACAAATGATCAAAACTGATTTTAAAAGTCCATGCTAGTAGATATTTACTGTATATGTCTCATAAGGCAATTTAAAATTCTAGTCTTAGGTTACAGACACAAAACATTTATAATCATTATGATTACCTATTAAAAACAGACCCATGTGTAAAACTAGCATTATTTTTTCACTGATTCGTAGCAGATATGACATAAAAACTAAAGCAATAATAACAAAAAAGCTAAGGCTGTTAAAAAGAGACTGCACGTATAAAGATGCTTTAATCAAGAGAAATTGATGTGAAAATAGTCACCTAATAGGAAGATTTGTATGGTATCCTTAATGTCAAACACAATATAATTTATAGAGAAGATTCCACTCTTCATTCTGCTATGAGTAACAATTTAATGGAAAAGATAAAAAACAAAAAAGTTTTATATTTACTTCTAGACTATTATGTCTTATTCATCCACTGAAAGGTAAAAATAGAAATGTTTCTAGATTGGCATAAATTTTTTGGATTTGTGGTTAATAAATATATAAAAATAAAGTGACTTTCATCATCCACAGAAAATAGTGAGTAAATATTTTCCTTGCATATAAATTGCAATATTTACATTTTAAACATTTTATAAACGGTAAACGAATATAAGGTCATTATGAAGTGAATTTTACGTACATACCTGTTTTGAAAGTTGTCTAATTATTTTTCTAGTGTTATACATTTACAGAAACTTCATTGTCAAAATGATAGCTAAATAAATATGTAGGCTTGAATATAAATAGCAGTTCTGGCAAGTTTATAGAAAATGTGTAGATCCTAATAATGGAAAAATTATAAGTGTTTTAGGACATTCATTAAGCAATTAGCTTTATACTTCAAATTTGTTCCCCCAAATCCCTGGTGGTTACAAATTTACACTAAAAATATGCTCTACTCATGTCTGAATATAAGAATAACTATTTAAAATTAAAGATATAAAACATGTAAAAGAAAATGACTACTATGGTTGTTAGCTTAAGATTGTCTCCTCATACCCCCTTTTCCTTTGCTTTTTCATAATCTGAGGGAATTAGAGCCTAACCTAGTTGAATAAACTAGTCAAAATACATCAATTCAAGACCAATATGAAGCCCAAGACAGACAAGGTGGGCATACCCAGTGATGACACATGGTATCATCATTTCCATTTTCTCGGCAAAACTTACTCCAAAAGACAGAGTCTAAATGATTGTTTCCTCCTTCTCTGTCCATTTCCAAGAACCTTTTCTAGAAACAATGTGTTGTTTAAGCTGTTTTTAATTATTTGATGTTCATCTCAAATTTCTCCTTTGCTTTATGTGTAAATCTTGGTAGCATATAATCGCTGTATTACTTTTATAATTCATTGTGCCAATTTATGTTCATTTCAGTCAGTTTAGGCAATGATGCTTAATAACTTCCCTAACAGTATTTCTATATTTCTTTTTCAAAATATATAATATTCATTTTGAGTGCATTGAATTTTGTCTTCTAAATGTAAATTTCAATTTTTAGAAGTATTATTACTAGTTTTAATCATTTGAATCCACTCTCATGACTTATCACACCTTATTTCTCTCTGTTCTCCAAAATACTCCTTCTGCTCACTTGAAAGATTATTTACTTTCACAAACTCTCACTTCTGTTGTGTAGCTTACGTATGATATTTTCCTATTTGGAATACCATTCTCTCTCAACTTAATATCTTAAATAAATCCAGTATATATCCTTAAAAATCTCCTTTATTATTTATTAAATCTCAAGAATTCAACAACATAGGCCATTAAAAAGAAAAGAAATGTGAACTCTGAAATGATGGTAATATAAACAGGAAAAGAGATGGGCATCTAGGCCAAAAGCAGATTTCTTGGAGAATATAATCTCTGATTTGAGTCATAATACATGATTGAATAATTAATAATATTTGATACCTACTCAAGAATTCGTGTATAAGTATCAAGTATTCTTCCTTTTGACTTGTTTTAGAAAGAAATAAATCTATGTTCACTACAAAAGAAGGTCATATGTACCACTAAACCAAGGTACAAATGCCTGATGTGAAAATACAAGTATGTTCCAGTGACATTCACATAAGAAACTGCAGGTAGTTCATTATGGTTGGAACCCAGAGCACAAGGCAAGAATAGCAGCAGATGCCAGTAAACCAGGAAGAGGGGACAGATCAAGGAGGATTCTTGTGGCATGCTGAGGAATTCATTTTATATGCATAATATAATACCAAACATTTATAATATTTGTTGGTAAGGAAGCTAGAAGCAGAATTAAATTTCCTTTGGTCAAAGAAAATAATGTTTCTGCCCGATTTTTGATATATATTGAGTCATTTTCCAATGATTATTATTTGATTCACAGCAAAAGGTATAACTATTTTTAAAAAAGTTTATTTTGAAGAAAACTAAAATTCTTTAATGGTTTTTATGTAACACAAGCATTAAGCTGCAAGTTTTACTGATGTACTAAAATATATAGACATTAGGTATTTATGGATGATAGTTTAGGACTTCTTGTAATTACTTAAGAGCATGTATAAACTAGGTATAGAAGGTTAAGATAATAGTTAATAAAGTCTAATTGTGTCTTAAGCATTAAATATGAATTAGAATGTGAAGATGTCTCTCTTAGAAGTTCTCTTCTTGTGACCCTGAATATCTGTAATTCTGTTTTTAAGATTTTTTTAAGAATTTTGAATATTAGACTCATGAATACATTGTGATGAACTGAATATTATAGGGTGTTGGCAATAGAAGAAATATTGGAATATCAGGGAAGAGTGTTAGGTTTTAGTCATAAGCAGCTGAATGGAGCCTTATGAAGGATTAGAGAATAACAAAGAATCATACGGGACAGTAAGGGGTTGAGAAACATTTAAATATTGAAATTGAATAACCTATAGAATATCCAAGAGCAGAAGGTCAACAAGTGAATGATAAATAAGTTTGCCAGCTATCACTAACGAAATATAAATTTAAAAAAATATCTAATAAGAAGTTGTCAGTGATTACCAAAAATAATGTATTTCATAGTACAGAGAAAAAATAACAAATTCCAAATCTTAGATTGTATGCTTAAAGGATATTAAAGAATAATCCTATTTAAAACCAGAATCAAAACCAAAATTATCTGTATTAATATTAACATATAGATGTTTAAATAAGGAAAACAGACTTGTAAGCTTTCATTTTCTCTGGGATTTTTTTCAAATGGAAATGCAAAATAAATCTTTCACTTTTAATTCAATTACTTATTTTTTACTTTAAAAGACACAAATATATAATTTCTTCAGCAAAACAACTGAAATGGAAGATGTACAGTTAAGTATAATACAAAGCTTGAGAGATGTATATTATTAAAGAAAAGGAACTTTGGAGAACAAATGGTTTATTTCAGATATATTCTGGAATGGTCATTAAAATAAACCTAAAAAGACAAAACTTTTCTCTGTATCAGTTCTTTCAGTTTTGATCATCTACTTCTTTCTTTCCTTTTCCATCTTTTACTACTTCTCAATCATGTCCTCTGAAGCCATGTTCTGAGTGAAGATGGAAAATAAATAGTAATACTCAGATCATGCAATGTTAGAACCACTGATTGATTATTCCAGAATAAGCCATTGTTAATTTTTATCCCAGAGAACTAATCTATTCTTTTAGTAAATACAGAGTTCACTTACAATCGCATTTTTTTTCCCTGAAAATAACAGTATTTTTAATGTTACTTTTCTGAAAGTGGGTCTGGTTTGAGATTACTGTTTTACCAAATTTAGTCCGCTTAATCTGATTATGTTAGAAGCAACAAGCTAAATGGGTGTAAACATAGACTGGGGTTCAGATACTTATATTTAATTCTCAACCTATTATCTTTATCATAGAGCAAAATAGCGATAAATAGGTAATAAACAAAAACGTGCACTGATGAAGACAAAGAAAGCAAATTTTCTATTACTTTATTATTTTAACAATTTTAAGTTGAGTCAAATAATAAGTTTGTAAGAAGTTTCCAGGAAGTATATCCCATGGCTTAACGTCAGCATTCCAAAGAAATTCTTTCCTTTTAAAAAATGTCTACCATTAAGAGAGCAATTTCGTATGATTGTTATCAACTTGGTTTTTCCCCAAATCTACAAAGCAGCTACTGTCAACCTTTCAACGTTTACTGAAAATAACCCTTCGTCAGAGCACCTGGATTCATATACAGTACTATTTCGCCATTAAGTTTGAAGACTTGATTCATGTACCCGTGAACCTCCGAAATTTCTTACCATTTTCCAACCTTTTAGTGATTTAGGAGAGAGTGAATAACGTATGTAGCAACTAAAAAGTCATAATCAAAATGACCACTTTTTTTTAAGAAATGATGAGAATTTTTCTACCTTCAAAAAAGTGAGAAGCTTTTCTCCTTAACTTTATGAGGTTAGTGGAGAACCAACTGACTCTCCAATAAATGTATATTACAGAATAATTTGGAAAGCTGTTGCTAGAATTATTTTTCAATTGTTTTAAAAAATAAAACTATGAATTAAGCATGGACTGATTTGCCCTCATATAGCTATGTCTAGAATATTGCTTTCTTCATATGTAAAAATGTCCTTAATCATGGGCTAATTTTTACTTTGTGATGTATACTTTGCAATTTTCTAACAAAGCTTAATTCAGAGTTGCTATTGTTAAAATTTGACAGAAGGGCTGCAAATATATTAAATTGTGTAGAAAGTAGACTGACAAAATACATTCAAAAATGATATTTGAAATAGGAAAGAAAAATTACATATAGCAAACATCTCTTAAGAACTCTATTATAAATTAAACAGGAAAATTAGAGGATCTTCAAACATAAAACATCTAGACAAGAAAAATAAGATCTTGATTCAAGTCTTTTATCATTATTTACTAGATAGTCTTAATAAAGAAAAAGACACTCTAAATTTATTTTCTAGAATTGGAAATTAATGTAGCATATTTTTCCTAGAAAACTTTAGATTAAAAGATCTAGTTAATGATAAAAGTGCATGAGAAATCATTGATTTATCCTTGAATGTACCAAGTTAAAAATCAAGATCTTTTCTTTGTTTCTTATAAATTACTTTTCTATATTACACAGAGAAAAGTATAGAATTATCAGACAGTATCTCAGTTATATTCTCTATTTTGAGAGATAAAACAAGTCTGATAGCTTCACAGGAGGCCCAAGTTTGGTTCCTGATCATTCCACTGTCACTATTATAAAAAAAATGGTTTTCTCTTTGTGATCTCTTTTACTTCTTCATTATGTTTTATTTCTACTTATCTGATGCAAGTTACCAACATTAGAGTTCCAAATAGTTATAGAGGTTAAAAGATACTTTAAAAATTACACAGTGAAAATTATGTGAATTTTGGTAAATTTAAGGCAAATAATGTTAAACCTTGGAGCCATTCTTTAAGACAAGCCTACCTCCTTCCTGAGTAGTGAGGTTCTTTGCCAACTTATATTTCTGTCTCTCTAGTATGTTCTCTCTCTCTCTTTTCACTTTCTCTTTGATGATGCAGGACACTTGTATTTATTTCATTTCCTTGTAATAATGTATTGTGTTTGCTGTTGGGCAAGATATTGCGTAAATTATCACACGAAGTGTCTCTCTATAGACCGTATTTATTTTTCTCATCTAAATGATTAAGTCTCCTCAGAACTCTTCAGATATTTTCTTCCTGCCCTTAATTATCTTCAATTTTAGTTCCTTTTATTTAAATATCTCTCCCTCCTGAAGTGTCTGAGACCAAGGCTTCCACTTGTTTAATAGCTGTCTTTTGATAGTTCTTAGATTCATCCCATATCAATGGGTGCCAAATCACTAGATGTATACAAGATAACTCTTTGGCATAACAGAATGCAGAAAATATAATCTCTATTTGATTATGAAATGTGATATCCATTACATCTTATTACAGTGAGAAAATATATAACATAATCTTTTCATTCTGGAAATGTATATATTTAAGAATATATGTAAGACTGATAAACTGATTCAAACATTCACGTTCAAAACAGTATGCAGAAAAGGCACTTATTTTGTTAATGCTCATATTTCACTACGAAAACCTTATCATATGCATTTAAAACACATACCAGGGCTTTAAAATTCAAAAAATTTGCACAAGAAACTAAAAATACTTGATGTTAATTAACTACGTAAAGAGGATTAAACAGTGCTAAGAAATGACCTTTGCCTTAATCAGTAGTACACTTTTTAAAAAATGTTAAGAAAATAGAAATAAAATGATAAAAATCATTTTTGCTAAGAGGGGTATTAAGAAAAATGTTTTGATTATTTAAATTCTATGGGTAATATGCTTGCTGCTGGTCATTTAATTATTGGAGAAGAAGCTGAGAAAATGGCCCCCAGCAGGCATGCAGATTCATCATTATGCGTATAGAATAGAAACTTAGCTAGGGTTTTTAAGATGTTATTTCTGCATAAAGAGAAAAGACCTAGCAAAAGCTATGTAAGAAAGGCTGAGACTGCACTAGTACTTGCTCAAAAGCTAACCAAGAATATTATACATTCCGCACAATGAAAACATGTGTTGTTGAGGGGAGGAGAAAGCATCTACAGCTGCCACTTGAAAGGAAATGTCTCAGGGTTTTTATGAGTGATCAAAATCACATTGGTTAATTATCCACATTTATTTTTGAGGAGTCCATAAGATTCATCAGTAAATATTCTTCACTTTGAGAGAAACATTACATTGCCACAGTGCATGTCACACTATCATATTGTTTCTGCAGAAGCTAGCAGCATGAACTGAGGAGTCTACAAGTATTATAATAAAACCGTAGTCCATCTGGATGCACGAGATAGTTTTAAGTTTCATTAAGCTTTTATTAGAATCATGACAACTGTTCCAGTCTATGTTCAGGGGCTTGTTTGTCCAGTTTCTCATTCATTTTATCAGAGGAAAAGTGCTGATAGTGTTCAAAATGACGAAAG
The DNA here is from genome assembly GCA_028533165.1 of Leontopithecus rosalia. Lineage (NCBI taxonomy): Eukaryota > Metazoa > Chordata > Mammalia > Primates > Cebidae > Leontopithecus > Leontopithecus rosalia. The sequence goes on along the minus strand of CM052649.1, from coordinate 93,325,443 downwards.
GCTATTATTTTGTAGAAGATTATGGATACCAAAAGTAACAACTTTCCGCTATGCCCATGAAGCTGAACTTGATCATCTTCCAATGGAATGCACTGTGATCTTTACTGCATTGCACCTCATTTCTACATATTTATCTATTTTTTCAAATTATTCTTATTGGTTTAAGAAAAAGCTCACCCTATAAAAATTAAAGACCCCAACTATTAACTTTACATAGCTAACCTATAATTAATAATAATAATTTTACCATGAATTTAATAACACTAAAATTTTAAGACCTGATAGTATTTCACAATCTAAACATCATAGAAATATTTCTGTTATCACCAAAAAAAAGTAAGGTTTTTTTTTAGTATAGTGGCTAACCAATAGTGTAGAAGTTCTTTAATACAAGTTCAGTAACTTGCTTGTACAAAAATATATTTAATGCTAATCGTTTAGTTTCTTCACATTTAAAATTAGTAAAATTGTTGATGTAGTTAAGCAACTATACCTGTTGATACATCTAGCATATCCATCACTGGTGTTAAACTGTCTTCATCTCAATATATTAGTACCCAGTATATACCAATCTTGTGGTAGTTTTGTTCTAGGAAAACTGGCCCAGTTCCTATCTCATCTTTCATAGTACACTGTAAATATCTTAATGAAGGAAAATAGTTTGAATCGTCTTTGAATCTCACATTGTTTCTTGCATATTAGCACATTGAAAGTTGAATAAGTAAATCAATGAATGAAGAAAAGATGTAATAAGTCATGAAATATAAATAAAAAAGACAAAAGCCAAACTTGGTGATGTGTCTAGCATGGTGACTAGCTAACAAGTGAGTTGAGAGCTAAAATGAACACTATCTGGAAATGCCTAAAAAGTATTTACCAGTGCACCTGCCATTAGAAGTGGATGTGGTAGTTTTAGGCACTGGTATATTATTAACCACAGTGAAAACTCTACTTCTGTTAGCTTCAGGTTAGGCAGCAGTATGATGGAAGAAGAAGTGGTAGAGGAATAATAAAACTTTTCTAATAAGTGAGATAGTAAATATACTTTGATCTTAGAGAGAACATTGTCATGGTCATGTAAAGCAATATCTTTGTTTAAATATTCATTTTGTTCCACTTAAATTTGTAGCAATAAAAACAAAATTGCTGCTTTGAGTCTTGACATGTTTTTATACACTTTAACAAAATTTACTATGTTTTAATACTTAGCACTTAGATATTTTAAATACAAGGTTAACAAAATATTTACAGTTTGAAAACCATAAAGAAGTACCAAACCATTTCCTGAATGGAAAGAAAGTTTATCTTACTGTGATGACTGCAATGCTATAATTTGGGACAAAACTTGGAGTGTTAGTCAAGAAACATGATTACGTTAGTAGTATTATTTACTGGAAAAATAGTAAAACAGACGCAAACCCTATAATGTTATAGCATCTACCAGTACAATATAAAATCTGGTACTCATTTGTGATATTTTAGCAGACATTCTAATATTCTGTTAGTGAATTGCTTTAATAGCATCACAGTCTGTGTTCTATTACTGACTTCCACGAACAGCATGAGACAATTGTTTTTTTGTAATGCATTTGTAGATCAAAGTGGTTTATCATATAAATGGCTATCCTTAGGAGTAGATAATTCTGATGAGATTTATCTAATTTATTTTTAGGAGATAAAAAAGTATCACTAGATTTCACAAAGCATAATTAAAATACTAATTGAAAATACCGTGCTACATGTATATCCACTGTCATCTCACATTTATAGAGTTCTGTCGGTATTTTAAACACATCTGGCCAGAACACAATAATGGCAAGACAATGCCATTGTTATCTTTATATTCAATACTGTAGAATGAAAGTTTGACAATTTCTCTTTTTAAACTATAAAAATAATTAATGACAAGTTAATATACAGTTAGTTTATTATAAAAATCGATAAAGGAATTAGCAAAAGAAGAGACATTAGAGTACATAATTAAGCTTCTTTAGATAATTTTATACATAGAATTAACACTGCCTATTAATTTTTTTTGTCTCACACTATTCACTATGTTAATCTTACAGTATGTGGACTAGATTATGATTGTCTGAATCAAGGCAATTTAACATGAACCACAGACTGGCTTAAAAAGTGAAATGATCTCAGTTTTGTTTATAGACTAGTGTTTTCTTAAAAAATGAATGAAAATAACGCAAGATATAACGTTTATGTTTAAAGAAATGGAAACTAGTTGCAATTAGAAAACTGTTTTATGTATATAAAATTAATTTACAATTCATTATAAAACTTGATGCTGCTTCCTTCTACAACTGTATTCAGTAATGTGACTTTACACTGTCCTTACTATAATTAAGGAGCATTGTAATTTTCTATTAGCATTATAAATCAAAGGGAAATATTCTGCTTATCACTTCCAGAGAACACTGTCAACCATATGTGTGATATTTTATTATGTCATCAAATTAAGAAACAGAAAGTTACCAATCCCATAGCTAAGGTGTTTTATTTTTATTTAAATTTTAAAATTTATCAGGACATTACATAGCTTGCAAAATGTCAATTTTTAGGTGCATGATAAGAAACAGACAGAAACCGTACAAATAACATGTGAGCATATTATGTACAAAATACCCTGTTACTGCCATTTTCATATCTTGTCTTTGCTGGTTTACTGATTTTCTTTTGTTTCATAGTATGCTGTAAAGTGGTCAAACAGTTGTCTTGTCTTAGTTGATGCCAGCACATATCTTTTTCCCCTTAAAGTTTTACTGAGGATAAATAATATGTTGTTTATGTAGATTTTATTTTTTATTTTCTAGAAAGAGTCTTTCTCTGTCACCAAGACCAGAGCACAGTGGTACAATCATAGCTCACTATACCCAGTAAGTACTAGACTTACACAATCCCCTGGCCCCAGCTTCCCCAGTAGCTAGGACTACAGATACACAGCACTACAGATGAAAAATTTATTTTCATTTTTTTCAGAGACAATGTCCATTTTTTCCAGTCTGGTCTCCAACTGCTGGCTTCAAGCAATCTTCCTGCCTTTGCCTTCAAAGTAGTTGGGATACAGGTGTGAGCCACCATGCACAGCTATCTCATAATTAAAACTTCTGATTGTGGCCTTATAGTACTCAGAAGAATTACATAAATTTTAATGTGCATATATTCTTCTTCAGAATCCATGGGGAAAAATATCTTCAAGAAATGATAATGAAACAATTGTCTAGCCATCAGTAAAAAAAGTAAAACTCTTTTACTACCTTATACCTTATCCAAGAATTAAAATGTACACTAAAAATAAGAGCTACAATTATAAATCTACAAGGAAAAATGGGACAAAATTAGTGTAATCTTCAGTTGTCAATAATTTCTTTAATAAAGTTACAACTTCTTGAACTGCAAAATATTAAATAAATTCTGTGTCAAAATTATAAACTCCCTATCTCCAGATCTATGTGCAGAAAAAGAAAAGGCAAGTTACAGTATGGGAGAAAATATTTTCAAATATATGTCTAACTAAAGATCTGTGTTCATAATACAAAACAAAACCTTATAATTCAAAAATGATAATTAGAACAATCCAATAAAAATGAACCATATATTTGAACAGATGCTTCACCCAACAGGGTATATAGATGAAAATTAGCATGTGAAAAGATACTCAACATCTTTCCTCAATAAGGACATACAAATTAAATCATTGATATGATAACATTTAATACACTGTAGAATGGCTATCATAAAAAGAATCTCCAGACCACGTGTTGTGGGCACGTGGAGCAATTCCATCATATTTGTGCTCAGAACGAATACCGACAAATCCTCTTGGGAAAAATGTTTGGAATTCCTAAATTTTCTCTTCCAGAGAACCACTCCATTTCATTCCTAGGTGTCTATGCCAGGAAACAAAAACATATATTCACACAATAATCTGTACATGAACGTTCATAGCAACTTTGTAAGAGCCAAATAAGAGGTACATCAACAACTCATTAACAACAAAATGGCTAAAAATTTTAATATACCCATAGAGTGGACTGCTACTCAGCAATAAATAGAATAAAAGAAAAACCACGTTTCTGTTACATGTATCAATGTGGCTGAATCTTGAAATAAGTATGTTGAATAAAAAAGCTGGGCAAAATGAACACATACTCTATGATTCACTTTATTACACTTCTAGAGAATATATAATATTGACATAAAGTAATCAGTGGTTCCCTGCATATGTATTTGGAGGAAGCTATGTTTTATAATAGTGGTAGTGGCAGGAGGCAGACAAATTCTTAGGTAGATAGGGGAGGGTCCCTGGTGAAACCCAACCTGCAAGCCAAAGACTGCCTGACGCCTGAAAACTGGGCTGCCAGTTCAAAATAGAATCCACCACCCAAAGTGAGAACTTCCTTGATGCCTTTCAGCCAGTCAAAGGGTTCTTCTTCCAGACCAACCCATGGACCAATCAGCATGTACTTTCTCCATTCTGAGCCCATAAAAAATCCGGGATTCAGCCACAGATCACTGCTACCTGCCTGTGGGTAGGAGCTACTCGCTTCAGATCTTTTCTCTGCTGAAAGCTGTTCTGGCACTCAATAAAACTCTTCTTCCTATAATCCCAGTACTATGAGAGGTGGAGGTGGGCAGATCACGAAGTCAGAAGTTCAAGACCAACCTGATGAATATGGTGAAACCCCGTCTCTACTAAAATTACAAAAATTAGCCAGGCATGGTGGTGTGCGCCTGTAGTCCCAGCTACTTGGGAGACTGAGGAGGAGGTTGCCGTTAGCCAACATCGCGCCCCTGCACTCCAGCCTGGGTGCTGGGAGACAGAGTAAGACTTCATCTAAAAAAACAAACAACAACAACAAAACAAAAAACAAACAAAAAAACCTAAAAACCTCTTCCCCACCTTGCTTACCCTTCAGTTGACTATGTCTTCATTCTTCCTGGACACAGGACATGAACTTGGGACCCACCGAACAGCGGGTGCAGAAAGGGCTGTAACACCTTCCTGAATGGATCACCAAGCTTTAGGTAAGAGTCAAAGGAGCTGTCTGGTGAGCTCTCCAAGCTCCCATTTGCCAAACTTCTCGGGACCCAGACCCCGGGAATCCCAGAGCCAAAACTGTAATACTATATCCCTCCTTCCCTCCTCCAATGTCAGGCGGCTGCTCCACATGACAGGAAGTGGTGGCAGGGCCAGGCCAGCCTGGGAGCCCTGGGCTAGAGTGAGGCTGTGGGACTAAACAAGCTGAAAACATGTCTCCCCTCCCCCAACGATTCGATGAGCTGTGGGCGGCAGGAATGAGAGAGCTGTATCATTCCCTCCCCACCCATTGGGGCTTCATGGCTGCTGGTGTCTCTGAGTTTTTAGGCACCACCGCATTACCCTTGTCCAGATGCTGGCACCCACTGCCAAATCCACTTGTGGTATGCCTAGTCCAGCCACAGTCTTGCACAAATCCTACACCTGTGCTGGCACCTTCAGCTGTCTGGCCCCCTACAACTGCCAACACGCCTGGCTGTAGGCAGGCCAAACCCCATACTTGCTTGTGCATACACCACTTCAGATGCTCATACACCCTTTGTGACTCTATGCCTAGTACACAGTTGAAGGGCAAAGGAATCTGGCCCAGTTGTGCAAACTGAGGCAGCCTGGTGGGCCAAGTAGGAGGAACAAGCCCGGCAGGTGCAAGTAGAGCTTAAGCAGGGAACTACCAGCCACAGAGGTTTCCAGCTGGTGAAGTGACATGTGAAAGATCCTGTGATAAAAAGCGTTAGAAAAGTTTTGGTGTTGACAGAAAATCAGATATAATTCTGATTATAGTGTTGGATTCACGGGTGTATATACATCAAATGCATGTCATCACAATCAAAATCTTATATAAAATTAACATACTACACATATTGATTTTTCCAATCAAAGACATGATATATCTCTGCAATGATTTTTGTCTTTAAATTATCTTAGAAATGTTTTATATATTTCAGGGGATAGGTCATTTACAGTGTCACTCAAACTTACTTTTTAATACCTAATGTCTAATGATGCTATTTTAAACTATATGAATATTTTAAAGTTTTCAGTTTCTGCACATTTAAAATAGAACTAATTTTTCTCTATTGACATTATCCTCTAACACTGATAAACTCAATTTTTGGTTTTAATAGTTTTTGTTTTGTTTTGTTTTGTTTTTCTTTTGGAGTTGAATTAGAATTATCTACATGGACAATTATGTGTTTTTGAAAATAAAGATAGCATTACCACTTCGTTTTCCATTGGTACTTGTTTTTCTCATCTTACTGCACTAAGGTTTTTGGTAAAACATAGAGAAGATAGTATGAGAAGCAACACCTTTGCCTTCTTTTTTATAATTATCATATTTTAAGTTCTGGGGTACATGTGCAGATGGTACAAGATTGTTGCATAGGTATACACATGCCATGGTGGTTTGCTGCATCTATCCACCCCATCATCTACATTAGGTATTTCTCCTAATGTTATCCCTTCCCAATTCCCTCACCCCCTGCTATCCCTCCCCTAGCTTTCCCACCCACCAACAGGCCCTGGTGTGTGATATTCCCCTCCCTGTGTCCGTGTGTTCTCATTTTTCAGCAACCACTTATGAGTGAGAAAATGTGGTGTTTGGTTTTCTGTTCTTGGGTCAAGTTGCTGAGAATGATGATTTCCAGCTTCATCTTTGTCCCTGCAAAGGGCATGAACTCATCCTTTTTGATGGCTGCATAGTATTCCATGGTGTGTATGTGCCATATTTTCTTTATCTAGTCTATTATTCATGGGCATTTGGGTTGGTTCCAAGTCTTCGCTATCATAAACAGTGCCATAAGGAGCATACGTGTGCATGTGTCTTTATAATAGAATGACTTATAATTGTTTGGGTATATACCCAGCAATGGGATTGCTGGGTCAAATGGTATTTCTCGTTCTAGATCCTTGAGGAATTGCTACACTGTCTTCCACAATGGTTGCACTAATTTACACTCCCACAAACAGTGTTAAAGTGTTTCTATGTCTCCACATCCTCTCTAGCATCTGTTGTCTCCTGATTTTTTAGTGATCGCCATTCTAACTGGCATGAGGTGGTATCTCAATGTGGTTTTGATTTGCATTTCTCTAACAACCATTGATGAGCCATTTTTCATATTTGTTGGCTGCATAAATGTCTTTTTTTGAAAAGTATCTGTTCATATCCTTCACCCACTTTTGGATGGGGTTGTTTGGTTTTTTTCTTGTAAATTTGTTTTAGTTCTTTGTAGATTTTGGATATTAGCCCTTTGTCAGATGGAAAGATTGCAAACATTTTTTCCCCGTTGGTTGCCAGTTTACTCTAATGATAGTTTCTTTTGCTCTGCAGAAGCTCTTAAGTGTAATTAGATCCCATTTGTCTAATTTGGCTTTTGTTGCCATTGCCTTTGGTGTTTTAGTCATGAACTCCTTGTGTATGCCTATGTCCTGAATGGTATTGCCTAGGTTTTCTTCTTGAGTTTTTATGGTGTTAGGTCTTATGTTTAAATATTTAGTCCTTCTGGAGTTAATTTTTGCATAAGGTGTAAGGAAGGAATCCAGTTTCTTCTTTCTGCACATGGCTAGCCAGTTTTCCCAACACCATTTATTAAACAGGGAATCCTTTTCTCACTGTTTGTTTTTTATCAGGTTTGCCGAAGATCAGATGGTTGTAGATGTATGGCATTACTTCCGAGGCCTCTGTTCTATTCCACTGGTCTATATCTCTGTTTTGGTACTAGTATCACGCTGTTTTAATTACTGTAACTTTGTAGTGTAGTTCGAAGTCAGGTAGCCTGATGCTTCCAGCTTTGTCCTTTTTGCTTAGGATTGTTGTGGCTATGTGGGCTTGTTTTTGGTTCCATATGAAGTTTAAGGTTTTTTTTTTCAGTTCTGTGAAGAAGGTCAATGATATTAAACCTGGCAGAGATACAAGTATAAAAGAAAATGTCAGGCCAATATCCATGATAAGCATTGATGTGAAAATTTTCAATAAAATTCTGGCAAAGGGAATCCAATAGCTTATTCATCACCATCAAGTCAGCTTCATCCCAGGGATGCAAGGCTGTTTCAACATACACAAATCTATAAATGTAATACATCATGTAAACAGAACCAAAGACAATAAACACATGATTATCTCGATAGATGCAGAGAAGGCCTTTGACAAAATTCATCAGCTGTTTATGCTAAAAACTCTCAATAAACTAAGTATTGGTGGAAAGTATCTTTAAATAATAAAAGCTATTTATGACAAACCCATAGCCAAAATAATACTGAATGGGCAATAACTGGAAGCATTCCCTTTGAAAACTGGCACTAGACAAGGATGCCTTCTCTCACCAATCCTATTCAACATGGTATTGGGAGTTCTGGCCAGAGCAATCAGGCAAGAAAAGTAAATAAAGGATACTCAATTAGGAATGGAGGAAGTCAAATTGTCTCTATTTACAGATGACATGATTGTATATATAGAAGACACCATCGTCTCAGCCCAAAATGACCTTAAGATGATAATCAACTTCAGCAAAGTCTCAGGATATAAAATAAATGTGCAAAAATCACAAGCATTCCTATACACCAATAACAGACAAACGGAGAGCCAAATCATGAGTGAACTCCAATTCACAATTTCTGCAAAGAGAATAAAATACCTAGGAATACAGCTAACAAGGGCCTTCTTGTTGATTTTAGGATGAGTGTAATCACAGTTTTACCATTATTTTGACATAAGCTATAGAATTTTCATGCATGTCTTTTGCAAGGTTGAAGAAACTATCTTTATTCCTGTTTACCCACTGCTTTTTATTGTTATTAGAGCTAAATTGTGCCAAAAACTGTCTGTGTCTATTGAGGTGATCAAATGCTGCTTTCTTTTTAGTTTGTAAATATGGTGAATTAAATTTATTGATATTAAAATGCTATATCGAATTTGTATTTCTAGGATAAAATCCATTTGGTCACAATATATATTTATGTATTTTCAAATTGACTTACAAACATTTTGCTTGAAACTTTTGCATATATTCATGGAAGATGTTGGTCTGCAGTATTGTTTTTTCTTACTTGTAATACCTTTGGTTTTGGTATCACAATAATTATATCCTCATGGAAAGTCTCTGCTTCTTCTCTATTTTCTGAAAGAGTTTGAATTGGTATTATTTCTCATGAAATGTTTCACAAAATTTCTCCATTAAACTATCTGGACCTCACGTATCTTTTATAGAATTTGTTTTTTACTATTAATGCAAGTTGTGTTATAGATTTATGACTATTCAAGTTATCTATCTCTTCTTCAGCAAACTTCAATAGCAGATGCTTTAAAAAAATTTGTCCATTTCATTAAATTGTGAAATATAATACCAAAGAATTATTGATACTATTTCCTTATTATACTTTAAACTCTCTTAGGATCACTAATAATATTTTCCTTTATCATTCTTGATAATATTATCTTGTTTTTTCTCTGTTTTTCCTTTCTGATAATTCTACTAGAAAATTTATCAAATATATTAATCTTTTCAAACTGAGCTTTTGGTTTTATTAATTCTTTTGTGACTTTTTTCTATTTTATTAATTTTTACATTTGAAAAATTATTGTTTTTCCTTTGCTAGTGTAAAATTTATTTACTTTTTAGATTATTACTATGGGAAGCTTAGTTCATAAATTGGGAAATGCTTTTTTTTTCTTAACTGCAACCCACATCTTTGAACTCATCACATTTTAATTTTTTTTCAAAACATTTAAAACATTTTCTTATGATTCTTTCTTTGGTTCATAGTTGATTCAGAAATATACAAATATTTTGGTACTTTTGATTTCTATCTTTTACAGATTACTAATTTAATTTTGTTATCAGTGGACAAGCTCTATATTATTTTACAAATTGCAAATCCACTATGACTTGTTTTGTGGCATCAGATGTGATCTACCTTGGAAAATATTCCATGTGCACCTGAAACATTAGCACCCTTTATTTTGGTGTAGGACAGAGTCTTCCATAATTACCATTAGGTCAGTGTTGATAATGTTACTCATCGTCTAGATTTTTACTGAACTTCTGCCTTATTCTATCAGTTATCAAAAAGTGGTATTGGAATATTCAATTGCCATTGTAAATGTGTCCTTTTCTATTTTATTTGTATCATTTTTGTTTTATAATGCTTCATGATAGCTTCATTTGCATTTATATATTTAGTTTTATTGGACTCCTTTATTATTTGAAATGATCCACTTTATCTCTGGTAACATTTATGCACTCAAATTTATTTTGTTTTGTTTTATTATGTAATTTTAGATTTCTCTTGAGTAGTATTAACATGGCACAGTTTTTCCATTATCTTATATTAACCCGAGTTCATATATTTAAGGTGTCTTCTTATAGACTTAACTTTTTTAAGAATTCTAGACCCCTTGGCCTCCCTAACTTTATCTTCTGTAATCAGGGAGACAGCCAGGCTCTATTGCCTTCTCATGCACTCTAACCTGAAACACTCTCCAGGCCAGGTGTTTACTTAGTCATTGGGCTGTACTCATTGTTCCCATTTGCTGATGGAATCCTGCCTTATGCTTCTTGCTAACCAATGCCTGAGAGCCATTTTTTAAAAATATAATTTGTCTGACTTTTTTGCTTTGAAAGTGGGAAACTAATTTTCTTTCTGCTACTTTAGAACTCATGAGAAGAATACAATTTTTTGTTGCATTTTGCCTATATGATATTTCACACATTCAAATTGTCAATCAGATTCATACATACCAGAGAACTTCCCCTATATCAAACCTTTCTAATTGTTCCCAGGATATAAGTGATTGCAATGCACAGTAGAGGAGGTCTGGGTTCACCAACACAGCTTAAAGTTTCATTCTGGGCTGCAGTAATAGGTATGCTTGCCCAGATTAAGATGAAGTTTCTATGTAATATATGCAGATGCATAATTTTCATAGAAGAGTCATTTTGGGCACGACACATCTTCAATTGTTTTCTTAAAATTTGTATAAGGTTGACAAATTACGACCAATGGCCAAATTCAGCTTACCATGATTTTGTATAGCTCTAAGAATGGCTTTTAAAATTATTGTCAAAAAGAAGAGAGAAAAAAGAACATGGAAAAGAGGTTTCATGTGACCTGCAATGCCTGAACTGTTTACTATGTAGCTACCTTACAGAAAAAAGTTTGCTGAGTACTGATTTATGTGACTCCCTCTGTAAAATCTGTGTCACCAATAGATTTTGTAAGTATCTGTGGACAGGCTAGGTTTGTACTGCCCCAGATATTCGACTATAAGAAAACACTATTTGTTTGATTCCAGGACGTCTGTCAATATATTTACAAGGATATTTGGGTTATCTTCTTTATTTACTGGAAGCGTAGTCTCTGAACTATGAGCACAGATAATAGGTTGCAAACTTTCTGAGTAACTCTACTATTCTTGTAAACATGACTATACTCTTACTAATTTAGATTAATGATCTGTGAGTTATTTTGTATTGATATACATATAACATCACATTAGTCATGAGTATTTATTTATTTCTAATCATTATATTTTGTTTTTATTTCTCACCTTATGCTACTGGTTAGGACCTCCAGAACAGTATTAAATAGAAAGAGTAGAAATTTTTTTTTAAACTTTTTTTCTGATTATACTTATTTAACAAATTTTTCAGAAGTTATTCAAAGAAACAAAATTTGTTTTGCTTGTCTCATTAATAAAAATGTAGAGAATTACATTAAATTTTTTTCATCTACCATGTTTGGTTTATAGTAATTTGCTATTATGTATACAACATATTAGGAGGGAAAATTGGGACATTATACTTATAACTATTCTTTTTAAAACTGTATTTATTAAAGTATACAAATTTCCTTTTAAGCATGACTTTGCTTGCATTCCTCAAATTTTTATGTGTACTACTATTTCTGTCACTCAAATCACAGTATTTTTAAATTTTGACTTTTATATCACAGTTATACATTTTAATCAGCTAACAGGTAAAGTTTAAAATTATATAGATAAATTAAAAATTACACACTATGGCTATAGGGATTGATCAAGAAATAAATACAATGTGAAAACAACAATTATTATAAAGATATAGAACATTTCCATCATTCCAGTATGTTCCTCTGTGCCCCTTTTCCCTGAAAGCCCTCCCCCAAACCAAGATTCTGGCAGTAATTGATGTTTCACAAAAGTCATTTCTTTTATAACTTTATATAAATGATACCTTTGTCTCTTACTTTTTCCATTAGTTTAATGCTTTTGACATTTATCCATAGTGTTTCATGTATGAATAGTTTATTTTAAATAGTTTACTAGTATTCTTTTAAGTGGCTACACCACAACTGGTTTATTCATTCATTAGTTCATGGACATTTGGGCTCTCTCTACATTTTAGCTATTACAAATAAAGTAGCTATGAATATTCAGTATTGTGAATTATTTTCTATTAAAGTCCCAGGAGTGCAGTACTATATTGTATGGTAAGTGTATGTTTAATTTACAAGAAACTACAATACTCTTTTCAACATGGCTATATCTTTTGTATTTCACATAGCAATGTATGTAAGTTCCAGTTTACTACATTCTCTCCAAGACCTGGTATTGTCAGTGTTTTAATTATATTCATTTTATTGCATGTGTAGTAATAATGCTGTGTGGTATTAATTTTCATTTTTAAATATCAAACAGTATTGCACATTTTATGTGTTTATCCATATATCTTCTTTGGTGAAGTGTTTGTTCAAATACTTGCCTGTTTTTTCTTGGTAGTTTGTCTTTACATTATTGAACCAAAAGAATTTATATGTACTTGGTGTAAGTCCTTGATTACATATGTGATTTGTACATAATTTCCATGAGTTTTTGGTTTTCCTTTTCATTTTCTTTATAGTAAATTTTTAAACAGAATTTTGGTTTTGCTTAGATTCCTAATTTTTATTTTTTCTGTCCTCAAATGACCAAAAATGTGGTAATTTACTTTTACATTTAAGTCTGAGATTCATTTTGAATTAACTTTTACCTATACTGCCAGATGATACTTCAAATTTATTTGTTTTTTCTAGTTTTATTAGTTTTTTCTGATTGCTCAAACACAACTTATTGAATAATTTATTACTTCCTCAGAAATTATCTTTGTGCATTGGTGAAAAATCAGATGTATAGGTAAACATGTACTTATGTGGAAGTCTACTTCTGGCTTCCTTATTCTGTTCCATTAATTTAGATGTCTATCCCTAAACCACTCAATCACTGTCTTGATTACTGAAGCTGCATCAATCCTGAAATCAGGATGGTTAGTCCTTCAACTTCGTTGGTCCTTTTCACAAAACCATTTGGTTCTTTTAAGTCCTTTATATTTCCATATAGATTTTAAACTTAATTTTTCAATTTCAGTGGAAAGCCAACTGGGATTTATCTTGGGAATTAAATGAAATAAATGAATTTATTCAGGTCTTCTAGTGTTTATCTGAATAATATTTTGCTCTTTTTACTATGCAATCTTGTACATATTTTATTGTTTGTCCCAAGTATTCTATATTTTTTATACTACTGTACATAATTTTTTAAAATTTCAATTTTCAATGGGATATTACTAGTATGTAGAAATATGTGTAAATTTTATACTAACCTTGTATCATAATACTTTTCTAAACTTACTTAAAGGTACTGATTCCTTTTTTAAAAATCTACTATTTTATACATATCCTATCATATCTGCACAAAAACTTGACTTACTTTATCTATTCTCAAATTTATCTTCTTTTGATCTTTTTCCTCCCTCTTTCTTTCTTCTTTCTTCTCTTTTTAATTTTTTTTCTTGAATTTTTAGAATCTTTAGAAGGATATTGAACTCAACAGTAGGGAAAAATAGCATTTTTAATATTAAGATGTGAGTTTTAGCTCTTTATTATTAATGTTGATAATTTATAATAAATTATTTATTTTAATCTTTTATTGTAATAGCTTATCAATCTTAATTATATTTTTAAGAGCCAGCTTTTATTTCTTTGATTTTTGCTATTCTTTGACTATACTCTATTTCATTGATTTTTATTTTTTTAATTCTACTTAATTTCTCTTTCTCTTTATATTGAGGTATAAATTTAGATTTTTTAAAAAAAATTTCTGACTTGTGCCTTTTAATGTAAGCTTTTATTATCCCTGCAAAACACTGCATTAACTGTCTGCCACAAATTTTGATATACTCCTTTCATCTTCATTCATTTCAATTTATTTTCTTATTTTCCTTTGTGATTTATTCTTTGATCAATACTTACTTAGTGATGTACTGTTGAATTTTCTAATATATGAGAATTTAGCTATGATCAGAAAATTGACCTCACATGAATTAAATTGTTTTAAATTTATTAATACTTTTATTTTTTTTAAAAAAACTAACAAGATCCAGCAAATCATCTACATCAGTGAATGTTTATTTGCACTTGTAATGATACATATTACGATGTTGTTGAGGGAAGCATTCTACAAAGGTCTGATAAGATCTTCATTGATAAAGTCAATCAAGATTTGCATATCTTTACAAATATTTTTGTTCACATTATATCTTAGAGAATTTTTTTTGAAATCACAACTATATTTATAAATCTCTCTATTTATCTTTTTTATTTTAATTTTTATTGCATTTTAGATTTTGGGGTACATGTGCAGAACATGCAAGATAGTTGCATAGGTACACACGTGGCAGTGTGTTTTGCTAACTTCTGCCCCTCACCCATTTTTGGCATTTCTCCCCATGCCATCCCTCCCCTGCTCCCCCCCCCCC
>CM052649.1:93258640-93310123 GCA_028533165.1 Leontopithecus rosalia | reverse complement strand
CTCCTTTCCAATTTGAATACCCTTTATTTCTTTTTCTTGCCTGATTGCTCTGGCTAGAACTTCCAGTACTATATTAAATAGGAGTGGTGAGAGGGGGCATCCTTGTCTGGTGCCGGATTTCAAAGGGAATGCTTCCAGTTTTTGCCCATTCAGTATGATATTGGCTGTTGGTTTGTCGTAAATAGCTTTTATTACTTTGAGAGCTATTTATCTTATCAGTTATATTAGACTTTCTCTATACAATGTGGTGTTCTTTGCATGCATATTTGAGCTTGTACATATTCTTAATTATTTTACCACTTTATCTTTATAAAATGTATTTCTTATTACTATAATATTTATTCTGGAGTCAAAATTATGTAATATTAATATAGCTACTCACTTTCTTTGGATTAATGGTGGCATAGTATATGCTTTATTTATTCTGTTTTTTTTAAATATCTATGCATCTATAGTTAATGTGACTTTATTACATGCAGCAAATACTAGGTAACACTTTGCATTCACATTTAGGTGCTCTATCTTTAATGGGTATAATTATACCCTTTAGTTTTTTTGTAACCTTTAAGATGATTATGGTTAACTATATTGTGAGTTATTTGTTTTCTGTTTGTTCCATTTGGTTTTGGTTTCTTTTTATTCTTATATGATTTTTTTAAAATTTATTTTTATCATCCCTATTGGATTATGAAATATACTTTTCATGTGTATTCATGTGCATTCATGTGTAGTTGCCCTAGGGTTTTCATCATGCATATTTAACTAACAATACTCTACCTTAAAGTAATGTTGTATCACTTCATAGATACTTTAGTATCTTACAAATATATAATTTAATAAATTAATGTATTCATATTTTTTGCAATTATATTTTTACTTCTACATGTTACAGCACAGTTTATTGTGACAGTCTTAGTTGTAGCTTTAGGTTTATACTCAATAATATTTAAATGAGATCTTGTAAATTTGAAATGTTTTATGTTTACTCACACATTTATTTTTACCAGTACTATTTACTTAATTTTCTAGGTAGACATTTTTAAATGGGCTATATAATGATTAATTTTACTTGTCAGTGTGGCTAGGGCTATGGTGCGTCTCTGTTTGTTTAAACACTACATGCTGCTGTGAATGTTTTTTAAATATCTGATTAACTTTTAAAATCAGTAGACTTTAAGTAAAATTGATTACCTCCATAATTGTGTGGGCCTTACTCAATCCATTGTAGGCCTTAAGAACAAAGTCAGGCCAGGCGCAGTGGCTCAAGCCTATAATCTCAGCACTTTGGGAGGCTGAGGTGGTGGATCATGAGGTGAAGAGATCGAGACCATCCTGTTCAACAAGGTGAAACACCGTCTCTACTGAAAGCACAAAAATCAGCTGGGCATGGTGGTGCGCGCCTGTAGTCCCAGCTACTCAGGAGGCTAAGGCATGAGAATTGCTTGAACCCAGGAGGCGGAGGTTGTGGTGAGCAGAGATTGTGCCATTGCACTCCAGCCTGGGTAACAAGAGCAAAACTCCGTCTCAAAAAACAAAACAAACAAACAAACACAAAGAACAAAGTCTGAGGTTTTACAAAGAAACAGAAACTCTGCTTCAAGACTGAATCATAGAAACCTTGCCTGAGTTTACAGCCTGCTGCCCTGCCCTGTGGATTTTAGTATTAATTAGGGATTCAAGGCTGTAAAACTAACTCCAGATTTTGAACCTACAAAATTTCAGAACTTCAGACTTACCGACCTCCACAATCATATGAGCCAAGTACTTAAATTCTGTCTTTCCTGCCGTGTGTGTGTGTGCGTGTGTGTGTGTGTGTGTGTGTGTGTGTGTGTGTGTGTGAGTGCCTATCTATTGGCTCTATTTCTCTGTAAAACCCTAATGGAGTATTATTTCCTTTTTGTGTAAAAGACTAAGAGGTTCTCTCTGTTGCCAATGATTTTGTCATCTGTTGCATGAAGGAAAATACTTTATTTCACATTCAACTTATGAGATATTTTCACTTTGCCAAAATTCAGGGTTGATAGTTTTTTCTTTCTTTTAGTACTTTAAGGCTGTCTTTTAATTATCAACTAGATTGCACTTTTTGATAACAAATTTGTTACAATTATGATTTATATTCTTTGCAGTTTCTTTTTTTCTGCCTACTATTAAGATTTTTCTTTATCATTGCTCCTCAGCAATTCATTTATTATTTGCTTTAGTATGTCTTTTTTATCATTATTTTATTTACCATTTGATTCTGCTTAATATTTTATTTCTAGAATGTGTGCCTTTATGGTCTTTATAACATTTTCTGCTAGTATTTCTTCAAGTAATGCTTTTGTATACGAACCCCATTACTCTCACTTGTCTTCCCCATTGGAGATTCTACTCAAATATATATTACAGTGATTAATTGCTTGATATTTTCTCTCAGGCACTAATGCTCTATTTACTTATTTTCAGCATTTTTTTCTGTATTTTATTTTGGATTTTTATTACTATTATACTGAAGTTTACTAATCATTTCTTCTTTGAGGTCTTCTCTGCTGTAATTCCATCCAGTGTTTTTTACTCTTTGTTTTGCATAATTAGAAGTTCAATTTCTATATTGTACTTAACTTAGTTTTTTTCTTTTCATCATATTTACATATTTTTTCATCTTTTTACATAAGGAACATATCTACAATTGCTTTCATTTTTTTAAATGAATGTATTACCTCTCTCATTTGTTTTTGCTTTATTGACATTTTCCTCCTAAATTTTGTTAACTCTTTCTTTATACCTGTAGTGATTATTAATACAGTTTAAATGTTGAGGACTGTCTGTTTTATACCATTAAACAGAGTTCAACTTCTTGAAGTCAGTTGGCTTGATAACCAGTTTCATCATGTCAAGGTTTGTTTCTAAGCTCTTTTTGTGCAGGCCTATAGTTTGCCTTTGTCTTAGTGCTAATTGAGTTCTACGTTAAAGGTACACAACTTTGAGTTTTCTGTTACATATCCTCAGTATTCACTAATATCTCTACATTCTGACTGATAAAAGCTCGACCTATCTTTAACCCTAAGTCAGCTCTGGGAATTTTTATTATTATAGCTATAAAGTAATTGTCTCCTTTCTTGTTAAATTACCTCCTTTTTACCCTTGGTTAATTTCACCCTTTGCCTGCACCATTGGTATTCACCCAAAGACTTAATGGGGATTCCTGTGCAGATTTCTAAATTTTTTTTTTCTGTAGCTCCTTCAATTTGAATTATCTGCCCCACAAATTCTATTTCATATTCCTTGAATTCTATTCTCTGTGTTCTCTTTCAAGAAAAATTTCTGTGTTCATTTTAGTTTTTCCCTCTTGTGACATTGAGAATTGTTTCATGTTCCAAAAGTACATAATGGTAGGACTCAATGAATTTGCTTTCCTTTTCTCAGAAATGACAGTATTTCATTGTCTATTGCCTATGACTGAAAATTGTTTCTTGTAATTTCTCCAGTTTGTACTTGTTTATGGTGAAAGGATAATTTTGGACCATTTTATTTTTTCATGACAGAAAATGTAATTCTCCTGGGTTATTTAAAAATGCATTCCTTATTTTCTTTTTATTTTCTTTTTTTTAAGTTTACCTCTAATTATTTTTTTTCATTTTTTAACTTTATGTAAGATTTCTAAGACTTTTTCTTTTTTTTTAAAGAAAGAAAAGGAGAGAAGGAGAGGAAGAAAGAGGAAGAAAAAGAGGGAGCGAGAACAAGAATATTGCTTAATTCTAAGAATGGTTATTAATAATAGCTGATCAATATTTTGTGTATTGAAAGTGGAGAATGTATATTTTGTGTATTTAAAGTGGAGAGCGCTATATATATTTATTAAGTTTACTTGTTCCAGATCTGAATTCAAGTCCTGGATGTCCTTATTAATTTTCTGTCTCATTGAGTCTAAATCTCTTTATGGGTCTCATGTATCTGGGTGTTAGGATCATTAGCTCTTATTGTTGCATTGATACTTTTACCACTGTATCTTTGTTGCTTTGAAATCTATTTTATAAAATGCAAGAATTGCAACTCCTGCTTTTTGTTTATTTCTTTATTTTTGCTCTCCATTTGGTTGGTAAATTTTTCTCCAACCCTTTGTTTTGAGTCTTTGTGACTCAAAAATGCATTCCTTATTTTCTAAACTGTGTTTAGTCTTCTTGGACTGCCATAAAAAAATCACAGACTTGATGGCTTTTATTTTATCAAAGCTCTGGAGCCTGGAGGTCCAAGATTAAGCTGTAACAATGGTTTGTGTCTGGTGAGGCCGCTCTCCTTGACTTGAAAACAATTGCCTTCTCACCATGTTCCCACGTGGCCTTTTCTTTATGTGCACACACTCCTGAGGTGTCTTCTTATAAGAATGCCAGCATAATAGAATTAGGGCCCTAGCTTTCTAACTTCATGTAATCTTATATAACTTCCTTAAAAGCTATGTCTCCAAACACAGTCAAATTGGGTGTTAAGGCTTTAGCATATGAATATATGGGGTGGGAAGCAATTCAGGATATAGGAAAAACATATATACTTTTTCTAATTAACATGTTAATATAATAAAATGCCAGTTCATTTCATATATTCTGTATATCAGTCTTTGAAATTTATCAGAAATTGCCTTATGACATTTGATAAGGATTGACTATGTCTCCAACAAAATCTCATCTTGAATTGTAATCCCCATAATTGTCACGTGTTTTGGGAGGGGGCCATTAGGAGGTAATTGAATTGTGTGGATGGTTTCCCCCATGCTGTTCTCATGAAAGTGAGTGAATTTTCAGGAGATCTGATGGTTATCTAAGTGTCTGACCCTTCCCCTGCTGTCACTTATTCTCTCTCCTGTCCCTCTATTAAGAGATGCCTTCCACCATTATTGTAAGTTTCCTGAGGACTTCCACCATTATTGTAAGTTTCCCAGCCAATTATGGCTGGGAGTCCTCAGGAAACTTACAATAATGGTGGAAGGCAAAAATTACCAAGTCTCAGGTATTTCTTCATAGCAGCATGAGAATTGGCTAATACAATTTTTTATATGGCCCTTTACAAATCTCAAAGGTTTCTACACATAAACTTATGTTTATCATGTAGTTTTTATATGTTCTGCTCACACTCACTTGGTTCTTAAGGAGTTTACAAAAGCCTACAAAGCACAAATAGCCGCAGATGATGGGATCAATATCTTAGATTTATCTCTTCTCCCTTATCCTGGCCTGGCCATTCCTCACTATACAGTTAGTTCTCTGACTCCTTTAAGTATCAATGCCCTAACTTTTCTAATTGTCCTTAGTGGAAGAATTGGTCAGAATTAACCTGTCAACTGTTACTAAAGCATTAAAAAGAAACTCCTTACCGGTTCTTCTTCCTTGGTTGGAGATACTGATTGTATTAGTCCATTCCTTTAATTCTATGAAGAAATACCTGAGGCTGGATAATACATAAAGGAACAAGGTTTAAATGACTCATTATTCTGCATTGCTGGGAAGGCCTCAGGAAACTTAAAATCATGGCAGAAGGCAAATGAGAGGAGCAGGCTTCTTCTTCACAGGGTGTCAGGATGGAGTGAGTGACAGCAGAGAAGATGGCAGATGCTTATAAAACAATCACATCTCATGAGGCTCACTCATTAGCAAAAGAAGGGCATGGTGGAAACAACTCCCATGATCCAATTACCTCTACCTGGTCCCACACATGACACGTAGGGATTATGGGCTTTATAATTCAAGATGAGATTTGGGTAGGGACACAGACAAATGATATCACTGTTGAAAGAAGTGCAATTGAAGTCAACCCTCTTGTCTCAATACTCATAAGAGGAGTCAGAAATGCATAATTTTCTCTAAATTTTATTCTAAAATATGTATGTCTAATTACTTGGATAAGTTTACATTGAAAGAAGAAAAATGCTAAAAATATTCAAGGGCTCTAGTGACTATGTGGTAACACTGATTTCTAACAATGCATAGCATCACAGTCATTTAAATCTGTCAGCCAATGTGAAGACATGTTAGACAGGTAGTTAATTAAATCCTTCCTCCTGTTTGCCCCTGTTGTTTTCAATGTAGCTATTAATTTATTGCTTGCTTTTCCCTCATTCTTAAAGTATCTGTGTTCCATATCCTATTGCTAAGTAACAACTTACTCAAAAAGGTGGCATTATAAAACATGTTATTGCACTCATGGCTTTTTAAGTCAGGAATTTGTATATAGTACACAGAGATGTTTCTTCTTAGCTCTATAATGTCTGGAGCATCAACTGGAAATAATGGCCAGCTTATTTTACTCATTTTCAGCCACTAAAATCCACATTTTATGAAATCTGGGCTTTCATTTTTCCCTGTAGAGTTTGGGTAAATATGTAGTGAAGAGTTATACCTACTTCAAATAGCCTTTGTGATCAGACAGTGATTTTCAGAGGACTAATCCAGTGACTAATTTTACCACACACTTCTCTTTAAGTGGTACAATATTGATATGTTTTCAAGTCACTGCCCTCCTCTTTAGAGAAAAGAGCCACATTGTCCCATAGGCTTTACTACATAGTGTTGTGAACAGTAAGCGTCACTGATAGGCCACTGGTTCTGTCACCTCACTATTGCAAGGGAGATTTTGAACCAAATATTCTGAAAGCAATTCAAATATAAAGTAGTATTGAAGACTGTTATGTTCTGAATTTGTCCCCACAAATGCATATATTCAAACTTAATCACTAAGGGATATGTTCACGATGACTAACTAGAAGAAGCTACTATATGTCATTCTCATGAAAAGGAAAGAAAGTGATGAATAAATACCAGTTCTTCAAGTGGATCATCTAAGAGACAATGTAAGGTATTCCCTCAGGCTCCCGCCACCTAAGAATTTTTTTCTGCCACTGCTTGAGAGTTTGGCCAGTGAGCTGCAGACCAGCCCGCATCTTCTTGGTACAGCCAGCATCTGAACTCTGGGCTAGCTTAACTCAGCCCCTTCATATATACTGTCCAGAAGGCCATGTAGGGGCTTTGGAATTGGAGGAGAAACCAACCCCATTCCAATTCTGCTGGAACCTAATCACCTCCACCATGGCTTGAGTTCATGCTGACCAAATCAGCTGACAATGCCACAACTAACACCCACTCACAAAGGCCCAACCACATTGGAGAAGAGCAAAGCCTTAGAGAAGAGCAAAACTGTATAAAGTTGTATGATAAGGTTACGCCCTGAAACCATTCCCACAAAGACTACCAAAACAGGTATTCCCTGTGGCTCCCAACCACATTACAGTGCAGAAATAGACTACAGTATACATCTGAACTAGAAGTCACAAGTGCTAGAACAGGGATGTGATAGGGAAACAGATTGTGTTTGTGTTTATCTAGGATTGGGAGCCAATGCAACCCTCTCACAACCCCAACAGAGACCTCAGCGCACTTCATCATGAGCTCCTTCCATCCACCCTGGTTAGGGCTCGTGGTTGTGCTCATCATTGGGATATCCATAGGAAAGTCAGAGACTCCATCTGCACAACAGTATCCCACCACCCACAGGGTAAAGGAAGCTCAGGGCACTGGGCACTCCACTGTCCAGCCTTCACCTGAAAGAACAAAGGGCACTTTACAGTAAACAAAGATCAGGTTCATACAGTTGCTTGTGTGGCAGCTGTCTCCTACCTGCCAATGCCATGTACTGGCCCATGTGTCAAACATACAGACCAATACAAAATGTGCTGACAGAAGTGTGTGACACTATAGAAGCAAAGTAAAAGACCTTACCCAGCACAACCCTCTCCAGGTGAGAAGATATTAGCATAAGATTTCTGCCACCATGAAAAATAAAATGTGATGCCACTAAAGGCTTGCTTTAGCTTTCCAGCAATTGTCCTTAGCCAAAATAGAGGCAGAGAAGTGAAAGATATTCCAAACTATGTATTCAAAAAACCTTAATGAGATCTAAGATGAGACTGAAAATCAACAAAGGAAACATCTAAAGCAATGCAGAAAATAAAAAAGTAAACATCTTTAAAAAAAATCTGAGCTAATGCAACTGAAAAACTCATGAATTTCAAATACAATGGAAACTTTTATCAATAGACTAGACCAAACAGAATAAACAATTTCAGAGCATGAAGATTGTTCTTTCAAGCTAACTGAGTCAGGCAAAAATAAAGTAAGAAGATTTTCTTTTAATGAACTAAGGCTTTGAGAAATATGAGATTATGTAAAGCTACCAAGCTTATAAATTAATGGCATTTCTGGGGGATAAAAAGCTATCAACATGGAAAACACATTTGAAGGAATAATTCAAGAAAATTCCCCTAATCTTGCTAGAATTAGACATCCAGATATAAAACATACAGAGAATACCTGAGAGATCCTATACAAAAGAAACATCACCATGGCATATAGTCACCAGACTCTCTAAGGTCAATGCTAAAGAAAAAAAATTTTAAAGGCAGCTACAGAAAAAGGTCAGATCATGTACAAAGATAACCCCTTCAGGTTAGCAGCAGACTTCTCTGTAGAAGCTCTACAAACCAGAAGACACCAGGAGCCTATTTTTAGCATTCTCAAAGTAAACAAACTCCAACCAAAAATTTCATGCCCCACCAAACTAAACTTCATAAGCAAAGGAGAAATAAAATCTTTTCAGATAAGTGATTGCTAAGATAACTCACTATCACTAGCCTTACAAGAGATTTTTAAGGGAGTTCTAGTCATGGAGATGAAAGAATGATATCTGCTACTACAAAAACGCACTTAAGTACACAGGTTACAGATCTGTTAAAGACATGAAACAATAGAAACTACAAAACAATCAGGTAATAATTCTACACTAGTGTCAAAACCTCACACATTAATATTAATCTTGAATGTAAATGCCCAATTTAAAAGGCACAAAGAATTAAATTGGATAAGAAAATAAGATTCATATGTCTGCTGTCTTCAAGAGACCTGTCTTTCATTTAACAACACTCATGCACTCAAGGTGAAGGACTACAGGAAGATCTATCATGCATATGGAAAATGGACTTTAAACCAAGAGCAATAGAAAAAATATGGGCATTACATAATAATAAAGGTGCAACTACATAATAGTAAAGTGTTCAATCAAACAAGATGACTTAACAATCTTAAATATAAGGCACCCAACATTGGAGCACCCAGATTCATGAAACAAGTACTTCCAGAGACAAAACAAAAAGACCTAGAGACATTCACACAATAATAGTGGGGGAATGCAATGCCCCACTGACAAGGCTAGATATATCATTGAGCCAGAAAACTAACAAAGAAATTTTGGACATAATTTGACATTTGATCAATTGAGTCTAATAGACATTGACAGAACACTTACCCATCAACCGCTGAATATATATTTTTTTCCATCTGTACATGGAACATAGTCTAAGATCAACCACATGGTCAGCCATAAAGCAATTCTTAATATATTCAGAAAAATAAAAATCATATCAATCATACATTTAGACCACTGTGGAATAAAAATACAAAGCAGTTCCAAGAAGTTCCCTCAAAATCACACAAATACACGAAAATTAAGCAACTTTCTCCTAAAACACTTCTGAATAAACAACAAAATTAAGTAAGAAATTTAAAAAGCTCTAAAATAATGAAAACAGACACAACATACTAACAGTTCTGGAATGCAACAAAAGCAGTGTTAAGAGGAAAATTTAGAGCACTAAATGCCTAGATCAAAAAGTTAGAAAAATCTTAAATTAATGATCTAACATCATGTCTGAAGAAACTAGAAAAAGCAAGAACAAACAAACCTCAAAGCTAGCAGAAGAAAGTTATAACTAAAATCAGAGCAGAACTGAATGGAATTGAGACCCCAAAATCCATATAAAGAATCAATGAAACCAAAAGCTTTTTCTTCAAAAGGATTAACAAGATCAATAGACCAATAGCTAGCTTAACAAAGAAAAAGACAGAGAAACCCCAAACAAGCACAATCAGAAACAACAAAGATGACATTACAATCTATTCAACAAAATTTGAGATGTCCTCAGAGACTATTATGAACAGTGCTATGCATAAAACTAGAAAATCTAGAGAAAACAGATAAATAGAAAATTACAACCTCTCACAACTGAATGAGGAAGAAATTGAAACCATAAACTAACCAATAATGAGTTCTAAAATTGAATCAGTAATACTAACCCAAAAAAGTCCTGGACCAGGAGGACTCTCAGGCAAATTCTACCAGATGTACAAAGAGCTGGTACCAATCCTCCTGAAACCATCTCAAAAAAATGGAGAAGGAGGGAATCTTCTTTAACTCATTCTATAAAGCCAGCATCACTCTAATAACAAAATCTGACAATGACATGACATAAAGAAAACAACAGACCCGAATTGCTGATGAACATTGGTGTAAAAATCCTCAGCAAAACACTAGCAGATCAAATCCAACAGTAAATAAAAATATTAATTCATCATAATAAAGTAGGCTTTATTCTTGTCATGAAGGGTTGATTTAACATATAAACAACAATAAATGTGAATCACAGCATAAATCGAATTTTTTAAAAGCCATATTATCATCTCAATCGTCACAGAAAAATATTTTGAAAAAATCCAACATCCCTCCTTTTGGGAAAAACAGCAAAGGAGAAAGGACTTACAGAGTGCCTACGTAAGTTGGTTATGAGTAACATTTAAACAAGGAAAAACAAACTGCAGAAGGCCACGGGAGGCCTCTGAGGAGGAAGGCCTCTCCATGCCTCCTGTTCCGGTGCAGGGTGACCTCGGCTCTGTTACCATAAACATTGTGCTCAAGGACGTAAAACCCCTTCATAGCACTATGACATAGCCAGACTTGTAGACTTCTTTTAAGGTCTGTGTTCCATCAGCTGTACATAGATAATAAGCTGAATATAACCATATGTTCTTGTTTCATGAAACTCCCAAACCACCACTGTTATCAATCCTTAGACTGATAGACCAGTTCTGGCTCACTGATTCACTCCACCATCACTCCACCCCTACCCTGTAGATGAAAGTGATTGTAATCAATAAATAGTGTGGATCATCAGAGCTCAGGGCCTTCACTGTCACCTCCAAAAGGTGACACCACTGTCACCCCCTGGTCCCACTTTTTCTCTTAATCTGTCTTTTTCTCACTCCTTTGTCATCACTGAACTCGGGGAACCCACAGGTGACGTGGGGCTCATGGATTCCCTACATCTTCTTTATGAAACCCTCAACAAACTAGATGTCGAAAGAACATATCTCTAAATAATAACAGTCATCTATGGCAAATCTACAGTTATGCTGAATGGGCACAAGCTGGAAGCATTCCATTTAAGAAGTGGAACAGATAAGAATGTCCACTCTCACCACTCCTATTCAAAATAGTACTGGAAGTCTAGCCAGAACAATCAGGCAAGAGAAAGAAATAAAAGACATCCAGATAGGAAAAGAAGTCAAATTAGCCTTCTTTACTGATTATGTGCCTCTATAATATAAAAAGCCCTAAAGACTCTGCCAAAAGTTCCTGAGACCTGATAAATGACTTCAGTAAAATCTCAGGATACAAAATCTATGCACAAAAATCAGTAGTACACTGTACACTAACAACATTAAAATTGAGAGGCAAATAAGGAATGTAATCCCATGTCCAATAGCCGCAAAAAATAAAATACTTAGAAATACATCTAACCAAGGAGGTAAAAAATATCTACTAGGAAAATTATAAAACACGGATGAAAGAAGTTATCTTTCAAATGAATGGAAAATCAACCCATGTTCATAGGTCAGGAGAATCAATATTGTTAAAATGGCCATATGGCCCAAAGCAATCTACAGATTCAATGTTATTTGTATTTCTTCCTAGCCTTTTCTGATTGAACTACTCATCTTTATTTTAGAAAGCCCAATTTTCCATTGTTACCCTGCTGACATATTCATAGTGTCAATTGGTTCCAAGATATGAGCTATATTTTCAAAATATGGTAGAAAATACCTACTGCAGCAAGCTATTAATCTATAAAAATGTGGTTGATGCATTGGCCGTGTGGAAGATATCCATGTCATTACTCAGCTCATTCATGAAATAACTAATAGTCTTGCCTCCTAAAAATCACCAATAAAATGGAGCTATGTTCATTATTCAGCCCTGCATTTTGACAAGAAATATTGGTAGGTGTTAAAATCTTTTAGAATATACAGTAAAAAAATGGTTCATTTGCAGACATTATGTAGCCCTCAAATTCTTTACACCTTTTGCCAAGGTGTTTCTAGCATTTAGGACACAAGGCTAGCAGAAATAAAGATAGCAGCCTAATGTGCATTTATGCATTGTGAGATGACAGTTCAACATAGTGAAACTTTGTACCTTTCTCAGGTACAATTAGCTATTCTCACATCTAAAATTATAACTGAAGAACTACTAAAAAGAAAGGAGTAAGTTTATTTGGTTTTACTGAAGTTACACATTTAGCAAGAACGTATTTTTGTACTTAATGCTATTTCATCTATTTTTGATGCAAATGTATTCACAAATTTTATTTTCAAATATTTTAACTTATTATCTTTACTTGAAAGGCTCTCTGGCCAGATCAACTCATATATGGGCAAATTTTCTTATTCAGAACTCAGCTAAATTGTTATTTCTTCTGAGATTACATCCTTGAGAAGCAATCTAACTCCTAACGAGATATAGCTTGCAAATATTTTTTACCAATCCATGCTTGCTCTTTTATTTTGTTAATTGTTTTCATTCATGTTAAAATCATGTATTTAATAAATGGTTAATATACAAGGTATATAAGGAACCCACACAATTCAGTGGCAAATAAACAAGTCTCTTAATTTAAAAAAAATGGGCAAAGCTACCAAATAGACATTTTTCCAAAGAAGAACATGCAAATGGCCAACAGATATGTGAAACAGTGCTCAACTCACTAATCATTAGGGAAATATAAATCAAAACCATAATAATATCATTGCCTTAGATCTGTTAGGATGGCTATTATCAAATATAAGGATTGGTGAGGGTGTGAAGAAAATAGAATGATGCACAGTTGGTGGTAATGTAAATTGGTACAGCCAATACGGAAAACAGTATGAAGGTTCCTGAAAAAATTAGAAATAGAACCACAGTATAATCAGCAATCCCTCTTCAGCAATACCCAAAGAAAATAGAAATCACTGCTTCAGAGATACACATTCACTCTACTGTTCATTGCAACTTTGTTCACAATAGTGAAAATATGGAAACAACCTGTGTCTACAGATGGGTTTAAAAATTCTAGCATATATTTAGATACAATGTAATTAACCTTAAAAACAAAGGACAATCTGGCATTTGTAATAACAGGAATGGACCTGAAAAACATGCTACCTGAAATATGTGAGAAAGAAAAAGACAAATACTGAAATATTACATATGGAATCTAAAAAAGTTAAATACATAGAGCAGAGAGTGGAATGGTGGTTACCAGGGCTTGGAGATTGGAGGAAATAAGGAGCTGTTGGTGAAAAGGTACAAACTTGCAGTTATAAGATGAATACATTCTGGAGAATTAATGTACAACATGATGGCTATTGTTAATAACTGTACACATGCATAGTCATGTGTCACTTAATGATGGGATATATTTTGAGATATATGTTGTGAGGTGATTTCATCACTGTGTGAATCATAGAGTAGACTTACACAAACCTGAATGGCATACTACACATCTAGGCTATGTGGTACAGCCTATTGCTCCTATGCTACAAATCTATACAGTATGTTACTGCACTGACTATTATAGGCAATTGTAACACAATATTGAGTGTTTGTACATCTAGACATAAGAAGGGTAATACCCTATGAAGTCACTGGGTGATGGAAAGTTTTCAGTTCCAATAAAATTTTATGGGACTATTGTCATATATCCTGTCATTGACTGAAATGTCATGCAGCACATTCCTGTATTTTATACTTGAAAATTGCTAAGAGAGTATATCTTAAGTTTTCTCACCATACTGGAAAAATGAGGGATATTGGGTTTTGGATATGTTAATTAGCCTAATTGTGACAATTATTTCACATTGTATGTATAAACACACACACACACACACACACACACACATACATAAATGACTTGAATACATGTCATTTTGTCACTTATACTTCAATAAAGCTGGTCAAAAAAGAATCGGTCTAAGATATACACCATCTTCTTCCTCTCCAACATAAGGCATTGTATATCACATTTTTCACTTTTTCACTATTTCTTTGGCATCTTTGTTTAGTTGTATATTTTCTGCCTTTTAAACACAGCTCCAGGCTGGTAAAAAAAATTAGTCTATTTGTTTATTATGGTATCTCATTATGTGGAATAATACCTAATATCAAGTAGCTACCTTATCAATATTTTTGAATGAATACAATTCAACTACTGAATGCATACCACCAATGGGTAAAAAGCTCAATATCACTCTATTGTATACTTTACCTTCACTTTGATGATATTGATTTTGATCAGAACCAAGAGTTGGGTTTTCTCCTATGCCAGCAGAGGTGATCCATGCTGCATCCACCACTGAGAGTTTTCTCACTGGTTGACACATGCTGAGCCTCCACAATGTTTTAAGTGCTCCTGGTCTATGCTTTCCTGAAATTATGCTCATCTAGTTCCCTATTTGGTCTATTATAATCCTTCTGGGAGGACATTTCTTCATTCATTTCTCACACACTGAATAAACACTGAAAACAACATGTACAAAATTTCAGTATTTCAAATAGCCGCAACGTATTTCAAGCAACAAAATTGTAAGCAAATACACTCTAGGTGCTAAGTGCTTTAATTTTTCCTGAAGATTAGTAGCCTTATCTGTCATCCTTTTTATACAAGGTTGTTTTGTAAATATGTGTATTTTATTCTGGTTCTTTCCATCAAAATGACCTAGTAAGTAAACACATTTAAAGCACCTACTCTTCCTTAAAGAAATCTAGATAGATTAACGGACAGTGATAAACAGGTAAATAGATGAAGACAGATAGATACTAATTTTTTAAAAACACAAATATGAAAGATAGCAGAGCTCTAAAACACAATTTATATATTGATGGACCTAAAGGAAACATAAATTAAAAATTATAAACACAGTATAGAACAAGACTTGCTATAGTCTAGATGAAGAAGCAGACAGAGTCAACTTAGAGTTCAATTACTGATAAAAGGAACTGGAAATACTGTAAATAAGAAGCATTAGATTTAGTGCTTCTCAGTCCAATTATATTGTTTGAACCCAATATCCAATTTGTGTCTAAATCAATGAGTGAAAAATAGTAATTGATTTTCTTTTAATTAAACATCCTTCAAATTTTGAGATAATTATATATTCACAGGCAGTTGTAAGACAGTGGAGAGACACCACATGTTCTTTACACAGTTTCTTATAACAGTAACAGCAAAACTATATTATAATATTATAATTAAGATATTGACACAAATGCAATCAAAATACAAAATATTTCCATTACATAAATGTTCCTTCATGTTACACTTAACTAGTCATGCCCAGGTAACCAGTAGTCTAGTCTCCATCTCTAGAATTCTGTCATTTCAAGGATACTTAAAATTATATATTAAGTAATTTTAGACAGCATGAGACCTAAGCAAGGATATTATTATTATTATTATTATTATTATTATTATTATTATTGTCTGGGGTACATGTGCAGATCATGAAGGATTGTTACATAAGTAACATGAAGGATTGTTATATAAGTATTCACGTGGCTTGGTGGTTTGCTGCATCCATCCCCCTGTCGCCTACATTAGGTAATTCTCCTAATGTTATTCCTCCCTAATCCCACCACCACCTGCTATCCCTCCCCTACCCACCCACCCTCCCAAAGGCCCCAGTATGTGATGTTCCCCTCCCTGTGTCCATGTGTTCTTATTGTTCAACATTCACTTATGAATGAGAACATGCAGTGTTTGGTTTTCTGTTCTTGTGTCAGTTTGTTGAGAATGATTATTTCCAGATTCATCCATGTCCCTGAAAAGGACATGAACTCATGGCTACATAGTATGCTATGATGTATATGTGCCACATTTTGTTTATCCATTCTATCACTGATGGGCATTTGGGTTGGTTCCAAGTCTGTGCTATTGTGAATAGTGCTGCAACGAACATAGGTGTGTATATGTCTTTATAAAAGAATGATTTACAATCCTGTGGGCATATACCCAGTAATTGGATTGCTGGATCAAATGGTATTTCTATTTTTAGATCCTTGAAGAATCACCACACTGTCTTCTGCAATGGTTGAGCTAATTACACTCCCACCAACAGTGTAAAAGCATTCCTATTTCTCCACATCCTCTCTAGCATTTGTTGTCTCCAGATTTATTAATGATCACCATTCTAACTGGCATGAGGTGGTATCTCAATGTGGTTTTGATTTGCATTTGTCTAATGACCAGTGATGTTCAGATTTTTTTCATATGTTTGTTGGCCACGTAAATGTCTTCTTTTGAAAAGTGCCTGTTCATATCCTTCATCCACTTTTTGATGGGGTTGTTTGTATTTTTCTTTTACATTTTTTTAGTTCTTTGTAGATTCTGGATATTAGCCATTTGTCAGGTGGGTAAATTGCAAATTTTTTTCACATTCTTTTGGTTGCTTGTTCACTCTAATGATTGTTTCTTTTCCTGTGCAGAAGTGTTTAAGTTTAATTAGATCCCATGTGTCTATTTTGACTTTTGTTGCCATTGCTTTTTTGTTTTAGTCATGAAGTGCTTGCCTATGCCTATGTCCTGAACATTGCTGTCTAGGTTATTTTAGGGAATTTATGGTATTAGTTCTCATGTTAAAATCTTTAATCCATCTGAAGTTAATTTTTGTATGAAGTGTAAAAAACGGATCCAGTTTTAGTTTTAAACATAGGGCTGGCCAATTTTTGCAACACCTTTTATTAAATAGGGAATCCTTTCTCCATTACTTGTTTTTGTCAGGTTTGTCAAAGATCAAAGGGCTGTAGGTGTGTGGTGTTACTCCTGAGGCCTCTGTTCTGTTCCATTGGCCTTTATCTCTGTTTTGGTACCAGTACCATGCTGTTTTGATTACTGTAGCCTTATAGTATAGTTTGAAGTCATGTAGCATGATGCCTCCAGCTTTGTTCTTTTTGCTTAGGATTGTCTTGGCTATTCAGGCTCTTTTTTTGGTTCCATATGAAGTTTAACGTATTTCTTTCCAGTTCTTTGAAGAAAGTAAATGATAGCTTGATGGGGATAGCATTGAATCTATAAATTACCTCAGTCAGTATGGCCATTTTCACGGTATTGCTTCTTCCTAACCATGAGCATGGTATATTTTTCCATCTGTTTGTTTCCTCTCGTATTTCCTTGAGCAGTACTTTGTAGTTCTTCTTGAAGAGGTCCTTCACATCCTTTGTTAGTTGTATTGCTAGGTATTTTATTCTCTTTATAGCAATTGTGAACAAATCATATACATGCATGATTTGGCTCTCTATTTGTCTGTTATTTGTGTATAGGAATGTTTGTAATTTTTGCACATTGATTTTGTATCTTGAGATTTTGCTGAAGTTACCTATCTTAAGGAGATTTGGGGCTGAGATTATGGGGTCATCTAAATATACAATCATGTTATCTGCAAATAGAGACAATTTGACTTCCTCTTTCCCTAAGTGAATATCCTTTTTTTTCTTTTTCTTGCCTGACTGCTCTGGCTGGCACTCCCTATACTATATTGAATAGGAATGGTGAGAGAAGGCACCTTTTTCAAGTGCCATATTTAAATAAATAGCTAGTAGTTTGAGCACTGAATCACATTGCAACTCTATTTTTAGTTTTTAAAGAAATTTCTATACTGTTTTTCCTAGTGGCTGTATTAATTTACAGTCCCAATAGTGTAGGAGAATTAATTTTTCTCTGCATCCTCAACATAATCTGTTATATTGTGTCTTTGTAAAAATAACCATTCTAACCAGGTGTATTTGTTCATTGTCATTGTGCTGATGAAGACTTACCCTAGACTGGGAAGAAAGTCATTTAATTGGATGTGGAGTTCCATATGGCTGGGGAGGTATCAGAATCATGGCAGGAGGTGAAAGTTAGTTATTACATGGCAGCAGCAAGAGAAAATGTGTAAGAAGCAAAAGCAGAAATCCCTGATTAACCCATCAGGTCTTGTGAGACTTATTCATTATCATGAGAATAGCATGGGAAAGACAACCTCTATGATTCAAAAACTTCCCCTGGGTCCCTCCAACCATACATGGGAATTCTGGGAAATACAACTCAAGTTGAGATTTGGTTGGGACACAGCCATACCATATCACCAAGATAAGGTGATATATCATTGTTGTTTTGATTACATTTCCCTGATGATTAGGAAAGTTGACAATTTTTTATATCTCTATGAGCCATTTGTGAGTCTTCTTTAGAAACGCCTATTTATGTATTCATGTCTTTTGCTCACTTTTCAATTGAATTATTAGATTTTCATCATTAAGTTGTTTGAATTCCTTGTATATTCTGGATATTAGCCCCTTGTCATATAGTTTAAAAACATATTTTCACATTTAGTAGGTTATCTTTTTACTCTAATAATTGTTTTCATTTGCTGTTCAGAGCTTTTTAATTTAATATAGCCCCATTGTCTAATTTTTAAATAGTTTTCTATGCTTTTAATGTCCTAGCCATGACATCTTTGCTTATACTGATGCCTTAAAGCGATTTTCCCTACATGTTTATTTTCTGGTAAATTCGTAGTTTTGGGTCTTATGTTTAAGTACTATTTCGATCCTGAGCTGATTTTTGAATATATTGAATGATAAGAGTACTCTTTCATTCTTCTGCATATGAATCTACCATTTTCAAGCATGATTTATTGACAAAGATATACATTCTTCTGGATGTTTATGTTGCATTTATTGAAAGTTAGTTGGCTTTATATATATGGATTTATTTCTGGACTCTGTTCTTTCCATTGGTTAATGTGTCTGTTTATTTTACAAATCAGTGACATGCCGTTTTGCTTACTCTAGTTTAGTAATATACTTTGAAGTTAGGTAGTTTCATTCTCAACCTTTGTTTTTTTAACTCAAGATTGCTTTTGCTATCTGGGATCCTTTTGGTTCCCTACAAATTTAAAGATTGTCATTTCTAATTCTGTGAAAAATTATGATGGTATTTTGACAGATTTCATTAAAACTGTAGATTGTTTGGGGTAGCATGGCCATAATAATAATATTTATTCTTCTGATCCATGGGCATAGAATGTCTTTACATTTTTATCTTCTTCAATTTTTTTTCATCAGCTTTTTGCAGTTTTACTGGCAGAGATCTTTTATTTCTTAGTTATATTTATTCCTATGTATGTTATTTTGTTTCTTTTTGTAACTATTGCAAATAGGATTGCTTTGTTTACTTTATTGGCATATAGAAACTGTACTGATTTTTGTATGTTAATTTTGTAGCCAGAAATTTCACTGAATTTGTTTACCAGTTCTAAGAGATTTCTGGAGGAATATTTTGGTTTTGCTATATAAAATATTGTGTTAGCTGTAAAAAGAAACAATTTGTTTTTCTCTTTTATTTCTTTCTATTGCCTGATTGCTCTGGCTAGGACTTTAATTACTGTGTTGAATAGGAGTGGTGAAAGTGATCATCTTAGACTCATTTTATACCTTAGAGGAAAGATTGTCAGCTTTTTCTCACTTACTATGATATTAGATTTGTGTTTGTCAAATATCACCTTTTTATTTTGACTTTTGTTTCTTCTATGCTTAAATTATTCAGATGTTTTATCATGAAGTGATGTTGAATTTTAGTGAATACTTTCCTCTGTATCAATCGAGATGATCAGTTGTTTCTTGTTTGTTATTCTGTTGATGAGCTGCATCACATTTATTGATTTCTGTATGTTGAAACATTCTAACATCCCTAAGTAAAAATAGCTCTTAGCCAGGGTGTATTATCTTTTTTTATGTGCTGTTGGGTTTTGTTTTCCATTATTTTATTGAGGATTTTTGCCTCTATATTTATCAGGTATATTGTTTAGTTTTAGTTTTTATTTGTGTTGTTGTTGTGCCCTTGCCTGGTTTTGGTATCAGAGCAATGGTGATACTATTTTAGAATGAATTAGAGTTCCCTCCTCTCCAATTTTGTAAAAATATTGTCAGGAGGAATGGTACAAGTTCTTTTTTAACATGTTCAATAGAATTCAGCTGTGAATCCATGTGGTTTTGGGCTTACTTTTTTGAGAGACTTTTTATTACTGTCTCACCCTCACTAAGCATTATTGATCTGTTTAAACTTTCTGTTTCTTCCTGATTCAATCTTAGTAGTTGTATATGTAGACAATTTTATCATTTCCTCTAGGTTTTCCAAGTTGTCAGCATATAGTTGTTCTCAATAGTCTCTGATAATATTTTGTATTTCTGTGGTATCAGTTGTAATGTCTCCATTTTTATTTATATTTTTGACTATTTCCATCTTCTCTCTTCTGGATTAGTCCACTTAGTGGTTTATTACTTTTGTTCATCTTTTTGGAGAATTAAATTTCGTTTTGTTGACATTGTATTGCTTTTTTTGCATCTATTTTTGTTTCGTTCTGCTCTGTTCTTTATTATTTCTTTCCTTCTGTGAATTTCAGCTTAGGTTTGTTTTTGCTTTTCTAGATCATTAAAGTGCATTGCTAGATTGTTTATATGAAATCCTTCTACTTATTTCATGTAGGTGTTAATTGCTACAAATTTCCATTTAAGCATGGTTTTTGCTGTAACCCATAGAGTTAGGAATTTTGTGTCATTATATAATTACATTTTTGTCTTTTTGTCCTGTTTTTGACAGAAATTCTATTTTATCTGATATAAGTGTAGTGATTTCTGTTTGCTTTTGTTTTCAATTTTTGTGAAATATCTTTTTCCATCCCTTTACTATAAGTCTGTAAGAGTCTTTGTAGGTGAAAATCATTTCTTGTAGGCAGCATATATTTGGATTGTGTAATTTTTATCCATTATCCTGTCTCTATCTTTTAAGTGCGGAATTTAATCCAATTATATTCAATGTTATCACTGATATATGAGGTTTTGTTGCTATTATATTGTTAATTGTTTTGTATGGTTGCTTTTTTAGTGATTGGGGTTTATTGGTTTTCTTTGGCTGTACCATTTAAGTTCTTACTTTTTCTTATTTCTGTGTCTTTTTTACAGTTAAATTGTGTTCTCTTTTGTGTTGTCATTTACAGTAAATGTCTTCCCTTTGTTCCCAGATTTAGGATGCTCTTGAGCTTTTCTTGTATGGGCAGTTCAGTGGTGATAAATTCTTTC
The DNA here is from genome assembly GCA_028533165.1 of Leontopithecus rosalia. Classification (NCBI taxonomy): domain Eukaryota; kingdom Metazoa; phylum Chordata; class Mammalia; order Primates; family Cebidae; genus Leontopithecus; species Leontopithecus rosalia. The sequence continues at coordinate 93,288,832 of CM052649.1, read as the reverse complement.
AGTGTTTGGTTGTTTGGCAAAGGCTTTATTTCTCTTTCATTCAGGAAGAATAATTTTGTTAGATGTAGTATCCTCAAGTGGCAAGTGTCTCCTTTCAGCACTTTAAATATGTCATCTAATCCTCTTTTGGCTTGTAAGTTTTCTGATGATAAATCTGCTGTTAATCTGATGGGAATTTATTTATAGGTGACTAGAAGATTTTCCTTTTTTTTAAATTTATAATCCTCTCTTTTTCCTTGACTTTAGCCAATTTGACTATCATGTACCATGGGGAAAAAAACCCTTTTGCATTATATGTTTGGGGCTCTCTTAACCTCTTGTATCTGGATGTCTAAATGTCTTGCTAGACTTGAGAACTTTTCATCTTACTGTTTTGTTAAATTTTAGGTTTAACAAAATAGGTTTGCCAATACTATTGTTACTTATTCATCCTCTGAAACACCCAGAACTCAAATATTGTTTGATTTATAAATATCACAAAGGTTTTGCTTGTTCTTTCTCATTCCTTTTTTTAAAAATTTTGTCTTTCACATGACCTGTCTTCGAGTTCCGATATTCTTTCTTCTGCTTGATTTAGCCCACTGTTGAAGTTTTCAAAGATATTTTGTATTTAATTCAATGAATTTTTCAGCTTCAAATTTTGTTTTGTTATATAAAATATCTATTTTTTGTTCATATCCTTAATTGCTTTTCTGATTCCTTTGTATTGTTTTTCAGAATCCTGAGCTTCTTTAGAATTCATATTTTGAATTATATGTCTGGGATTTAATGAATATCTTTTAGATTGAGATCTGCTGATGGAGATTTATTGTGTTTCTTCAAAAGTGTTAATTTTTTTTTAAATGTTTGTGTGTTCTTAAATTTATATTGGTGCATCTGGTGTTGTGGATACTTATTACAATTTTATAAATTTGCTTTCCTATGGGACAACTTTTTAATAAATATGTATCTGCTGTGTTGGTTGAATAGAGCATTTTAGTTCTGATTACAGGTGCATGTAATAGTATAGTCTCTATGTTTTCCTTGGATATAAGTTGTGACAGTGATATCTTGATTTCTTCACTCTCATATGCTTTTTCATTATTGGAGGCTGTGGTGAAGTTTTTCTGGGGTCTGAGATGCCAGTGGGGTCAGCCTTTGGGCCTCAGTGGTGGCAATGATAGGTGGAGTGTGTTTATCCTTGAACCTCAGAGCGGTGTCTGGTGGCCCCGATTTAGTGGTTCTAGGTGGGCCAATACTTGAGCCTCCAGGTGGATTTCTTGTATGCCAGTAGTGGCAGCAAAGGACTGGAAATATGAGCAAGTTCTTAGGTCCTGGACAGTGGGTATGATGTTTGTGATGGCAGTAGCAGTGGTGGGGCAACCTTTTGGAACCCAGTTGGTCTGATATGGTGTTAGTGGTGGCTGTGATGGGTTGGATGAGCCGTTTTCTTGGCCTACAGGTGGCACATGTGGGTGGATGCCATCTGTGGTGGAATTGGCAGGTTGAGTCAGCCTGATCTCAGAACCCAGGAGCAGTGTTGAGGTGCCCAAAGTAACAAATTGGGATGGACAACCCTCAAGCCTCTTGATGGTGTGCTTGATACTGGAGAAACAGGATCAGGCCACTGGGCCTCTCTTCACACCCATAGTAATTTGTTCATGCACTAGCTGTGATAGGCAGGGGTAGCATCGTCTCAAGGTTATGACAAAATGTTCAGGCGGGGCAGTGGTGGTTGCACTGGGGGCTTGCCACTGGGAAAGATGAGACCACACTAATGAGAACAGCATAGGCAGGAAGCTGTGGGGTGTGTGACTAGCTCACACCTTGGTCCTATGGCAAATTATAGCAGGAATAGCAGTGGGATTTGTTTTGGGGGTAAATTTTTGGGATCTTAATTTACATTTCTTTGATGACTAGTGATGTTGAACACATTTATATATATATTTTTGGCCATTTATATATCTTCTTTGGAGAAACCTATTCAGCTGCTTTGCCCATTATATAGTGGGGGAATTTGTTAATTTACTATTCAATTGTTCCTTATATGTTTTGGATATTAACCCTTAAATGAGTTCCTTATATGTTTTAAATATTAACCTCTTGTCAGATATATGGTCTACAAATTTCTTTTTTAAAGAAAGAGGTTTAATTGGTACATGGTTCCGTGGGCTCTACAGGAAGCAGGGTACTGTCATCTACTTGGCTTCTAGGGAGGTCTGAGAAAACTTTTAATCATGGTGGAAGGTGAAGGGAGAGCAGGCATGTCACATGAACGGGAGCAAGCAACATACTGCAGGAGGTGACATACATTTTTTAAATAATCAGATCTCATGTTCACTCAGAGTGAGAACTCATTTATTACCAAGGGTTTGGCCCAAGCCATTAATGAGGGATCCACCCTCATGATGCAAAGAGCTCCAGGCCCCACCTCCAACACTGCAGACTATATTTCAACATGATATTTGAGTAGGAACAAATATCCAAGGTATATCAAACAGCTCTTTCTGTATTTTAATCTTTTCATATTCTTGTGAATTCTATATAATTTTTAATGAGAATTTTGATCTTTATAATTATTATGGATATTGTTCTGTATTATTCTGTTTTGCACTGTCTTTGCTTTGATATAAGGAAATTAATACCTTCATAAAATGGATTCAGAATATTTTCTCTTCCTTTATTTCTTAAGATATGATTATGTCCATTCTTCCTCAAATGTTTGGTAGAATTTTTAATTAAAATTATGTAGGCCTGTTGTTTCTTTTTGGGAGTTTTTAAAATATAAATTTAAATCTCAAGAGGTATAGAGCTAATAAAATTATCTCTTTTGTATTAGATGTGTAGTGGTATTTTTGTTGTCAAATAGATTGATTCATTTCATCTAAATTCTCAAATTAAGGTGTGTAGAATTTCTAATGTGTTTTTTTTTTTGTTTTTTGGGTTTTTCTTTCTTTTTGGTTCTGCTGATGTCTGTGGTTTAGAGTAATATTCCTGTCTCAATCCTGATGTTGATAATGTTTCTCTGATCTCTTTTTACTTTATCTTGCTAGAACTTTATTAATTTTATTATTCTTATTTAAAAAACCACATTTTTGTCTCATTAATTTTCTTGATCATTATTCTCTTAATCATATTTTTTTCTATATTTATTATTTCTTGTCTTCCTTTTGTCCTATGCTTATTTTGCTCTTGGCTTACTAGGTTTTTGATGTGGGATCTTAGATTAATATTGTGAAACTTTGTTTCCTGTCCAATGTACACCTTTATATGTGATCAATCCACATATATTAAATGTATAGGTACTAAAATAAGAGAACAAACTAACAAATTTACGTTTGAAAAATAAATAGTTTTATTATAGATTATCAAGCCCACTGCATTAGTAATTTCATCAAATTTAAATGAACAAAAATATACCTGCACATGAATAAGATTATCATAATAGATTTTTTGAAAAAAGAAAATGCTGTTTCCAAAAGACAGATATTAAATGTAAGAATATATAACGTTAAGATTAAAAAATACAAATTCATGATGTTCAAATATATATAATCTGTAGAGTATGTATCCTTGGTTTGATGAGAATGGCACTTAAATCAGTTGTCTTTCTATGAAAAATGCATAAGTCTAATTATGAAAAAAAGTCAGACATATTGGAGATAAGGGATACCTAAAAATGCCCTAACCGTATTTTTCAAAACTGGGAGAGTCAAAAACAAGGACAAGCTGAGATACTGTGATATTCAGGAAGGACCAAGAGAGATATGATGACTAATTGTAATTTGGTATTCTTGATTGGGACTGTAGTACAGAAAAGGTATATTAGATAAAAGGTAAGAAAATATGAATAAAATATAAACATTAGTTAATGGTAATGTGTCAATATTTGTTTCTTAATTGTGGAAAAACTATGACAAAAATGAAAGAGGTTGTTAATAGGGTAACATGTTAGGTTTATGAAAACTCTTCGTATTATCTTGAACTTTTTTCTAAATCTAAATTTATTCTAAAATAGAAAGTTTAGTGTAAAAAAAACAAAAAAACTAGTATATTTATATTTATAGACTAAAGCAACTTCATTATGGATGCTAACCTGCCATTTTAACTTCTAATTAACCCCAATTTGGGGAATGTCTCTAAGATTTTTATGCTAACTATTGTTCCCTGTATAAGAGCATGTACATACTATAAATCTTTAGGCCAAAACAACCTTGACCATAAATCTTGTCTTTAGGTAGATTCATATAGTATTCTTGCTTTTCCCTACAACTGTCCTACAGCTACCTTATTTATAATATATAAGCCCAGGGACTAGGGACTATGACACACTACTATCTTGTCTCATAGCCACCTGAGATACAGACATAGTTTCTATTTGTTAGTCACTACTAAATGTTTCTTTTTAAGAAATTAAATTTGTCAGTTTATTTCTTCAGCTTCTCAGCTTCTCTGAACTTTAGGGACAGATTTGCGTAAGCCTTCCAGTGCTGGAAAATTGTACAAATGTTTGAACAAAGTAGACTCTAGATAAATTACATTACACACACACACACACACACACAGAAATTCTACTATTAAAATTTCTGCATTATATTGAAATTTATGAGGAATAGAGATAGAAGGCAAGGATGAGGAGGAGGAGAAGAAAAAGGAGAAGGAAGAGATAACTGAATAGGAGAAGAATAAAAAAGATAATAGCAAGATCGTCCTTAATAAGATAAGCAAAGAAATGCAAATTATAAAAGAAATAGAAGATGAATATAATAAAATTAACCAATATAAACTTATTTATAAATGTAAAAATTATCTCAATATTGAAAAAACTCCCTTTTTTACCACATGCAAATAGGACATCTTCCAAAACTGTCAGCATAATTAATCTAATACATTTCAAATAATAAAACATTATGTTTTCTGACCACAGTGGAAAATGGTTAGAAACATTGAAATCTCTAAAGTTTAAAAATTAAAGACTGTACTAAAAGATATACCCATTATATGGCAAAAATAATATAAATTACAAAATATTTTGAATGGAAGAGATGTTAATAAGTATATATCATAAAAATTAATAAAAATCAACTTATATAGTCACATTTGTATTCTCAAATACATACATAGAAAAAAGGAGACATGATCATCTGATTATTCATTTTAGAAATTAGAAAAAGAAGTGCATACTAAACCTACAATAGTAGATGAAATGGAAACATGAAGATAAGAACAGATAAGATATTAGTGAATCAGGAAACAAATTAACAGAGATAAATTAATAAGGCAAATTTGATTTTTAAAAAGACTAATATAAAAACAGAATTAATAATGAGTGGAGAACAAATTACCAAAATCAGTGAATCTAACTGAGATTCAGTATCATATAAAACTGCTTTTTGAGTTCCACCAAACGTTTTATATTGTCAATATCAAAAGTTACTCCTGTATTCTTTATGTGCCCATTTTAATTATTTTTACATATTTTTTAAGTATTGTAGGAAACACAAAGTGGTTTTAAAAAAACAAAAAGTGCAATTATACTTGCTACTATGTTTTCTCATGCAATTATCTATACCTGTAATTTTTGTTTCTTTTTTTTTTTTTTGAGATGGAGTTTCGCTTTTGTTACCCAGGCTGGAGTGCAATGGTGCAATCTCAGCTCACCACAACCTCCGCCACCTGGTTCAGACAATTCTCCTGCCTCAGCCTCCTGCATAGCTGGGACTACAGGCACGCTCCACCATGCCCAGCTAATTTTTTTTTTTAATTTTTAGTAGAGATGGGGTTTCACCATGTTGACCAGGATGGTCTCGGTCTCTTGACCTCGTGATCCACCTGCCTCAGCCTCCCAAAGTGCTGGGATTACAGGCTTGAGCCACCGCTCCCAGCCCTGTTTCTTTACATAGACTTGCATTTCTCTCTTGTATCCTTTCATTTTAACCCTAAAGACTACCTTCAGCAATTTTGTAGGGCAATTTTAATGGTAACAAATCTCCTCAGATTTGATCTGAGACTATTTTAATTTATCCTTCATTTTAAAGTATAGTTTTGCTGAATAGGGAATTCTTGGTTGACAGTTTTCTTTTCATTGACCACTTAAAAAAATTTTTTTAAGTGTTTTAGAGATGAGGTCTTGCTATTTTACACAGAACATTCTTAACTCTTTGCCTCAAGGGATTTTATAAGTTCAGCCACTTGAGTAGCTATTGAGATTACAGGTATGAGCCACTGTGGTTGGCTGCATTCAGTGCTTTGAATATGCCATCTCACTCACTCTGGTCTCAATGGGTTCTAATTAGAAATAACCTCTTAATCTTACTGAGGATGCCTAGTAGGTGATGAGTCCCTTCTTTCTTGCTGCTGTCAAGATTCTCTTTGTCTTTGAAAAGTTTTGTTATAATGTGTAGATCTCTTGGAGATCTCTTGGAGCTAATTCTACTTAAAGTTTTTGAGCTTTCTGAATGTGTAGATTAATGTCTTCTATCAAATTTGAATCCTTTTTAATCATTATTTTTTTGCAAATATTCTTTTCTTCTCCCCTTGCTTTCTAGGACTTGCAAATATGCATATTGGTCTAGTTGAATATGCTCTTTAGGCATAAGTTCTTTAGGTTCTGTTTTCTGTTTATTTCTTTTCATTTTTTGTGCATTGTGCTCAGACCTGATAATTATAATTGTTGTATATTCAAATTCAGATTCTTCCTCTTCCCTGCTCAAATATTCTATTGAACTTCAAGTAATATTTTAATTTCAGTTATTTTACTTTTCAGCTCCAGAATTTCTGTTTGCTTCCTTTTAAAGAATTTTTTTTCCTTATCAATATTCTTATTTTGTGTATTTTGTATACTTGTTCAGGTTTTCTTAGTTCTTTATCTATGGTTTCCTTTAGCTTTTTATGCATATTTTAAAAAACTTATTTAAAGTCTATGTCAGTAATTCTAATGTCTAACCCTTCTCAGGGAAGATTTCTCTCCATTTATACTTTTCATTTCTTTTAATGAGTCAAAGTCTCCTATTTCTTTGAATACCTTATACTTTTTTGTTGTTATTGTAAACAAAACATTTAGATGCTTTGTTATCTCAAAAAATATATTCTCCTTCAAATTAATAAAGATATCAGCAAAATCACTTGTTTAGGTTAATATAAATAATTGTGTTTTTTATCCCAGCAACAAATAATATATTACATTTAAGAAATTATTCCTTCTACAATAACAAAATTTTTAGACACCTACAAATAAAACTAATAAGTGACCTATAATACATCTCTTCCAAATTACAAGATAATATTGACATAATTTTTTAAAGGTGCAACTAAATAAAATATTATGCCATCTTTCTTAAATTATATCATTCCATATTACGAATATATCAATTGTTATAATATATATAGATTTGAGGCAAATTCAATTATTATTGAGTATCATTTTTATTTTCTTGCTGAAAAACGCCAACCATACCAAAATTTACTCAAGGAGAAATAGAAAATACAGTCATCTATTATCTACATAATATAATCATGTAATATTAGAAGACTCCACACAAAAATCTTGGAATAAAGGTTTCTAGATTTGATCATTTTAACCATTACACAAAATGTTAATTATAATTCATCTGTAATTAAGACAGGTGGTATTGTACTGGCATAACAACCAATATTACAATGAAGCAGAAGAGAGAATCTAGAAACAGATTCATACTCACATGTACATTGACTTAAAGTCAAGGTGCTATTTCAGTACACTAGAGATGGTTTTTCCTAGAAAGGGTGCTTAATGAGTTATATATCTACATGAAAAATGTGAAACGTGATCTCTGTTTTGTATACCAGATTAATTAATTCTAAATGAATTTTTGAAATAATTATAGAAATTAAAATAATACTGCTTTTGAAGTGTTATTTAAATAGAAACATATTGATGAATTTGGGATATAAATGTAATTTGTTAGGAACCATGAAAGAGCATTAAATATAAAGATTGATATACAAGAATAAATTAAAAGTAGAACTTCTCTTCATGAAGAAACTATTAAGAAGCATAAAGGAAAGTCAAGCACTGTGGCTTCTGCCTTTAATCCAGGAATCTGAGATCAGCTTGGTTGACATAGCAAGACCCTATCTCAAAAAAAGTTGTTAGAAGAAAGCAAATTTGATTGCCACCAATATAAATTAACATGTTTATAATATTTAGATCCTTGTAATACATAGATAGTACTCCTGGAAATTAATGTTTTAAAAATCAGGGAATGTCATACTTGGTGCAATTTTTGTATGTGTTACACTTCACTAAATCACAACTAAATGAATAAAGGCTAGAAAGGGAAAAAAATTAAGCATCTGGGTGAAAGGTAATTAAAATGTGAATTGCTTATTCTGTGAATGATACACTGAATGGGATTGATGTTAAAGGGGGAGCCATATACAAGAGATGATGGTATTAAGACCTTAACTGATCATAGAAGAGATGGCAAGACACTAACAGGTGTAAAATTTCCACAGAGCTTGTACTGAATTCTATGACAGCCAAAGGAGTCAAGATATTCCTTTCTTTTAGTCCTAACTGTCTAATATTGGGTATGCCCAGCTAAAAGAAAATAATTCTGTCTGCAGAGAAAAACGATTGGTACTTTTTGAACCTCTTCATTTGTAGGCATATTGAAAGAAACACTGATACGTTTAACAGTCCTTGAAAGTTAAATAAATTGAACATGTTAATTTATATATAAATTGCCACCAGAGAGTTAACAGATTATTTCTATAATTTTGGGGGGTAGGGTGGGGAAATCATTGCCTGAAGTTCATCTTTGTAAAGAAAAAGTTAAATACTGACCAATTTATTCATGTACATATTATCTTTTGATGATTTTTTAGTCTCACCTTGGATAATAGTCACAGAAAAATATTAAGATAAGGGATGTTTAACAATTTTTCCTGTCTCTTTTAAGTTACTTAGACAAAAACCAATGGAAGACTGACATTGTGATTTTACAAATATATAAGTTTTTATGAAAATTTTTCTCATTTAGATGTTAGTACTATATGGAGAATATGGTAAGGTCAGGCCTAAAAATCTTGGTATCTCAGAATCTATATTATAGAACAGTGTTTACATAAAATGTTGCATTATTTAAGGAAATTATTTAAAATTCACTTATACTTTTTTCTGATACTAAAACTACAAAATCACTCTACATTTCTAAATGTAAGGCTGTTTTGAATCAGTAATGAATAATAATATGTGCAACAGGGACAATTTTAGGCACTTTCATGATAGTTGATTATACATATGTCTTCTATTTTTTGCAAGAATCCCAACAAATTATTTTCCATTTCTTCTAATTTTTGAGAGCTTTATTCAGTAATTTTTTCTTAATTTTTAAATAATTTCCTAATACTTTCTTACTTTTATTGTGATATCATTGTTATTTTAATTTATTTTAAAAAAGAGAATGAGTATTCTTTTGGTTGCTTCTATGTGGGTTACGTCAGTTGATAATACTTAATCTAGAAGATGTAGAAGATGGGGACACATGTTAAATAACTAAAGAAGAAACGTATGTGAAAAATTGACAAGGCCATTGGGAAGACTAACAGAAAACTTGTATGTAAGATTAGTTTTACCTATAAAGACGTCTCACTCTAAACGCAAATTTATTCATGTAGTTTCCTCTGCTAAAAGTATAATTTATTACAGTAAATTAAATTTTTAGTTTTTAAATTGTATTTATGGCATTAAAAAATAAGAACCCCAAAAAATCATGAGATCGTGATCCAGGAGCAAATTATGGCCATGTGTCTTTGTAACAGTGTGGAAAGAAAGAAAAACAGATTGCTTTCTTCAGAGTGCTGGCTTAAAACCCTACCTGAAATTTAAAATCAGTGGGGAGGTTTAAAAAAATGCTCATGGTCTGGCCCACCTCAGGAAAGTTATATGAGATCTCCTGATTGTGGAATCTAGTCATCATATTCTTTCTAAAACATTCTAGGTAAGTCCAATGTGCATGTCATAGTAATCTGTTTTAATTTTTTTCCTCAGAATAGTTACTTGTGTTGGTATGGAAAACAGCAGACTGAAAATAATTGTTACTGTTTTCTATAAGTTTCTAAAAAAGAGCTCCTTAAATTTATGAAGAGAAATAAAATTAGAGTTAAGAAAAGGTGTTGTATTTTTTAAATCCTTAAAATTCAAAGACAAACAATGTCAATCAATTCACTATCATAGAAACAATTAGAGGCACCAAAATAATGTCTCTTTAAAAACAGATGTGAATGAAGATTTATACAAAGTAATAGGATTTTTTAAGTGAATTACAAACAATGTTGTTAGGTATTTCTTCCAAAAAATTGAATTAAAAGGGTATTTTTGATATTCAGGTAAATGACTAAGCATATTATTGGTTTCATTAAAAAAGAAATCATGCTAGTTCAACATCGTTTCCATTTTAGAGAGTTTCTAAATTAGTGGATTTAGAAAGATTAAAAATGTTACGTGTAACATTTTTGAGAAACATGATAAGTTTTTGTTTATGTCTTTGTTATTGTTGAGATTAAAAAGTTCTACATGAACTAGATGCTGGTAAAATTGATCCTGTAATAGTGATTTAAAATACCTATTTAAATGATGCTGATTAATGGCTCAGTGCCAGTTTAGAGAAAAGTTTTAGAACTGGTGTTTGTAATTTTTTTTTGTATTTGTTTTGGACATATCATTATAAATGACCTAGATTGGGAAGGCAAATATGTAGTTGCTAAGTTTGCTAATAATGTAATTCAAAAAATTATACTGCTTTATTTGAATAGAAATACATGTATAATATAATCTCTTAAGTAGCTCCACAGCTAAAGAAAGACATAAGAGAGAGTAAATGATTTCAACACAGAAAAAAATACTATAGTATAGATTTGCTGTTATTGGTAGAGTGCATAATAGAGACACCTGAATCAGATTTTGGGATTAGTTAGGGAAGATTTCTAAGTGAGACTGGAATACTTTCTTGTAGGTAAAAACTAAACTAGTACCAAAAGTACAGATACATAAAGGCAAACAGCATAGAAAACACTAAACTAGGAAGCTTCAGGTAGCCAGAATCGTAGCAGCTGAAAAATTTTCCATGCCATGTACAATACTGTAACAGTTGTACTTTTCCAAAAATCACTGAATATTCACCCAGTAATTGTTAAATGGAAAGAAGGTAGAAAACTAAAAATGTTTCACAGATAAGATACAATTGGTCCTGAGCTTTAAAGAAAGTGCCAATTTGAGAACAGCAGAGAATGAACAAAGTAACTCCCGGGCTGTGGAAATGATTGTCAGCAAATATAGATACATTAGACTGTATACTTTTTAAGTTAAAAAAATAGTTTGTCCTATTTGACTATATTTGAGAATTCTTTCAGATCAGCTGGAGTTTAGCTAGAGAATTTGTATATGAGTATCAAAAATGCCTTTCAGTGAGAATGTGATGATTCTCATGGCAGTTCTGAACCCTTTATTTTCCTGAACCAGACTCTGGAAAAATCCAATTCCATTGGAGAATTTGGTTAAGAATGAAACAGTGGTGCTTTTATTACATAGCAGTTTAACATACAGCCTAGGAAAGCATCGATAGGTTTAGAAGATATGTGTAAAAACTGAAATTGAGTCTTGTGTTCATGCACATTTTTCCTGGAAAGATAACTATATGTTTTTGAGATTCTGAAAAAAGGCATATAAGCACAAAAGATTAAAAACTTCCCCTTTTAGAGATAAATGGTAGTCCTAAATATAGAGTATTATAAGTTACAGTTGCTTCCTATAGAATGTGCCTTTTGTAACAGTGTTCAATGAAAGTAAAATTGAATTTGATTATATAGCATTCTGGATACCAGATGATATTGTGAACTTTCTATTCAGAATATTGGAGTTCTATTTAAAGGCTCTTTTTTTTTCTTAAAGGAAATTGACATGTACAAAACAGTTTTAAATAAAAACTAGAGATTCAATTGTAGGATCAATGAAATCAGAGTTTTTCGGTGGGATTCTTTTAAAATGCATTTACATGCTTTCTGTTGGATTATTTGTACTTTTCTTAATGGCTAATAAAAGTTCCTTCAGGCTGGGCTCGGACGCTCAAGCCTGTAATCCCAGCACTTTGGGAGGCCGAGGCATGAGGTCAAGAGATCGAGGCCATCCTGGTGGACATGGTGAAACACCGTCTCTACTAAAAATACAAAAAATTATCTGGGCATGGTGGCGCATGCCTGTAATCCCAGCTACTCAGGAGGCTGAGGCAGGAGAATTGTCTGAACCCAGGAGGCGGAGGTTGCAGTGAGCTGAGATTGCACCATTGCACTCCAGCCTGGGTAACAAGAGGGAAACTCCATCTCGGAGAAAAAAAAAAGTTCCTTCAACAATAGATGGAAATGTTTGCCCAACTGGCATTTTGTTATTTATGATTTTGTGGAGCCTTTTTTCGTGGAGTGATCAACTTGAACAAAATACCTACTGACTTGACTTGGCCAAACTTTAGTCAACCTTCTCCCCTTGCTATAAGTGCATGAACCTTGACCCATCTTTGAGGTTAAGAAGGCATGGAGACATGGAAACTCCCTTCCTTTATAGCCCCTTCAAGAATTGGCAGGCCTCAGAGAAAGACCTGCCTAAATAGTTTGCTTATCACGCCCCATACTCAGCCCATTTTTCAACAAGTACTTTTTAACTTGTTTACTTTTTGGTATAAAAGAAACATCCTTTTGAAAGAGAAGAAAAAGTGGCAAATAGTGATATGGGAAGGGGACAGGAAAGTGCTAGGTTGAAAAGGCTAGGGTTCCATCCCTGGGCCTGTGCCCACGGACCTAAGTGAAGACAGACATTTCTGTTTTCCTGCCCAAATGTTGCACTTCATAAGACCACCCTGGGCTGCCATGCCCCACCCCTGTTCCTATAAAAACCTCAAGACCCCTAGTACACACATGTACGCACGTGCACACACACACACACACACACACACACACACACACACACACAAGCAGGTAGACATCTAAAGGAATGCACCAGCATAAGAGCACGCTGGTAGACACTGGCATGCTGGCAAGTCATTGACAAGCAGAACAATTTAGAGTTTGGCCGGGGCAGTCAGAGGGGAGCCCAGCTGCGGAGTGGCCTTAACACCAGGAGAGAAATACTTACCCACTCCATTGGTCTTCTGGCCTCCCCATCTGCTGAGAGCTACTTCCATTCAAGCCGGAAAGAAAGCCCTCTGTTCTTACAATTTGGCAGGGGATCTAACTGAGCTAACACAAACAGCTTATAGTGGCTAAACTGAAAGAACCTACTGCTACACACGCCCACTGGGGCTTCAGCAGTTAACACTCAGCCCTAGAAACTGCCATGGGGTCAGAGTCCCAAAACCTGCCGATCTGCATGCTGGCCCCTAGAAGTTTGAGCAGCAGGATACCAAAGAAGCAAGCTACAGCCCCATCATTCACCCTGCAATGGGGATAAGGGAATTTTTCTCATTTCAACAGCAGGCAAGATTAACTTGTATCTCCCACTAGGACAGGCAGAGCAGCATGTGGAGACTCAACATGAACTTTAGCCCTAAGAACTGCTGCAGGAACATACCTGGAAAACTGAGAAGATCCATAGACACTTTGAAGGAAGTAGCTTGCCATGGCTCCATGAGACAGCCAAAATCTGTGACTGCCCAAAGTGTTAGAGGAGAAGCAGCCACCCCTAAACACATATCCTCACTGGGGAACCTGAAGGTCCAGAGAATGGGAGAAGGATTTGACCTCACCTGGAGTCAAGATGAATTTAGAAAGAGATGCAAAGGATGTGGGTAGAGGAAGCAGTGGGAAGAGCCTTGTGGACACTTTAGGTCTCCAGGGAAGCCATTCCTGACTTCGTATCGCAGGGATCCTTGGGGAGGTCGGCCAGTGGAATTTGGGAATCACCATAGGGAGAAGGAACTTCCAGCTGAACTTTTTAACAGTTTTGACCCAATGCAAAATTTCCTATACAGAATCCAGGGGAGAGGGTGAATGGAAAATTCATATATGAGCACAGACACCATGGCACATGGGGAGGTACAAACCCTGCTTGCTTTCTCAGCAGGGAAGATTGTAGTTTGGGACAATTTCTCAGCCCTTCTCACCCTCTTCGTGGACATGGTTGGGGAGCATAGTGGGAAAGAGACTAACCTTTAAAGCTGCATGGGAGCAGGGTGAGGCACATCACTGCCAGCTTTCCCTCACTTCCCTGGCAACATGTATGACACAGGACAGGCAGCCATAAACCTCCTTGGAACATAATTCTATCTGCCCACCTGACAACCATGCCCCATCCCTACAGCGGCTGCAGCAAGCCATGCCCAAGGAGCCTATGAGCTCAGATGTGCCTAATCCTGCCCCTACCTGATGGTCTTTCTCTACCTGCCCTAGTGGCCAAAGACAAAGGACATAATCTCTTGGGAGTTCTCTGGCCTTGCCCACTGCCTGAGAAATCTGAATACTTATCCAGGTGACCCTAGGGTAAGCTTGTATCCTCCCTATACTACCACAGCTGATGCTGTTATTAAAGCCCCACCTCCTGGCTGGAGGCCAACCAACACAAAACCAGCACACTAAACAAAACTACAACCAAGGACCCTCCCAGAGTCCACTTCACTCCCCTGCTGTCATCAATGGAGTAATGCTGGAATCCAGATCTGAAAGATCTGAAGATGAATCACATCCCAGGACTTTTTGCAGACACTCCCTGGTACCAGCCCAGAGCCTGGTAGCCTCCTTGGATGGCTAGATCCAGAAAAGCAATAACAATCTGCAGTTTGGCTCTTAGGAAGCCCCATCCCTAGGGGAAGGGAAAGAGCACCACATGCTTATAAATCTTAGGTTTGGAAAATTCTTCTTATTGCAAGTCTTCTAAAATAAGATTGCCTTTTAAGTCTAGATTTGTTTTTATTTGATGGTGGTTGTATATGTATTTTCCTTTACACATAATATTTCTCTTTAGTTTTATGATGCTATCATTATGGGAAATGATATTGCTTATAAAGAATTTTTAATCAAATTGAATTACTATTCTATGGCATCAATTTTTATTAACATCTTTATAGTTAATTTGTTATGTATAGCTAATTAGCTAAACATATTTTTGTCACTAAATCTAGCTAATGCATATATTCAACATCTTTGCTGCAATCATCTTTTCACAACTGATATAAAAAACTACCTACACAAAGAATATGCACACATTCATACACATTTCAAACTTCTACTTCTGAGTTTTCTCTCCTATTGTTATTTGGCCTTTGACCATGACCATACTATTTTGCTTATCATAGTTTTATAGTCTATTTTAATATCTGAGAATTTTTATAATGTTTTCTTTATTTTCAGTATTTTCTTGACTTTTCCATCACTTCTCTCATATTTTTAAGAAATCTTCGTTGATCTTCTGAACAGTTTATACATCTTTGAATGTGAAGAAATTAATTAGCTTGATACTTATTAATACTTGTTTTAGTATTAGACAAAGTTTTCTTTTGTCTCTTCATTGTTTATTAGTATGCGAAAAATGAAGATCTAAATAATATACTTCTACGTAACCAGTTCAGTGAGTCGGTTGGGTAGAAGGTGGATCTGAGAACACAGGCCCCAGTGTAGTAGAGTACTCCTAGAGAAAAAAAAAAGAAGAAGAAGAAGAAAAGAAAAGAACAACACCAACAAAAATCTTCTTTGCAAATATGTTACTGTTTGAGTGGAACAATGTGATAGTAGGAGCAAGCTCTCCATATATAATATTCTTATGTAGCTGAGCCTTTGCTCCAGGTTTCCCTGTGGCTGTGTTCAACTGCCTTCCTGAATATTGTAGTGGACTATATCTCATGACCTAGACTGATTTCTAATAATCACCTTTTCCAATTAGAGCAGCTAGAAGGAAGATTCTAATAATATCTATTTTATTTTATTCCAATGATTTATTTCAAAGACGTAATATGTGATTCGGTTCTCTTTGTCTTCATGGAAATGTATCTTATATCTAACTAATAAAATCATATTTAACTTATCTAGGGGAAATATGTTCAGATTTGTTATGTATTCATAATAATTTCCTCTAGTTTCTACTACTAACTCACACATTCTATTACTTTAATCATTTGTCATTACAAGAGGGATTATTTGCTTTGGTGAATAAGAAGAGAAGGAGGACTATATTCTATAAACTGGCACTAATCTGGATAGAAGGTACAGAAATGAAACACTGATATATTTTTAACTTAAACAAATTGAATATTTTAATACGGCTTAGAAACATTTGATTATATTATCCACTAATGTTTTTCTCTTATAGCATCACAAATGTACATGCAATATATTTGCCGATAAGATTAGAAAATTTGAACTTAAAAACTCTCACTAAAGTCTTGGTGTGAAAAAAAGATGTTTAAATTTGAAGATAAGTTTTGCTTTCGTATCAATAGTATCATAATTTTATACTGCTTGTAATTGTCAGTCATATTTGGAAATTGTATACTTATTCATTTCAGTAATAGAAATCATATCTGCTGGCATTTAAAACAATTATAACTAAGTTAATACAAAATAATAAATGATTTCAGTACAGGCATGTTATTCAATAAACACAACGTCACTTACTGCAGGGCTATAACTTTTATAGCTTCCATGGGTTATTTGCATTATAGGCAGCAATTCAATGCTGTGTGTTGTTATGCAGGGAAGGATGGTCAGCTCATCATCTGGAGCTCATGATCAAAAAAACATTATTTTCTTAATTGAGATACCTACTGTTTGGAAAGCCTCACAGAATAAAATTGTTATACATGTTATGTAGCAGATAATTATATTTCCCTTGCTTTAGGTGTGATATGAATATTTGAATAACCAGACTTTCAAGGCCACGCACTGTGATTGATATGTTGCTAAGAAAGGAGTGAGGGCACTTTAACTATTTCTCAAAATGATATGTGGTCTACCAGCAACAGTGAGTTTTCCCAAACATTATTATTTGTTTTTTATTTGCTTGTTTTGTTTTGTTTTTGAGACAGAGTCTTGCTTTGTCACCCCAGCTGGAGTGCAGTGGTGCAATCTTGGCTCACTGCAACCTCTGCTTCCAAGGTTCAAGTGATTCTCATACCTCAGCCTCCCGAGTAGCTGGAATCAAAGGCATGTGCCACTATGCCCAGCTAATTTTTGTGTTTACAGTAGAGACAGGGTTTCCCCATGGTGGCCAGGCTGGTCTTGAACTTATGACCTCAAGTGATTCCCCCCAAAGTGCTGGGATTACAGGCATAAGTCACCATGCTGTGCCCCAAACATTATTTTCTAGGGGTCAAAATTATGCATAAATTGATGTATAGAAAGTATTAGCAAACTATTGTCCAGCCACTAGAAATGATGGTTACCGGATCTTGAATTGATAGTTGTCTTGTGGTCCAAATATAGGTATTCAGGCGAAAAAGCCTCAGGGAGAATTGCCTTTAACTTGCACAGGAAAATTCTATTTCTTACACATTCATTATTCTTTTTAGATGATGTTTTTAAATGTACAAATAGATAACATATCACATGTTTATAAAATTTATTTCCCCATTGATGGCAAAAAAATATGTATACACATTACTTCTTTTTAGAATTACAGAAATTTTAAGGTTAGCTACTTTCATGTTTTTTCTTCATTATGTTCCTTTACAAGCAGCAGCATGCATTAGAGCTCATGATCTCAATGTCACTCTCAAGAATTTTAAAACACGAAATGAAGCCCATTAGAGCTCAGTAGCTGTTCGTTTTACACAACAATGTGAGTACTGATGTTCCTAAGTGCACAGCCTATACAGCATAGCTCAGAACATTTCATCATACCAGAAGGAACAAACTCAAAATTATACTACAGAATTATAATGTTTTTCCATTCTTTCTAAAGTTGCAGTTTCTGTTGTCCCTTTAAGGTGTATCATATAAGTGTAACTGAATTTTGAGAAAGAAACAATAAAAATGTCTTGGTAGGACATATTTTTTCTTCTTCTGTTTTTAAAGGATTAACAAAGCTGTGGTTAGAAAACTCTCAAAAAATACTCTCTTAAATAAAATGAATATTTGATTTTCTCTTACATATTCTCTGGTGGCTAATGACACTTTCTTCTTCAACACAACTTCCCCATGATAGAGGAACTTTTCTTTTAAACATGTTTGTAACCAATGGACTATTAATCGTATCATTTCATCTTTTTTCAAGTTCCACTTTTGCTTGTTACATATGAAATAGATAACTCACTGACATCAACATGTTGTACTTTTCACTTCAAAGTATATCTGTAAGAATATTTATCTTCATTTATATAAACTAGTGCAATATGTTGATTTCCTTATGTGTTAGTTTAAAATAGTTTTTGAACTTATATTGGAGAAATGCATGTGTTAGCTATATTAAGCCTCAAAGTAAAAAATCATCATTCTTTTTCTAAATTTAAAGCAGTCAACTTTACTATATAAGTTTTTTTCTTTTTTATTATTATTATATTTTAAGTTTGGGAGTACACGTACAGAACGTGCAGGTTGATTACATAGGTATACAGGTACCACAGTGATTTGCTGCATCCATCACCTCATCATCTACATTAGGTATTTCTCCTAATGCTATCCCTCCCCTATCCTCCCACCCCTTGCTATGCCTCCTCTAGCCAACCCCCAACAGGACCTGGTGTGTGATGTTCCCCTGTCTGTGTCCATGTGTTTCCATTGTTCACCACCCACTTATGAGTGAGAACAAGCAATGTTTGGTTTTCTGTTCTTGTGTCAGTTTGCTGAGAATGATGGTTTCCAGTTTTGTCCATGTCCCTGCAAGGACATGAACTCATCCTTTTTGATGGCTGCATAGTATTCCATGGTGTATATGTGCCACATTTTCTTTATCCAGTCTATCATCGATGGACATTTTGATTGGTTCGAAGTCTTTGCTATTTTGAACAGTACTGCAATAAACATATGTCAGCAAGTGTCTTCATAATATAATTATTTATAATCCTTTCGGTATATATCCAGTAATTGGATTGCCGAGTCAAATGGTATTTCTGGTTCTAGATCCTTGAGGAATTACTGCACTGTCTTCCACAATGGTTGAACTAATTTACACTCCATCAACAGTGTAAAAGCGTTCCTATTTCTCCACATCCTTTCTAGCATGTTTTAATGATTGCCGTTGTAAATGGCATGAGGTGGTATCTCAATGTGGTTTTGATTTGCATTTATTTAATGACCAATGATGATGTGCTTTTTTTTGGTATGTTTCTTGGCTGCATAAATGTCTTTTGAGAAGTGTCTATTTTCTTCACCCACTTTTTAATGAGGTTGCTTTTTTCTTTTTTTTTTCCTTTCTTTCTTTCTTTTTTTTTTTTGAGACTGAGTTTCGCTCTTGTTACCAGGCTGGAGTGCAATGGTGCGATCTCAGCTCACCGCAACCTCCGCCTCCTGGGTTCAGGCAATTCTCCTGCCTCAGCCTCCCGAGTAGCTGGGATTACAGGCATGTGCCACCATGCCCAGAGAATTTTTTGTATTTTTAGTAGAGACGGGGTTTCACCATGTTGACCAGGATGGTCGAGGTTGTATTTGTCTTGTAAATTAATTTAAGTTCTCTGTAGATTCTGGATATTAGCCCTTTGTCAGATAGGTAGATTGCAAAAAATTTTTCTCATTCTGTTGGTTGCCAGTTCACTCTAATGATAGTTTGTTTTGCTGTGCAGAAGGTCTTTGATTCAATTAGATCCCATTTGTCTGTTTTGGCTGTTGTTGTTACTGCATT
Source organism: Leontopithecus rosalia (assembly GCA_028533165.1). Taxonomy (NCBI): domain Eukaryota; kingdom Metazoa; phylum Chordata; class Mammalia; order Primates; family Cebidae; genus Leontopithecus; species Leontopithecus rosalia. The sequence continues at coordinate 93,269,058 of CM052649.1, read as the reverse complement.
TGGTGTTTTAGTCATGAAGTCCTTGCCCATGCCTATATCCTAAATTATATTGCCTAGTTTTACTTCTAGGGTTTTTATAGTGTTAGGTCTTATGTTTAAATCTTTAATCCACCTCTAGCTAATTTTTGTATAAGGTATAAGGAAGGGATCCAGTTTCAGCTTTCTGCCTATGGCTAGCCAGTTTTCCCAACACCATTTATTAAATAGGAAATCCTTTCCCCATTGCATGCTTTTGTCTGGTTTGTCAAAGATCAAAGGGCTGTAGAAGTATAGCTTTATTTCTGAGACCTCTGTTCTGTTCCATTGGTTTATATCTCTATTTTGGTATGTATACCATGCTGTTTTGATTACTGTAGCCTTGTAGTATAGTTTGAAGTCAGGTAGCATGAAGCCTCCAGCTTTGTTTTTTTTCTTTCTTAGGATTGTCATGGCTATGGGGGCTCTTTTTTGGTTGCATATGAAATTTAAGGTGTTATTTTTCCAATTCTGTAAAGAAAGTCAATGGAAGCTAGATGGGAATGTCATTGAATCTAAAATTTCTTTGGGCAGTATGGACATTTTCATGATATTGATTCTTCCTAACCATGAGCATGGAATATTTTTCCATCTGTTTGTTTCCTCTCTTATTTTCTTGAGGAGTGGTTGTCGTTCTCCTTTAAGAGGTGCTTCCCATCCTTTTGTTAGTTTTATTTCTAGGTATTTTATTCTCTTTGTAGCAATTGTGAATGGGCATTTGCTCATGATTTGGTTTTGTGTTTTTCTGTTTAACAGGGAATCAGGGAGATTAACTAAGGCATCTCTTATTCTACTGTCTGCTCAAATCTTCCTCTTTACATATTTCACATATCAGTTTTGGACTATTCTTTAAGACCTTTGAAACGATTTTGGCTTTTCTCTACATTTCTAATATTTTTAATTTTCATGAGTACATAGTAGGTGTACATATATATGGGTTATATGAGATATTTTGATACAGGCATGTAATGTGTAATTTGTTAATCTCCCTGATTGCCTGATTGCCCTGTGCCTAGCAGCATTATCCACTTGAATTTAGCATTTGCTATTTTGTGCTTCTATGTAATAATCTTGAAAAGCAAGAGGACAGTACCGCAATGAGGTTGGGGGGATAGATTCAAACAAAGTAGAAAGCTTACATTGATGCTCAGAACCCCAGTTCCTTGACAATTTTTCACTGCATGTTTTTTCTTATTTCTAGATTGAGTAGGGGCAGCTTTGCAAACTGAACTGTAGACTGCTTTATTTAATGACCGTTAACATTTGTACTGGCCAAATTCATTGCATACAATAACCCACCACAGGCTAGTTTTTCATTTTATTTGAGAACAAAAACAGAATAAGCTGGTTTTCAGTAAGTCTATGTAATGTATATTCATGATAGAAACAAACATCAACACAATTAGCAAAGAGAAAATATGGGCCATGTTTAGTTTTAAATTATGTATACAGTTATTGCAGTTGGAGCTTCTCATTTCTCCTCTGGTTGTGTTTAGCCCATGAGTCACTTAAGCTTATTTGTCTCAATGTTGTTTTTTTAATTTATAATATTTATGTTTTCTACATGACTAAATTTTGGGCCACAAACCATTAACATCAAAGAAATTAAATAAAAATTTATTGAAAGTCTATGCTATGTACTGATAACTCTCCTATTTGCTCTGACAAAAATGTACTGTCTACAAAATGTGCTTCAATATCAAAAGTGCTTTCTTTTGTGATGAGAAAAAGGGAGTAAAAAAGCATGTAGATGAATTATTAGGTCGCATACATTAAAATATACAACACGAACAAAACTGATTTGGGGTGAGTCGATAAGATTTGAAGAGTCCATGTCAGATTTCATAATGACAAAGCCTTTATGAGCGAAGAAAAAAAAAGTTCCAATAAATTATTTATCAAATTATCTAACTTGAATTTGATTCATTTGCAAGTTATACACGTAAATGAAAAGTGGATTATTAGATAAATCATAAAATGATCAGTAATCTATTGAGAAAAGTTATCTAAAAATTCAAATTTAAAGAAAAAATAATACAAATATATATTTTTTCACAATTACCACTAAATCTTTATATTCATTCAGTGTAGATTTTACATTTTTGTAAACTAGTAAGGGATAATTGATTTCAGTAAAAGCTAACATTCAGTAACTCAGTGGCCTAAAATACTTTCTCCTCCTCCTTCCGCTTTCTCCTCCTTTCTTCTTTCTTCCTTTTCCCTTCTTCCTTTCTTCCTCTCCTCCTTTCTCCTCCTTCTTCTCTTCACCCCTCCTCCTCCTCTTCTTCCTCCTTTTTCTTTTTCTTCTTCTTCCTCTTTTTTCATCTCCCTTTTTCTTATTCCTCCTCTTCTGCCTTCTCTTCCTCCTCCTTCTTCCTCCTCCTCGTCCTTCTTCCTCCTCCTCCTCCTTCTTTCTCCTCCTCCTCCTCCTTCTTTCTCCTCCTCCTCCTTCTTCTTTGTCCTCCTCCTCCTTCTGCTTTTGCCTCTGCTGCTTCTGTTTCTCCTTCCTTCTTTTTCCTTCATATGAATATTTGAAAAATCAGCAGCATGCTATACAATGCTATGTGAAATGGGGGACAAAAATAGAAATAAGGATTTTTTTAAATTCATTACTGCATTGATTAGAAAGTGCAAAATATTAAAAAATTATAATTACCAATTCACTTATATGGAAAACAAAAGGCATTAACACAAACACACACAGTAAACAGCATGTGACATATATGATTACAGTTTTTTTCTTAAAACTATTTAATAATTTACTGCAGCATAATTATAGTTAAAATGTCTAATATTATTTCTGAACCATTAATTGTATAATATTTATAACATATATATCTGTTAAACATTTTAGAGGAAAATAAATTGATCTGATTGCAATTTTAAAACATTCCAAGTCAAGGGTAATAAACTGTCTATTCAGAACGTATCTAAGCTATTGTAATACGTTGAAGGTTTTGGTTATTTTTTATTACTTCTCAACTCAATAGCGGTGTCTCAGACAACTTTGATAGATAAAATCTTATAAAGATCAATTAATCAAAGTCATTTAACCTTGTTATACAAACATTTGTGCATTAAATTTAAGAGAACTGACATCTCATTTTAAAAGCATGTATTCCATAATTTTAAAAGAGTATAAAAGAAACTCTACACAAGAGCTTTTTATAACAGTACTCAGTTATTATTGTTTTTACAATGTGGGGAGGAAGACTAGTAAATGAATGGTGTATTTTTGTATAACAAATGTTTTGTGTAGCAGTGATTTAGATTGTTATTTATACACTACTAAGTTTTTAATATCACGAATACTTTTAAAAGAAGGTGGTATGTTGTACTTTCTTTTGCATGAGATATTTGGTTGCGGTATATAAAAATTCCTGTAGGTTACAAAATATTAGATTTCACCTATTAGTCAGGCTACTTTTATTTTCTTGTACAACTGTTGTTTATCTTTAGAAAAAAATTCTTAAAATACTGTTTACTTTCTGATTTTATGCATATGATATCTATTTGTAGTTGCAATATTGCTGTGAATATTTCTATCATCAGTATTTTTGTTGCACAATACAGTCATGTTGAGAAGCCCAAAAAATTAATCAGCCTCGAGTCTCCAAATCTTAGAAATAATTATACTTAACATATGAATGTGGTTTGCACTATCTGAAATGTGGTTAATTTGATTCCAGATGTGTATTTTTGAACAGAGTAGCTGGAGTTATTACTCATAAGATAGAACGTGTGAAAGGGAACTGAATTCATCCAGGTGATAAATAATGAATGAAAGTCATCACTCCTATTAACACCAAATATCCAAATTTATTCAGTGAGAAGAGAATCAGTATTTTCAATGATATTATTATTTCCCTTGAATCCATAAACCTAGATTTCCTAATTCATTTGGTTTTACAAAACCCAAGATAATAGAAAATGTGACCCTCTTGCCCCATGGTTTAGTCTTCTCAGAAGTCACTTCTATGACTAAAAGTGTAATTTCAGTGGGGAAAAGATCCTCTCTTTTTTAGAAAAGACTGACTTTTTTTTTTCTTTCCTTCCTTCCTTCCTTCCTTCCTTCCTTCCTCTTTCTTTCTTTCCTTTCTTTCTTTCCTTCCTCTTTCTTTCTCTTTCTTTTTCCTTCCTTCTTTCTTTCTTTCTTTCTCTCTCTTTCTCTCTTTCTTTCTCTCTTTCTTTCTTTCTTCCTTCTTTCTTTTGAGATGGAGTCTCACTCTGATGCCCAGGTTGGTGCAATCTTGTCTCACTGCAACCTCTGCCTCCTGGGTTCAAGGGATTCTCCTGCCTCAGCCTCCCGAGTAGCTGGGACTACAGGCATGTGCCACTATGCCTGGCTAATATTTTGTGTTTTTAGTAGAGACAGAGTTTCACTGTGTTAGCCTGAATGGTCTCCATCTCCTGACCTCGTGATCTGTCCACCTTGGCCTCCCAAAGTGCTGGGATAAAAGGCATGAGCCACTGCATGTTTCTGAAAGACTGCCTTTTATAAAGCTTTTTGTTCATTGTTTGGGTTTGTGTTTTCCTTTAATTTCATTGTATGTCCTCAAAATTTTCCTTAATTGATATTAAAACTCTCTGTTAACTTTTTACCTACCATTAATTTCAAGTAGTGTCTATGTTTTGATTAGAGGAAAAAGCAAGCACACTTCAGAGATTCAGAAGAATCCTAGTTTTTCAATTTTGAAGCATTCATAAATATATGTTCACATGCCGGCATCAACCAAATGAATCAAAATAAGCTACTGATTTGCAGGAGAAAATTAAAAGTATTATATAAAAAAATAAATGAATTCAGATAATTGACATATTTTGCCAGTTAACATGGTGAAGTAATTTGCACTAAGAGGTTGCCAGAGGATATTTTTCCAATATTTTAGTATGTATATTGAAGGCATAGCTAATGTTTGCTAGTATATACAGCTTTACGAAAACCTCTTTATGATGTTAAAATGTTAGTTTCATGAAATTATTTCATACTGGTTACTTTCAAAGAAAATGATTAAAATTTACTTCTCACTTATTTTTTTTCAATAACTGTTTAATAATCCACCAAAGACTTTGTCATTTGGTCTTGTCTAACACACTCCTATGCCCTTTATTTTCCACTCCACTGTCTTCAGGCAGACTTCCCTGTTCCACTGTGATGAACATGTCTCATAGACGCTTTCTTTCACAATGCCTATTCCAAATTGTGTCATGTCAGGGAAGGAGAAATGCTTTAGCCACATTTAACATTGGATTCCATTAATGAAATAAGTTTTATTAAATATTATTTTACTAAAATGGATCTTTTTTTATTAAGCTCTCACTTTGATAGATGTATTAACATCTTTTATAATTTAATAGGATGAAGTATTTAGATATAATAAGATGATAAATTATTTATAAATTCTATATTAGGAGCATCATAGATGAAATGTACATATTCCAAATTATTTACTTCACTTAAAATATTGCTGTCTATAGTGAATGCTGACCATCTAATTTCATAATAAATGAAATTAGATTTTAGACACACTATAAATTCACAACTTATGAAATGTAGGTTTGACAAATCTTTTAGCATTAGTAAAGCCAATATATTCACTTTACAGAGAGAAAACAAAGTGTCAGATATACCAAAAGCCATAAATCACATCAAATAATATAACCAGGACTAGAATGAGGCCTTTATCCTGGCTTTTGTTATGACCCATCTCCAGCAAACTTACCATGGGAAGTAATATACAACGTAAATTCTGAAGATGGTTGATCTCAATATAAAAGAAAGTCTTTTATTGACCTGTGCATTTATTTAATTATTTTGAATAACTTTCTCAATAAAAGCCAATATATTATTAAATAATTACAGAAATGTGCAGCATGTCTATAGGATGCTGTTAATTGTTAATTTACTTCTTAATATATAATCTTCAAAATGTTCTCCAAAATCTCACTTCAGTGAGGTATCACACAGTAACTATTAAAATTGTGTTTAATGTTGGAAAGATTTTATGTAACATGACATGAAGAACTACTTTAATTATATTATCTTTCTCTGTCTCAGTCTTTCTCTTGCCCTCTCTCTTTCTCTCATACACACACACACACACACACACACACACACACACACACACACACACAAATATGCTTTCAGAATGAGAGAGGGAAATTGGAGGGAGAAGAGAGAAATTGGACTTAGTGCTGGTATCAATGTTTTGATATATCAAAATAGTTTCTTTGCCTTTTGTTTTAATATTTCTATTGTCCCAATAAAAGTGCCAAATACTAATTACAGAGGTTTCTATGTACAACAAAGAGTTTGTGGCTCACCCCAAACATTTATATAACATCAAATTTACTTTCATTCTGGATTCAGCTTTCTGGCTACTTGGTAGTGTGACCATGAGCATGCAATACTGCTATATATATCCTTTACTTAAATGTAAGAAATAGGTAATACTAAGTTTCATTTTCTTTCTTATTCATTCAACTTGTGGCCATTTTAAAAAAGTATTGAGTGGGAATAAATTCTAAGGCTGCAGTCAACCTCAAAGCATCATGATCAATAAGTGATATCTGCCTTGCTATTGAAAGAAAGAAAGATGACATACATATCACATTTTGTTATGATTCCAAATAAATAGACACTTTAATTCTCATTTGTTCTAAATATAAAATGCTAAGTTAAAGGCAAAAATACAACAAAATCTAAATTGCAGTTTTAGAGTCTGTAATCACTAATGGATTTATTTTGGATGCACTCATTCAATAAACATTGGATTATATTACACTTCAAACTCTAGTGTTTGCTATTTCCATTCCTATGCTTGTAACTTGTGTCAGTCTGTCATGGTCTTCCCAATTTAACGTTTCTGAAACGTGAAGCAGAGGTTGTTTCTGCCAGCTTATTTGCCCCAAATAGCAAGAGATGATGGTTAAAAAGACTGAAGAGTAAGTAACAGGAAAGCTGTATCTAATTTTCTGCCCAAATATTTTTAGTGTAATTAAAAAAAAACCTGTGCCCCAACAGATTGTTTCTTACTGACTTTGATAACATTCCCTTCATCTTTTTGTCTCCTTAAAAGTTTTTTTGCTGAAATTTAAGATATTTAAAAATTACCTTGTTTTGGAAATTACTTTGTGTTCTTGAAAGGTTTTGAAAATCTTAGTAGATTTTCATTGTTCTTAATTGCTTGAAATACAAACTAAATAGTGAAAGAAATCTCTTTGCTTTTTGAGGTGACTCCTTTTCCAGTTAGAGATCTTGTCAGAATTTATGGCATTTTTTTTTACCTATTAATATAATTATATTATCATCTAACACTCAAGTGAAGTGATCACTTAGATAATGCCATACTAATAGACTACAATCCAGGAAACATACTCCAGTTGCTTGAGAACAAAATGTAAATGCACATGATAATATGTATATGTACATACACATGTACATACACACACATGCCATATAAAACAATACATGTACACACATATATTCAGGATATAAAATCAGAATTATTACTGTATTTTTAAAATATTATTTTTACAATGCAATAGACTTTGCATTACTCTTTTATATAGACAATACAGTCAGGGCTCCTGACATAGAATCTCGACCCTGGAGACCTTTGCAAAAATTTCTCTATTACTTTGAAAGAATGGACAGCTATTGGATTACAATTAAATTTAGGTTCAGATTGAAAGATGATATTTCAAGTTTTCAATATCAGTGTAGAGTATAAATATGATAATCAAATCCTGAATTAGATTTTGTGCTAGATTGGTAGATATATTAAAGAGTAGAAAATCAGGTTGACATTTTATCAGTATCTGCTCTGCTCATCAGAACTATTTGACTCTACATTGCTCACATTCATCTTGTTCTCCTACCAAGGGAGTTATACTGTAGAAAATAAATATTTATGTTATAATAGACACTATGCTTATGGTAAAGAAACGTTCATCCAGAAGATAATTAGAAGTTTCCTGGTCAGTGAATATTATGAGTAGTACCTTCATTTCTCAGAGCAATGTTAAGTGATTGTGCATTAAGTTGTTTGGAACACATTAAAATTCTTCTTTAAGAATATTTCTTATTTAAATTTCTGCACTTGAATATTCTTTACATTTCTATATGAATCTCATTGGTCTTTATTTGATCTGAAAATATCTGTGATGATGTGTAGAACTATCTGTGTTTCTCCCAGTCACCCAAATATCTGTGATAATGTGTCAGTAATGAATTCATTTATTACCAAGACAAAGGAAGTTCATAAAATCAGCAATCTGTAAGCAAATAATCTTATCAATTTGAATTCAATCCATACCATGTATAAATAGATAAATGAAGTTTTTTGGATATTTATACTAGATTTACTATATTCCTTTTTTTCTCTGACCCTCTATCTCATCATAGATTTTTGTCTCAACGTAATTGTATATTCTCTCACAGATCTTAGTAGAGTAGACACATATTAAATCTTTTCCCTGGAATGTTTTGTTACACTTGAAGGACCTAGTGGATGCTACACTCTTAGACGAACGCTACCACTTAATCCATTCAGGTATTTTAAAAAATGGGCATAAACATCATACCCTTGGATTTAACATTTTCTTAGGTGCTTGTCTACTAAAGGCTTCTTATTTTATTTTTTACACGTTGATAGTGACAAACAGCTGCTTTGTCCTATCCTACATTTCTTGAATTTGTGGACCCTATTTATTCTTCAGCTTTTGCTGAGATCCTCATTTTCTTTCTTTTTTTAAATAATTTTTTATCAAACACAGAAGTCTTTCAACCTGTGGATCTCTGGCTACATGATCTTTAGTTGTGTGACTTGTCTTCAAAATTATCGCTGATAATATTTCACCAAAATCTGTCATTCTATAATGCAGGTAACCCTCTTTCTAAACTCCAATATCTGTTTCTCTATGGTTTGTACCCATTCCTAAACCAATGCTACATAGTTTAAGTTTAGGTTATGGGAGTGCACCTTCTGAAGCAATATTAATTAGGAAAAACTAGACAATGCTGAAGCAACAAAGAACCCCAGTGTCTCAGGAGCATAAGACAACAGCATTTTATTTCTCACTTGTGCTGCTGAACTATTGTGACAAAGCAAGGTACTATGCTCATCATAGTCAATAAAGACCCAGATTAAAGAAAATTCTTCCTTGACACCATTGCTTCCACAACTATCAAAGCAAGCGAAAGATAGAATGGGAGATTTTCACTCTGGCTTTAGACATTATGCTTGAAAAGGACAGTCTCCATTTCTGCTAACATGTTGTAGGCCAACCTAAGTTATAACAGCTTTAAAAAGTACAGGAAATCACAATTCATCTTGAATGATTCTAATTATCTTGTTCCTTTTAATGATATTAAAACTTCTCACTTACTGTTTTTTACTAAAGTATTTTTATCACATTAATATAAACCTAACATTTTATTCTTGCTCCCACAACTTCTGAAAACCTGTATATATTTGGTAAATAACCATAAATAAATCTTGGTTAAATGTGTAAAGTTTAGCAATATTTATTGATCACATAAAGTAAAAGACTGGTGTAAGTACTTAGAACAATTATGTAATAAAGGTACGTCACAAATCACAAGGAAGAAATATGCTTAGTCATTTACATTTATTCTATCAGTTAATAGCCACCTCCATGATGACTTTATTTTTACTACAAGAGTTTAAAAGTGTTACCTGCTTAAATATTTAATTAAAGTTCATTCAGAAAGATTGAAATGAGTGAAAGCCTAAATGAGTGGAAGCCTAAAAAATAATGAATTATCATGTTTAGATTCTAAATTTAGAGTCAGCTATTAATCTATTTATCCTAACCTTTAAAATTCATAATTAGTAATTGTAAATTAAAAGCATCAAGGCTCTATTTATAGTACACTTGTCTTATTATGGGACATTAAACTAAAAGCAGACTGTACTATCTTTAAATGAGCAAACTCAGTGTACGGCAAATAACAGAAACCGAAAACACTCAAAATATTGTTTTATAATTTGTCAACTAATGAGTAATATTTTAAATCTTGCCTATACTTTACAGAATACCACTTGACTGCAATTCTGTGCTTCAAATATCTGAAAATCACACCTTCTAAATATGTGAAGGTTTATGAATATCTTTAGGAATAATTTACATATACATTAATAGGTGTATGTCTGTGAGAAAGACAAGAAAGGGAAAGTGAGAATTGATTAACTTTCAAATTCACTATTCTTTAGTTACATTGGGAATCTTAAAATTGAAATTTAAGTTTCTTTTTTTCTTTTTTTTTTTATAATTTTTATTGCATTTTAGGTTTTGGGGTACATGTGCAGAACATGCAAGATAGTTGCATAGGTACACACGTGGCAGTGTGTTTTGCTGCCTTCTGCCCCCTCACCCAT
>CM052649.1:93205448-93258140 GCA_028533165.1 Leontopithecus rosalia | reverse complement strand
CGTGCCTTTTACACCTGGGCTTTTTCCCCCGCTCTGTGGGCTATAAGGATCCGTCTGAAAATGCGGTGTTTGCTTACCCTCTGCGTCTTGACTGAGAGCTGCAGTGGTGAGTTGCTTCTACAGCGCCATCTTCCTCCCCTCGAAATTTAAGTTTCAATTCAGCATAAATACTGGGCTTTTATAGTTATGCTCATAATAACGGAAGAATTTTTAGAGAACTTAATTTTCTGAATTCTATTCTTTCCCCATTATAATCTTGCCTTTGTAGGTGGAGAAGAAATACTTATAAATATCTGTAAAATTAATTTGTGACTTTTCTTCGTATGGTCAGGTTCAAAGTATACAAGTACCAACACAGAACACTAGCTTGGGTTCCAAAGGAACTAACAAATATATGTTAAGAGTATTAATTATCTTAGAATAATCCCCACTAACATTACCAGACTATGGTTATATAATTAAACCAAGAAATATTAATTTATTTATCCTTGTTTTCATCCCCAGAACTCTGTGATGCTTAATTTGCCTTGCCATAGTTTGACAGTTTTGAGAAAGAAACTTCTCAAGAGTAGTTGGTATAATTACATCATAATTGGCTCATGCTTTGAAATCGCTCTGATTCCGTAAATATATACTGACCATTAAATATATACACAGCATACTACTAATGTTTTCTCTTCTGTTTTCTAAAATTCAGTATTTCCCTGAGACTTTTGATTATGGTGGAAAGATTTATATGATTATGTGAGTTGAATTTCTATGATAGAAATTCATTTCGATGGGAAGGGTATTACCTTTTACTATTTACCTGAGTTTCATCTCTCATACAGATAATAATTCCCCAAATTCTCAAAATACAATAAAATAACTACCAAAATACTTTCTAGTCTTCACATTAGTGAGTGCATAAGAAACTGCTGGCTAAGAAGTTTCCTTGAATGCTTCTTTATAATAATAATCATAACATATAATGAAAAATTAACAGAAGGAAGAGCAGTAATTTAAGTTTTATATCTTGACAACCATAAAGTTTATACATTTTCCTATCTTTTAAGGTACAGTTGTATTTCTTAAAACTTTTCATGAAAAGCAGTTTTTGATACCAAAACTAGCAAAATCCATATTATTTAAAATGATATTTTTATTAGCTTATATGCATAAATGTATGTTTTTACTTTATTTCAAGATAATAATCGGCATTGACTATAGCCTTCAAAGAGGTAATTTTCAAGAACGAAGTACTTGATTTACATATATACTTTTTTGATCCTGAATGTCAGGAGATTAACAAAAATAAAAACTATATACATTGATTTCACCTGTTTTTCTAGTAGGACAAATAATTAAAGTACCCTATGTGATAAATCATTTTTTTAAAGCACAATAAAATATTTCATGTTTTTTTTCAAGTTTAGGAAATTGCAGATCAGGGTTTTTTGGCTGCTAATATTTGTTCTTTAGTTCCTGTACTTTATACGGAAAGTAGACCCACTTTCTATTACTGAATGTCATACAATTTATATAAAAGAAATGAAGAAACACATATATTTCAGTTAGTTGACAGGGACATTGCCTATGGGGATTTTACAAGCATTCTCTAATATTAAGCTGCCATCAATGCTTAAGATAATATAGAGTAGCATTATCAGAACTGGCTTGATGAAGACTACTTGAAATAAAGAAATACAGCAAAAGACAATTAAGGTCGGGCACGGTGGCTCACGCCTATAATCCCAGCACTTTGGGAGGCCGAGGTGGGTGGATCACGAGGTCAAGAGATTGAGACCATCCTGGTCAACATGGTGAAACCCCGTCTCTACTAAAAATACAAAAAAATTAGCTGGGCATGGTGATGCATGCCTGTAATTCCAGCTACACAGGAGGCTGAGGCAGGAGAATTGCCTAAACCCAGGAGGCAGAGTTTGCGGCGAGCCGAGATTGCGCCATTGCACTCCAGCCTGGGTAACAAGAGCGAAACTCCGTCTCAAAGAAAAAAAAAAGAAAAGACAATTAAAAAGCAGAAGTGTCAATAGCTAAAAGTACATGTGGTAGGAGCAATAACTATGTCATAATCTTAGAATATAAGAACTCCAAGTATGAGGAAGAATTATTTTGAAATCCTATTGGGAAACTTTCACGGTATTTATAGGAAAGTTTGGTAAGCATGATTTTTTAAATGTATGTTAAATTAACAAAGACAACACAATTTTATTATTAAAGCTATCCTATATTTCATATTTGAAAACTGAACGTTATTATTAGAATATCAAGTTCCACACACCTTGACTGTCACTTATTCTAGTTTAAATTTTGAAGTTAAAACCTGTCATGGTTGAAAGGAACTAGTTCATCAGGATGCCCTTATTTAACCTTAAGTCAAGATATATGATTATTAGGTTTGAGTCAAAGGAGAACTGTCAATTTGTATAATGATCAGAAGTCTACATTTAGCTGATCTTGTGATAAACATATGTAATGACAAGTTGCCCAATTGCTGAGATCAACGAAATTGAGAAAATCCTTCTGGATAACATAACACTACAACCATATGCTGAAGTTCCACCAGAGTCAGCAAGCCCACTTTCAAATCCTAGCTCTATCATTTAGTAACTGTGTGACCTTGGGCTACCTAGATAATCTCTTTATTCTGGTTTCCTGATCTGTAAAATGGAAATAGTAGCCATGAGGTTGTTAGGTGAAATAAGTGAGTTAATATTTCTAAAACACCTAGAACAGTTATTGACACATTACAAGGTCTAAATAACTATTAAATAAAAATAAAATAAAATAAATCTGTCTCAGATATAAACACATGGACAACATAATATGTAATAAAAGTTTAATCAGGTTTTGAATAGAAGAAAATCCAAAGCCCAGTGTGTTCTAACAGAGAATAAAAGTTTTAGAGTTCTCAGATATTGTGCTTTTAACTGCCAGTGAGGAGCTGAAGCAGATTTTAATGGGTTGATAGGTCTTTCTATGATAAGTGAAAATGCTCTCTTGTCTTTCTTTTGCATAAATGTGGTCAAAACAGGTTTGTGGGTTTTGCTCACTAATTTGCTTAGGGCACCTTCTTTGGAGAAATTAGGAAACAACTGACATCCGTCACCAGAGGGAACTGAGACTTTGAGACCACCTGCTACTTACTTTGACACATCAATGCCAACCTTTTGGAAAGTGTCTAAGCCACAGGGGGTAATGACCAGGTGTGCTGGCATATTTTGCCACTTCATTTCTATGTTTGATCTGATTAAAGTGCAAGCAGGTTATTTTAGGAATTTTTAATTTTTGCAGAATGCATTTCTAATATTATGTTTCCCTGGTTATGCTTGCAGAAAAGTTTTTGAAAATGCCTTTACTGAAGAATAATTTCCATAAATTCCTAATTTTGCTTTAACTTTTAGATCTTTGTTTTTATCTAGTAACTGTCATTATCTCCTCCAAACTCCTTTTACCCTAAGCTCTGTTATCATCTTTATCACATAATATTTTAATTGTTTGTCTCTTTCATTTAAACTCAACTTCCTAATAATAAGGGTCTTGTAATTCTTAATATCTGTTTTAGAATTGCACATACAAATGGCATATAGGAAAGAAAAATCAACTGTTACCCCACCAGAGAAAACTGTCTATTAAGAACTGTTACCTTGTTATAATCTAATAATAACAATAAGGAGGCTAATATTCAAATCAAATGCCTTTAGATTGACATACAAAAGCATTTTATGTTTTGTTTTAAATCCTGATTAAGAATCAAACACGTTTTTAAGGAGAAGACTGAAAAAGACATTTGTGGTTTTGGGATATAAATCTTTTGAGAGTTTCTCTATGGGGCTTTGAAGGAGATTTTTCTTATTTTTCATGAGTAGTTGAGGGCATGTGCAAACAGAATCAAGCAGACCTGTATTTTCCAAGTGGAGCAAAGCTACTCACATCAATCTGGCCCAAATAACAAGGCTCAATAAGATTCTTAATTGTCCATATTTCATTTCTTCAATTTGAACTCATTTTTTTTGAAAAAAGAAATCATATAACTTAATCCTTTCCAAGCCCCATTGTAATTAATATTGACAATTTCTATAGAATGTGATAAATTGATAAATTCTAATATCATGAAACTGCCCTTTTTAAATCAAGCCTGATGCAAGCATGAGAACCTAAGTGGAAGGAAGTGCCTATAGTTATCATCCTTCTTTTTGTTCTAACTCAATTTCTCTGACATCTTTTGGAAAGATGGCTTGGAGTAATTGAGGAAGGAAAGAGGAAGGTGGGGAACAGAAAAGGTCTATTTGATTCTTGTCTTTTGATGGCAGCAGATATTTAAAGCTTATTGCTGTTTTTTTTTTTTTTTCAAGGGGCACGTTATTCCTGGTGAGTCAGAAATAAAGCAGCCCTGATATGTGGGGACTAACATAACACTGGTAGATAGGCCTCAGTTGTATTATAATATCGTCTGACACTCTGACCTAAGGCCTCAGTATTATCACAAGTTAAACTGACACTGATAAATAGGTCTTGTTATACTCCTAATGGACATACATTATCTCCCAGAAAACCACAACATCAAACAAGGTCATTCTAAGAACATGATGAAGTGAGACAAAAGCAAGATCCCTGTGTTCTGCTAAAATCAGTAACATCTACTCATTTGTCAGTTACAGATTTGTCCTCAGTCTAGTCTGACCTTTCCACAGATAAAATTTATTGAGATACCTACTCATGCAATTGCTCCATCTTCTGACAACAGCTGATGGACAATGAATCCATGTTTCCTTAAGAAAGGAAACCAGAACCCAAGTTGGGTCCTAAGTTCTTTCTAATATTCTCTTATTGGGATACTTCATAGTTTTCTACAGTAAGCAACCTCTCCATGTGCAAAGAGTAATATACACAACTTTGTAGACTACAGTGTGCTTTTGGTAGTACTTTGCTGAAAAGCATTAGCATGAGGTTCTCCAGAAATCTCTTAAAAATGGGACTCTCCCTCATGCACTTCTCTAACATGAATAGAAGTTTCTTTCTGTTGGCATTTTATTGCAGTTATCTCCACATTTACATGTTTGTCTTCTTAACCTCTTGACTTTTTTACTCCATTATCTATCAAGCATTAAGCATTTATTAAGTGTTTTAAACTTAACACATGGAGAAAACATAATTATAATATCTCCTTTGCAAAATGTGTTTCTTCCACCCTTTTCCCTATTTCAATAAATAATACCTCCACCTTGCCAGTAGTGGAGGCCAAATATTTAAAGGTCATCCTTGAATCCTCTTTTCTCTCAAAGATCACAGCCAAGTATGACAGGACATTCACTGACTTGAGAATGACTTTTCTTTGAAGTAAGTCTTCCATTTTACACTGTTACATTCAACACTGTCTCTATCAAAGATCACCTTAAATACTTTAGTAAATTTCTAATTTCTCTCATTACTTTGTCCTCTTTCTTCCTATGATATACCTTCTACACAGCAATCCGAGTGACCTCTTTAAAATGTGAGATTCCATATGTTAGCTCATGAAAACCCTCTGAAATAATATCATCTCTCTCTAGTGAAATAAAAAGCCCTTGTTATTATCAGACACTTCTTATAAATCCAGTCCTTTTACCATCATTCTAATTTCATCTCCTACCAGTCTCTTATTTCTCCTATTTATCTTTTTAATTAAAGGGATAATTTATGCCTTTTTTGATATTTATATAGCAAGCCAAGAATGCTGCCCATAGGGTCTTTATTTACTGTTTAAAATTATACTTAGCATTATTTCACCCACTTATCTACATAGTTTCTTTGATTTTTTTCTCAGCTCAAGCACCACAACATCAAAAATGCTATTCATGAATATATTTGTAAAATAGCAACATTACTCATTAATCTTTATTCTCTTATTTTGCTACACTTTTATTTATAGCACTTATATCTAACAACAAAAAAAATTATTAATGGACAAAGAGAAAAACAGATATGAAGCATATAGAAAACAAAGGAAAATGGCAATGCTAGTGCTACTTTTTCAGTAAATGGATTAAACACTTCAATAATGAGACCGAGATTCGCAAAAGAGAAGAAAGAAGTCCAGTCCAACTACCTAAAAGTGACACATTTTGTATTCAAATATAACCTATGTTGCTTACAAGAAAGTTAAAATGCATCATACAAATTGTAACTAAGTAAAACCTTGAGTAGCTATACTAATATTAGAAAAACAGACTTTAAGGAAAAATGTTACTAGAATAAAAAGGATATTTTATAATAATACAAGTATAAATGCATCATTTAAAACCATATATTTGCCTAACAGTGAACCTCAAAATAAGAAGCAAAAATTGCAGAATTGAAGAGAGTACCACACAATTAAAAAAAGACACATTTTACATTCTTGTGTCAGTTTTCTAAGAATGATAGTTTCCAGATTCATCCACATCCCTCAATGATAGTTTCCAGATTCATCCACATCCCTCAAAGGACACAAACTCATATTTTATGGCTGCATAGTATTCCATGTTGTATATGTGCCACATTTTCTTTATCCAGTCTATCATTGATGGGCATTTGGGTTGGTTCCAGGTCTTTGCTATTGTAAATAGTGCTGCAATGAACATACATGTGCATGTGTCTTTATAATATAACAATTTATAATCTTTTGGGTATATAGCCAGTAATGGGATTGCTGGGTCAAATGGAATTTCTATTTCTGGATTCTTGAGGAATTGCCACCCTGTCTTCCACAATGGTTGAACTAATTTACACTCCCACCAACAGTGTAAAAGTGTACCTATTTCTCCACATCCCCTCCAGCTTCTGTTGTCTCCAGATTTTTAAATAATCGCCATTCTAACTGGCATGAGATGATATCTCAATGTGGTTTTGACTTGCATTTTTCTAATGACCAGTGATGATGAGCATTTTTTCATATGTTTCTTGGCCTCATAAATGTCTTAAAAACTTTTCTGATCATATCCTTCGCCCACTTCTTATTGGGTTTATTTGATTTTTTCTTGTAAATCTGCTTTAGTTCTTTGTAGCTTCTGGATAGTAGTCCTTTGTCAGATGAGTAGATTACAAAACCTTTTTCTCATTCTGTTGGTTGCCGATTCACTCTAATGATTGTTTCTTCTGCTGTGCACAAACTTAAGTTTAATTAGATCACCTTTGTCTATTTTGGCTTTTGTTGTTCTCACTCATAGGTGGGTGTTGAACAATGACACATGGGCACAAAGAGGGGAACATCACACACTGGGGTATGTTTGGGGTGGGCGACTACGGGAAGGACAGCAGAGGGTGGGGAGATTGGGGAGGAAGAAATGCCTGATATAGGTGATGGGGGGATGGAGACAGCAAAGTACCATGGCACGTGTGTTCCTATGCAACAATCCTGCAAGATCTGCACATGTACCCTAGAACTTAAAGTACAATAAACAAAAAGAAAAACATAAAAAACACAATATCTGTACATTTACCATCTCACAGGTAGAGTGAATGAATGAAACAACTAGGCAGAAAACTAAAAGGAAATAGGACTATTGAACAATACTGTTAATTAACTAATCTAACAGACAGCATGCAAAAAAATAAATAAATAAATACCCCATTAAAAATAAGCAAAGAACATACTTGTGCAGACACTGCTCAAAAGAAGGCATCCAAGTTCCCAACAAATACATGTAAAAATACTCACAGGACTAACCATCTGAGAAATGCAAATCAAAACCACGATAAGAAATCTCATAGCAGTCAGAATGGTTATTCTTAAATATTCAAAAAATAATAGTTGCTGGCAAGGCTGTGGAGAAAAGAGAATGGTTGTACAGTGCAGGTGGAAATATAAAGTATTTCAGATGCTGGAAAGTAATTTAGAAATGTCTCAAAGAACTTAAGAAAGAACTACAACTCAAGTCAGCAATCCCATTACTGGGTATATATGCTGACCAAAATAAATTATTCTACAAAAAAAGAGGCATGCACTTGTATGTTTATCACAGCACTATTCACAATAGGAAAAACATGGATCAACCTAGGTGCCCATCAATGATAGATTGGATGAAGAAAAATGGATACATACATGCCATGGAATACTACACACCCATAAAAAAAAAATCATGTCTTTGCAGCAATGTGAATATAGCTGGGGGCCATTATCCTCAGAGAATTAACATAGGAACAGAAAACCAAATACCACATATTCCCTCTTATAAGTGAGAGCTAAACATTGGCTACACATAGACACTAAGATGGCAGCAATGTACACTAGTGACTCAGAAGGAGAGCCAGAGGGAGGGTATAAGGACTGACAAACTACCTGTCAGGTACTATGCCCACTACCTAGGTGACAGGATCAGTTGTATGCTGAAGGTCGGCCTCATACAATGTACCAACATGACAAACCTGCAAATGTATCTGTTGAATCTAAAATAAAAGTTTAAACTAGAAAAAAAGTAATAATAATGAGGAATGATCTCATAATCAATGCGGATGGCTGAAAAAAGAAAAGCAAACTAATCTTTAAAGATCATAAGAAAGGAAAACAATAAAGAACAAAGTAGAAACAAATTAAATGACATAAAATCAGTAGAAGAGTATCAGAAAAACCAATAATTTATTCCTTGAAAATAGACAAATCTTTGGCTATACTAACAACAAAAAAAGAAAACAATAGAAATTACTAAAAATAGTATAAAGGAGGATGTCACTTCCAGTACTAACAACTATATTCCAAAAATTAGATAACTTAAGATTAAATGGACAGATTCCTAAAAAGAAAACAACATGAATACTGATGCAAAATATTAGAATATCTGAATTGAGCTACAACAAACCAATATATTGAATTATTAACTTCAGAATAGTTTCCACCAAAAACTATGTCAGGTCCTGGGGACTTAAATGTGAATTCTGTCAAACATTTAAAGAACAACTAATATTATTTCTTCTTTGGCATTTGCAAAATAAAATAGAATAGGATGTACACTTTCTACTTATTTCAATTCTAGAAAGATAATATTACCCTAATGTCTAAATCAAAAGAACATAAAACTACAGGCAAATCATCTTTATGAATATATATGCATATATCCTCAGCAAAATATTAGCAAAGTAAAATCTGGCAACATATATAAGATTAGGCACATGATTGGGTGAATTTCTGTCAGTAGTGGAAGGTTACCACTGAAAAATCAAGCAATAAACACTATCATATTAATAGAATACAAGAGGAAACTAGGTAATTGCCTCAAAGAGATGCAGAAAAAGCATTTGACAGAACTTTCATGATTAAGCACACACACACACACACACACACACACACACACACATTCTCTCTCTCTCTCTCTCTCTCTCTCTCTCTCTCTCTCTCTCTCTCTCTCTCTCAACAAGGTAGGAATAGAAGGGGATTTCTTAAACCTGAATGGCCATGTATAAAAACCCACAGAAAATATCAAACTTAATGGAGAGAGACAAATGTTTTCTTCCAAAGGTCAGACTCAAGACAGAATACCTACTCTACTCTTAACATTTCTTCTCAATGTTGCACTGAAAGTTCTAACCTGGTCAATTAGAAGAAAAAAAAGACCTAAAGGCATTCAAGTTGGAAAACCTATCTTATTTACAAATTGTATCATATTGTGTATAGAACATCTTGAGCAATCAATTAAAATAATTAGAACTAATGCAAATTTGCAGGATACAAGATTAATATAGAAATATCAATTAAAAAATGAATATATTTCTATAAACACATAGTGAACAATGTAGAAAAATTATGAAAACAGTTTCATTTAAAATAGCATCAAAATATATTTTTTAAACTTAGGAATAAATTTATAAAAAAGTGCTGACATTGTACACTGAAACTACAAAACATTATTGAATGCAATTAAAGAATAATACATAGATAAATTGAAAGATATCTCATATCAATAGTTGGAAAACCTAACATAAAGGTAATACTTCCCAAATTTACTTATGTATTCAGCACAATCTCTATCAAAATCTAGCTGCCATTTTTGCTGAAAATAAAATAAATGACAAGCTTAACCTAAAACGTATAAGACAATGCAAAAGACCTAGAAAAGCCAAGCAATCTTGAAAAAGGAGAAAGTTGAAGGATTCAAGCATCCAGACTTCAACTTTTAATACAAAGCTATGGTAATGATGATAAGTAACATAGCACATAAATTAATTGAGCTGAATTTAGAGTTTAGAAATATACCACCACGTGTATGGCCAATTGCATTTTGGCCATAAGATGCCAAGACAATTCCACAAAAGAATATATTTGTATGTTTTTATTTATTTGAAAAATGATGCTGGGACAGGTGGCTATTTATGTGATATAATATGAAATTATACCTCTTCATTACATCTTACACAAAACATCAGTGGATCACAGATGTAAATATAAGAGGTTTAACTATAAAATACTTAGAGGAAAGTGCATCAGTGAATATTTGAAACCTTATGTTAGGTAATGGTTTCTTAGATATGACACTAAAAACAAAAATGACAAAAATTGACAACCAAAATTAGAAAGAAAATGCTGCAAATGATACTGTAAAGAAATGGTAAGACAATCTACAAGATGGGAGAAAATATTTATAAATGGTACATTGGGTAATGGTCTTATATTCACAATATATAAAGCAATGTTACTATTAAATAATTGAAATATAAATAAAAGAGTTGAAACTTAGGCAAAGTTTTATATAAACATTTTTTCTTTGGATTCAGTCTCACTCTGTTGCCCAGGCTGGAGTGCAGTGGCGTGATCTCAGCTCACTGCAACCTCCAACTCCCGGGTTCAAGCCATTCTCCTGTCTCAGCCTCCCGAGTAGCTGGGACTACAGGTGCGTGCCACCACACCCAACTAATTTTTTGTACTTTCAGTAGAGACAGGGTTTCACCATTTTTTCCAGGATGGTCTCAATCTCCTGTCCTCATGATAGACCCACCTCAGCCTCCCAAAGTGCTGGCATTAGAGGTGTGAGCCACTGCGGCCAGTCCCCTAGACATTTCTTTATAAAAGATAAACTGGCCAATACATACATTTAAAAAATGTGTAATATCAATTTTGATTAGGGAAATTCAAACAAAACCAGAATGAGACAGTACATAGATACAAAAAGATGACTTCGATTAAAAAAAAGAATACCAATATTGAGTATTGATAAGTGTGTGGAGATGTTCAAATCCTCATCAATTGATAATGGGAATGTAAAATGGAATAGCCACTTTGGAAAACAGTTTGATATTTCTTAAAAATGAGAAAATATTAAAAGAGTTAACCTCCAGCATGAATATTTCACTCCTAGATATATATTTAATAGAAATGAAAATATTATGTCCAAACAAAATTTTTCAAATGAGCATTATTCAAAATATACAAAACCGTAGATTGAATTCAAATGTCCATCAACATAAAACATATATTTTAATAATAAACAATAATAAATTACTGATACATGCCACTGCATAGATTAACCTTGAAAACATCATAGTAAAAGAAATGAGTCCTAATTACCACAAATTTCTTGATTCTCTTTAAATTAAATATCAAGATAAGTAAACTCTATAGAGACAGAAAGCAGATTAGTGGAGCTGAAGCTGGAGGCAGAAGGTTGCTGAATCTGAGGAGAGATCATTGCTAATGAGTATAGAGTTTCTTTGTGCAGAGAAGAAATATTCTAAAATTAGATTATCAATATGATTGTGTAATTCTGATAATAAATTAAAATCGCTGAATTATACACTTAAATGGCTAACATTTGTGTTGTCTGAATGATATCTTAATACAACTATTTTTAAAAATTATAAATTATTGCAATTTATAGGCCAAGGCTGAATTATAAAGTAAATTTTAATAATTTTTTAAAATTATTTTATTCTGGTTTGTATTGTGCAATATCTTTTACAATAAATGATGTATATTAAATGTGTATATACAATTTTAAAATTCATTAAAAACCAGCTTAGAAATAAAATATCAGCAACACGGACATTTTCCTGTGCTCTTCCCTGGACACTTGCCTTTATTATGACTCCAGAGGTAAGAACAAACTGTAATTGTTATTATTCACTCCTTTGAGTGTCTTTAAATGTTCACCACATGTATCAATCTTAAAATAATTGTGGTTTTCTCTATTTTTGAGCTTTATGTGAAATTAAAGAGTATAGGTTTTACTATGACTAGTTTCTTTCAAAAAATGTATTTTGTGATTCACTCCTATTGATGCTTAGGGCATAGTTATTTTTTTAATTAATATTTAATAATTCTACATATCTTTGGGTACATGTGATTTTGATACCTGTACACAATGTGTAATGATCAAATCAGGGATTTTGGAATATCCATCAACTCAAACGTTTATTTTTTTCTTTGTGTTGGATACATTACAAATCCAGCTGTTTTGAAATATGTAATAAATTTTTGTTATCTATAATTTTCTTATGGTATGATTGAATGCTGCAACTTACTCCATCATTGATTTACAGCCTTCTATTTAACGTATATGTCAAAATGTACTTGTAGTCTTTTTCTCATGCATATTTGAGTGATTTCCAGTACTACAGTATAAAGAAAATGCTTCTTTATGTATGCACCAAAAGAGTATATGTGTGTATCTGTATATGGATGTTTGTGTGTTATATAATACTATTGTTATTTTAAAAAATAAAATTAATACAAATTTTCCAAGCTTAAATTTTTAAAATATACTTTGTAGCACTTGGAAATATTTGTTAAATTTGAAATTGAAAGATCCATTGGCATCAGAAATAACTTCTCTCTCTTTAAATTTTATACACTCACAGTGAAAAAAACATTGTCACATGTTAAAATATTCTAAGAATTCTTAGGCATTTTCCAGTGACTAATTTTAAAAGAATTACATTCAAATAAAATTAATTTACCATTATTACTCACTCATTGTTCTAGCCACATTACAAGTGCTACATAACCAAAGGTGCCTAGTGACTACCATACTGACAGTGTTGTTCTAGACACACCAGAGATTCTTGATTCTATATAATTTAACAGGAGAGGAGCTAGAAAGTAGGTGGTTGGCATTCTGGAAAACTTAACCATGACAATGAACCAGGATCTCATAATTCCAGTTCATTGAAGGGTGAGTGTGATTAATTACAATTTTTCTTATGTCCTGACCTCTTTCTTCTCTTATCTTTATTTCATGTTCCTTTATTTCAGAAAAAAAATATAGCTTCTGTAATGTTTTCTCAACTTTGAAACTCTCAATGTGCTATGACATATTGCTTAACTTATTATGATTACCTATTTTTCAATGTCTATATGCAACATAAGCAAAAAAAACAGAACACTAAAAAATAACTTGCAAAAGACCATGTAACGTCTTTTTGTTTACATTCAGTAGCAGAAAATAATGTTCATTTAATAAAATACCCTAACTGAACATATAAGCATTAACAAATTTAGTGGCTGTGAATTTCTTTCATACATTTCTGCAAAGATGTAATCTAAAGAACTATTACGTTTCTTGGATTCAAAAAGAAATTGCTCATAATTTCTGAAAAATTTTGGGAAAAATCATAATATTCTAAGATGTTCAGAATTTTAAACAGTTTTGATAAAGACAATAAAAATATATCAATATTAAATTGCCTTCCTTTTTAAAAGTAAACAGACTACTCTTTGATTTTGTGTTTAAAAAAGGCAGACTATTTTCAAAATTGCAGAAATATAATGTGGTCTGGTTTTTTTTGCACTAAGATTTTGTATGTGAAGAACTCTTCAATTAAGAAAATTTCCATTTAGTAAAGAGGTCTTCATTTTTAATGATGAGTCCATAATAAGGAACCTTTATATTAATTTTTAAGTATATTTTATTGGATTTTTACATGCTATATATGTTTTGGTTCATAACTCTCATTTACAGTATTTCTCTTTAGCTATCTTGCTCTCTTCTAAATAAAAATTCTTACTAACTCATTTTCTAAATGATTATAATTAAATTTAATAATATGAATAGAGGTTATAAATCAAAAGGTAATATTCTGAATTTGATATTTTAATAATCCTACAATATACCTAGCCTCATCATTCAACCTTTTCTTAGTTCAAAAATAAGTCTCCTAACTTACTATTCCAATATTAAAATTTTTGTTGATTGATGAATTTCATTAGGAGAGTGATGCCTGAATTTTTGTCTTAGTTCTAAGGTTTATGTAAACAGAGATGAATAAATTTTTAAAGTATCATTTTTGTAAAATAATACATATATTTTTAATGCAATTTAAAATGTACTCTATAATACTTAAACCAGCACGGAATTTCACTACACTTTTGGATTTGTGGAAAGATTCATTGAAGCCTATTACCTACTCTATTGGCTCCAGCTATTTGACTTACTTCATTCACCCTGAGATTTATCTCATCAATTGCACATGTTTTTATGAGATGGTCTTTTTTCCTTGTTGATTCTCTAACATTTTTGTCATTTGCTTTGTCTCCAGAAACTAGACAAATTTGTCTCTATTTTTCTCAAAAAGAATTTTAATCTTTGGTTTTGAAATTTTTAATATATTAAATATGAAAATATTTCATTTCAGGTCGGGCACGGTGGCTCAAGCCTGTAATCCCAGCACTTTGGGAGGCCGAGGCGGGTGGATCACGAGGTCAAGAGCTCGAGACCATCCTGATCAACATGGTGAAACCCCATCTCTACTAAAAATACAAAAATTAGCTGGGCATGGTGGCGCATGCCTGTAATCCCAGCTACACAGGAGGCTGAGGCAGGGGAATTGCCTGAACCCAGGAGGCAGAGGTTGCGGTGAGCCGAGATCACGCCATTGCACTCCTGCCTGGGTAACAAGAGCGAAATTCTGTCTCAAAAAAAAAAAAAAAAGAAAGAAAGAAAATACTTCATTTTAGTTCACTGGCGAAGATAATCACCCCAGTTTTGTAGCTAAGACACTCAAAGAAGTAACAAACATTATTAATACTTTTTCACAAACCAGAAACTAGGTAAAACATGACTAAGATGTATGTAAAAGATAGCATATCATGCTATATCCTGTATCCTGTATATATTATTTTATAAATATGATTTTAAATTGCAGTCCCTTTGTGAGTGTAACTATTTGGGATTATACATAATTAGTTCAGAGATTAGATATAATTTTGACATTAGTAAAGATAATAAAGAGCTTATTATGTAGTATATATTTGTTGCCAAATATACATATCATTTATATGAAGAAATTCTATATAAAACGTGAAATTCATACAAATAATTTTAGTATATAATATATATTAATGACTATGTATAATGATAAAGTGACAAAAGAATAATAGAAAAACCTATCCTATCTATAGGTTTATCCTCCTTCTACCAAGGGAACCTATTATTTGGTAAAATGACAAAGGAATAATAGAAAACCTATCCTATCTATAGTTTTATCCTACTTCTACCAAGGGAACCTATCATTTTTTTCCTCTTCACTTACATAACCAATCCTAGTGTAACTGGGTTTTTTCTTGAGTGCTGGCGAGGCACAGCTCCTGTGGGTTCTTGGCCTCCAACCTCTTAAAAGAATAAGCGGTGGGGCTACTGCAGGTACACCTTGTGCTTGTGAAACTAAATATCAGACCCAAGAAGTGTTGCAGAAAGGTGATTTTATTTAGGTAGAGATAAAAGAAGGAAAGGAGAAGGGAAAGGCTTCCATGAAGAGTGTGGAAGGGGATTCCAGAGAGGAAATCCTGGAGGGAGCCCACACCATGTGGGAGAGGATTCCAGAGAGCTGGAAATCCAGCGTGGGTGAAGGAGCAGGGGAGTGTATCCTGGGAGAAATTCCTACCTTCCCAAGTTCCTCTGGCCAATGAAAGGAGTTCCTTTAGACTTCCTCTGGGGTGATTGACTCTTCGTTTCTTCCCACGCCAGTGAAATTTAAACATAAACTGTTAAAACTCCCGGATGGAGAGAAATGGGAGGGGGGCATGGTGCTGGGAAGTTCTTGTCCTTAAAACCACGCCCCCTCATGGACCCGGAAAGAGAACACATTCCCTGACTAGTTCTTAGTGTTTTCTTTGTTGCTGCTTTGTTGGTTTTGTCCACTGGGTTCAATGCTTGAATCTTAAGTTCTATTTTTCATATAGTCTATACAACTTGATTTTCTTACTCTTGCTAGCAGGGGCCATGTCATTCTTTACTATATTTTTCATGGTTTCCTGTGCAAGTCTTGATTCATCAAATGAAGTTGGAAAGCACATAACAAATCAGAAGATGGCTATCTTCATATGAACCTATAATTTACTTGCATTTACAAATACAATTGTACTTCACGGATGTTATGTAAAATATTTGTAAAATTCTTAAACATACAATCCCGTAATAATGTCAGCCACTCTTTCAGAAGATAGTGATCATTGCCATTTTATTAAGGGATGGAGATCTGTATTGTATAATTTTTAAATTTTATTTGGCCATTATTTTAAACATGTCTTTTAATCTGATTTTTGCTATTACTATAACTATGAACATAATATTGGCTTCATCTCTTCTTAGTGAACGTGTTAATGCTTGTCATTTATATCAAACCTCATTGCCAAAATTACTTATTAAAGACTTGAAGTTGTCTAGCAAAATTAACAAACACCTTAGGGGAAAATAGTAAAAATTGATGATGGTGCCTGAATTTAATTATAACATTTAGTTATAAATCATTTTACTTTTTTGCATTTGTCTGTGATACCCTGAAATCCTTCAATACTTTTAACTAAAGTCTATCAAATAGCAAAGCATCAGTTCTGAAGGAGAATGCTTCCAGTTTTTGCCCATTTGGTATGATGTTGGCTGTGGGTTTGTCATAGATGTCCCTTGTCACTTTAAAGTGTGTTCCTTTGATGTGTAGTTTCTTCAGATTTATCATAAAGACACTGGGTTTTATGGAAAGATTTTTCTGCATCTATTGATATGATGGAATTAACCTCGGTGTCCATCAACAGTAGATTTGACAAAGAAAATGTGGTACATCTACAGCATGGAATACTATGCAGCCAGTGAAAGGAAAGAAATACTGTCCTTTGCAGCAGTATGGATGCAGCTGGAGGCCATTATCCTAGGAAAATTAACACAGGAATGGAAAACCAAATATTCCATTTTCTCACTTATAACTGGGAGCTAAAACATCAGGTATGCATGGACATAAAGATGGCAGCAATCGACTCTGGGGACTACTAAAGGGGATATGGAGGGAGTAGAGCAATGGTTGAAAACTAACTGAATGATATTTGGTTAATACCTGGGTGACAGTATCATTTGTACCCCAAATCTGAGCCTCATTCAGTATACCCAGGTAAAAAGCCAGCACATGTGCCCCTGAATCTAAAATAAAAGTTGAAAAAGAAAAAAAACTGAATAAAAAAGAGTGCTGTTCACTAAATATTTCCAGCTCTCTTCTTCAGAATGTTGTATTTAAAAAAATTGGAAAAGTAATATATTTTCAAAGGAAATAAAATTAATGTCTTGAAGAGATATGCTTATTATCATGTTCATTGAACCATTATTCACAGTAGCCAAGATATGAAAATGACCTAACTGTTCATCAACCAATAATGAGTAAAAAAATTGTGGTGTGTATGTTTGTGTGTGTGTTTATATACATGCACAATGGAATATATTCTGCCATAAAAACGTGGGAAATCCTATGATTGTGAAAACGGATGATCCTAGAGGGCATTATGACAAATGTAATAAGCCAGAAACAAAAAGACATGTGTTATATTATTTTACTTATTTATGGAATCTAAAGAATTAAACTCATAGAAACAAAGTAGAACAGTGCTTACTAGTGGATTGCAGGTGGGGAATAAAAGATATTGGATAAAAGAGTATAAAGTTTCACTTGTAAGATAACAATTTCTGGGTTCTAAGCTACAGTATGTATGGTGATTAATGAATTAATTTTGGCAGTCAGTATACAATATATATGTATATTAAATTATGTTGTACACTTTGAATATACATACTTGTTAATTAAGTATATATTTTTAAAGTGTAAAAAACAAATAAAACACCTTTAAGGCTATTTCACAAAAAGAATGATTTCTATGCTTCTTCTAAAACTAACAACAAAAAAAATCACTATAATATTTGTGTAAAGCTTTACCTCTCATGATACACAGTCCAAAGTAACCTAAAAGAACTTTAAATACAAAATAATGTAAATAATTTCATATAACCTGTTAATTTAATTCATTGATACCTGAAATAGATTGTAATATTGCATGTATGCATTGTAAGTATTTATTATCAATGGTCATGTAAACTTCTAGTGTCTTTATAAGAAAAAAAAATAAAGAAAATTTAGAGAACAGTAAATAAGGAGGGTAAAAAGCCCTAATTAATGAATAATATAGAAGCTTATTGAAGAGTAACACAATTAGAGAAGATTCATATTTCTTTTCAACATGCATATAAATTGAGATAAATTCAAATAAACATTTTTAAATATAAGACATAAAACACTAATCATATATAAGGTAAAACTGTTTATACCTATGAATTCAGACTATAGATTGAATTATTATAAAGCAGTAGAATTGCTTGGAATGAATAAAAATAAAATGATAATCTGAGTATCCATGGTTATATACCCTAAGCAAGAATGTTGCAAAGAACTTCTGTTCAGTCCATACTTCTTTGATCTCTAGTGATGAGAAATTTCTTCCATTTAAGGGAAGTGTGTGTTTCTATGCTGCTCAAAACATATTTTGAGGTTATATAAAAAGGAACCTCAGACCTTTACACCTTTACTTTATGTTTTATAATCTAAATAGCATATGGCCTTAATAGGAGCAAATAGAGTAATCAAATTCTTTAGGGGTAATTTGTATATTATTAATAATAAAGCATTTATGAAATAAAACAAGATGCATATTAGATATTTCATCCAAAAAAAAAAGATTTTATGAAAATTTCTGATTTTTTATTTGATTCTAAAATTGATTTTACAAATTTGGTTTTGAAAATAAAACCCAAAACAGTGTTTTATAAATATGTGGTTTCAAATGTTTCTATTCTATTTTAGAATAGACAGGGAAATTGAGCTTATTAGCAGATATATACAATTGAAAAAAAATCCTTTATGACTAGATACAATGTTTACAATGATAAATGAATTGGTATTGTTGGAATTATAATCATTGGAGCCAATTTTTTAGGTGAAATAATGTCTCCCAAAAGCTCTTTAAGGGTTTCATATTCTTTTAATTGCTGCTTCCTCAGTTCATGTGAAAATCAAGAATCTGATCATCTATTTGTTACATATTACATATCAAATACTATACAAAATGAAAATAAATCTCTACTCATCTTAAAATGTGCAGTATAGCTGAAAAGAAATCTGAAGGACAGTGTAGGTCTTTATTCTCAGTACTTCTACTAGTATTTGGAACAATGAAAACTCTTATGAAATATAGGTAAATGGTTGAATAAAAAGAGAGTAAAGTTTTGATAAACAAGTTAACAAATATGTACTGAATTCCTCAATTCAATTGCAAATGCATAAAGTCCTTTTGTGGATGTAACTTTTTCCAACTCTTTATCATAAAGAATCAATACAGATTGGTATAACTTTCCAGAGGCCAGTTAAAATGTTTCATAAGATTTCTTTTTCACCCAGGAGCTAGAATAATGCCTAGTGTAACTAAATATTTTATTTTTTTCTAGAAAGCAATATGCATCATGAGATAATATTTTTGCAGTATATTGTTTTGAGATCTTATGTGCTTTACTTAAAATGCCCAAGTTATGAATAAAAATATACACACTTTAGAATTTTTAAACCTTTTAATCAGTAAACATTTTTATATAAAGAGATTGCATTTAAAGTAGTAAAAAATTATTTTATGTCCCCAAATAGATGTTTTTAATAAATTACTTTGTGATTAAAGAATCCATCAAATAGCTCAATTAAAATAATTACTTGACTTAATCAATGAATTAACAAACTAAGCAAAGTTCTTAGCAATAGCATCATCCAGTGAAATGAATTTTATTTGAATATTTGATGAGTGTTTAACACACTTCATTATGTGCTTTAGCAATATTGGAATAAAGTGCTTAATAGTCCTAGGACATAGCCTAGGGGCACACTATATGATATTAAAATCTTGGTGCTCTTCTTAGAGATTATCTTGGGATATGGCAACTTCATTCCAAATTAGAAGCTCAAGGAAAATTAATGAGGGTGTTAAAGATATGAAGAATAGAATAAATAAGTAGTCGCTCTGTAAATAAAAAAATCGTCCCTTAGGTGAGCTCTGGGTTAATTTCTGGTCTTCATTGCAACCATCGTATAATTAAAACATCTTTGTAGAATAAAGAAATCTACTGACACATGTATTTAATCTAACTCAAAGCAATTTAAAATTAATGTGAGAAAATATTTCTTTTTTTTTTTTTGAGATGAAGTTTTGCTGTTGTTACCCAGGCTGGAGTGCAATGGCATGATCTTGGCTCACCGCAACCTCTGCCTTCTGGGTTCAAGCAATTCTCCTGCCTCAGCCGCCCGAGTAGCTGGAACTACAGGTGCACCCCACCATGCCCAGCTAATTTTTGTATTTTTAGTAAAGACGGGGTTTCACCTTGTTGACCAGGATGGTCTCGATCTCTTGACCTCCTGATCCACCCGCCTCGGCCTCCCAAAGTGCAGGGATTATAGGCGTGAGCCACCGTGCCCGGCCGGAGAAAATATTTCTGTGAATAAGTTAACAATAACAATTTTGCCTTTTTAGAGGTAACATTGAGTTACATGGATCTTTAATATAACTTACCTATATTTTCCGTGGCTGTTTGGTGATACTAATTATTTCATTATGATATTTACCAATGAAATGTGACTGTTTTATTTCTCTTTGTTTTCAGTACATATGATAGTCTCTATACATATGCAGAGAGTCACAAATGCAGGGAGTCACATTCAATAAATGTTTTTTTAGATGGACAAATCCAAGATTTATCAGGAAAGGTTGATGTGGTTGTGTGAGAGAAAAGCCTCCTAATTTTTCAATAAGACATAGAGACTATTGGTATTTTAGTATTAGGCCAAATCTTTTTCCTTTCACTATTGCTCTCAACCTTACCCTGTCCACTTCCAAATGATCAAGATGGGGACGCTAAGAATGTCGTCTCAGAAACCAGAGCTACTGAGAATTTTAGTCATTTAAAATAGAAGCAATTAATACTTTGATTTCTAAGGGCAAAACATACCTTCAGAATCCAGATTGAAAATGTATACAGTAATGTGTAACATGTATCCAACCGTGTAATGATTAATAATTAAGGAGAGGCCACCACCGGAAAGCAGTTTTAATTACAAGCTTGTATTTGCCTTTTCAGTTGCTCTAAGTACTTATACTAAATATATCCTTACTTTCTCTCTTACTTTTTTATTTTCTATTAAAAAATTAACATATCCATTGCGTATCTATGAAATAATGCTGATACATTTAATTTTTAAGCACTTAGTGTTCTGAACTCCTCTCCACACTTTCTCCTTTACCCATCCTTGGAAGCACCACTGATACAGTTTGGCTAAGTACCCACAAAAAGTCTCTTATTGAATTGTATTTCCCATCATCTCCATAATCTTCATGTGTCAAAGGAGAGACCAGGTAGAGGTAAAGGAATCATGGGGGCAGTTTCTCCATTCTATTCTTGTGATAGTGAGTTCTAACGTGATCTGCCTGATGGTTTTATAAGGGGCTCCCAAGATCTTGTGAAGAAGGTGCCTTGCTTCCCCCTTGCCTTTTGCCATAGTTGTAAGTTTCCTGAGTCCTTCCAGCCATGCTGAATTGTCAGTCAATTAAACCTCTTTTCTTTCTTTCTTTCTTTCTTTTTCTTTCTTTCTTTCTTTTTCTTTCTTTCTTTCTTTTTCTTTCTTTCTTTCTTTCTCTTTCCTTCCTTCCTTCTTTCTTTCTTTCTTTCTTTCCTTCTTTCTTTTTTCTTTCTTTCTTCGTTCTTTCTATTTCTTTTTCCTTTTTCCTTTCTTTTTTCTTTCTTTCTTTTCCTTTTTCTTTCCTTTTCTTTTTGAGATACTGTCTCACTCTCTCATCCAGGCTGGAGTGCAGTGGCATAATCTCAGCTCACTGCAGCCTCCGCCTCCCTGGCTCAAGTAATTCTCCTGTCTCAGCCTCCTGAGTAGTTGGGACTACTAAAACCACAAAAACCCCATCTCTACTAAAACTACAAAAATATGCCAGGCACCTGCCACGATGCCTGGCATATTTTTGTAGTTTTAGTAGAGATGGGGTTTCACGATATTGGTGAGATGGGTCTTGAACTCCTGACCTCAGATGATCTGCCCACTTTGGCTTCCCAAAGTGCTGGGATTACAGGTGTAAGCCATGGTGACTGGCCAACCTCTTTTCTTTATAAATTACCCAGTGTCTGGCTGTTCTTTATAGCAGTGTGAAAATGTACTAATACAACTACTTTAATTGTTTTAGCTATTTATATGCTATTTCCATTTCTACATATTTCTAAATAGCATGAAACGTGTCAGATTAAATTTACCCTAAAACGGCCTTTTTACATATTTTAAATTCAGCTTAAAAATTTCTCTGGACCTATTGAACTGTAATCTAACTGGATGTGTAAACAGACTGTAACCTACTCTTGTGCCAGTCATTGAGTTTTGGCCAATCAAGGGTGTCAAATTTTGAAACAGTGTTCAAGGCAATCGCTGAACTGTAATCAATGTAGCTGTTTCTGTACCTGACTTCTCATTTCTGTATTTGACTTTCCTTTTTCTCGCCATAAATCTTTCACTCTGCGACTGCACTTCAGCCTCTCTGAACCTATTCTGGTTCAGGGGCTGCCAGATTTGTGAATCATTTTTGTTCAATTAATCCTCAAGTTTAATTTGTCTAAGGTTTTTCTATTAACAGCCACTACTGCTATCCTCTGATTCATTAAATTTGACGATTATATATTGACGTTTGATTTTGGTTTGTCAGGATATAAAAATGGTGGGTTAGTTAATATTAAAAATATACCCTGGCAGATACTCTCATATGCTTATTGCAATGTACCATGCTTATATTTCCTCTTTTTTAAATGTTGTCTTCTGGAGTAACTATAGCTGTACATGAAATTGCAAAGACTGTACTGTAGTTGTACTGTTGACCTAACAAACATGAAGAAATGCTCACCATCACTGGTCATTAGACAAATGCAAATCAAAACCTCTTGAGATACCATCTCACACCAGTTAGAATGGCAATCATTAAAAAAAATCTTGAGACAGATGCTGGAGAGGATATGGAGAAAGAAGAACACTTTTACACTGTTGGTGGGAGTGTAAATTATTTCAGCCATTGTGGAAGACTGTGTGGTGATTCCTCAAGGACCTAGAAATAGAAATTCCATTTGTCGTAGCAATCCCATTACAGGGCATATACCCAAAGGATTATAAATCATTCTATTATAAAAACACAGGCACAAGTATGTTCCTTGTGGCACTGTTTATCATAGCAAAGACCCAAATGCCCATTGATGATAGACTGAACAAGGCAAATGTGGCACTTATACACCATGAAATACTATGCAGCCATAAAATGTGATGAGTTCGTGTCCTTTGTAGGCACATGGATGAATCTGGAAACCATCATTCTCAGCAAACTGACACAAGAACAGAAAATCAAACACTGCATGTTCTCACTCATAGACAGGTGTTGAATGAGAACACATGGACGCAGGGAGGGGAGCATCACACACTGTGGTCTGCTGTTGGTGGTTAGGGGAGGGACAGCAGGGGGTGGGGAGGGGTAACATGGGGAGAATTGCCAGATATAAGTGATGGGGGGATGGAGGCAGCAAACCACATTGTCGTGTATTTACCTATCCAAAAATCCTGCATGATCTGCACATGTACCAAAGAACCTAAAGTACAAATTTAAAACAGACTATTATAAACAACGAATAAATTTAAAAACTTAGAAGAAATCGATAAATTCCTGGGCACATATAAGCTACCAAGATTGAATCTTAAAGTAGAAAACTTGAACATACCAATAATGAACAATGAAACTGAGGCAGTAATAAAAACTCTCCCATAACAAAAAAGCTTCAAACCTGATGGCCTCATTACTAAATTCTACCAAATATCTAAAGGAGAAATAATATTAATTCTCAAGTTCTTCCAAAAAATTCAAGTGGAGGAAATGATTCCAAGCCTATCCTATGAGGCCAGCATTACCTTGATACTAAAAACAGACTATAACACAATAATAGTATCATCAAAAGCTACAGGATAGTATCTCTGACAAACATAGATGGCATATCCTCAATAAAATACTAGTGAAGTGAATTTAATAGTATTTTTAAAATATCATTCACCATGATCAAATGACATTTATCCTAGGAAATGCAAAGATGGTATGTGATAGGCAAATAAATAAGAGGTATATCACTTTAAGAGAATCAACATTAAAAAAGTTATTTCAATAAACAGAGAAAAAACATTCAATAAAGCTCAACATTCATTCATATTAAAACTCCCCATAATTATATATATTAGGAATATCCTCAAGACAATATAAGGCACATATGACAACTCCACAGCTAACTTCATACTGAATGGGGAAAAATTGAAAGTTTTTCTTTAAGATCTGAAACGATACAAGAATACCCACTTTTATCACTTTTATTCAATATAGTACACTAAGTCTTAGCCTGAGCAATTAGGCTCATATGATATACAAATACATGTTATACAAATTGGATAAAAAGAAAATCAACTTGTCAATTAGTCCTTATTGGCAGATAATATAATAATATATAGAAAATTATAAAGACTCCTCCAAAAACTATTAGAACTAATAAATGAATCTGGTAAAGTGGCTGTACACCAAATCAACATGAAAAAATCAGTAGCTCTTCTATACACCAATAGGAAACCACTGAAAACCAATCAAGACAGCAAATCCACTAACTACTAAAAAATTAAAATACATAGGAACAAATTTAACAAGGGTGGTTAAAGATCTCTACAGTAAAAACTATAAACATTGATGAAAGAAAATGAATATGTAAATAAAGAGAAAGATATCATATGTTCATGGATTTGAAGAATTAATATCCTTAAAATGTTCATATGACCCAAAGTGATCTACAGATACAATGCAATCTCCATGAAAATACAAATGGCTTTCTTCACAGTAATAGAGGAAAAAAAAAACCCTTAAAATTGACATGGAAAGGCAAAGATCCCCCAGATAACCAAAGTGATCTTGAGCAAAAAGGGCAAAGCTGGAGGCATCACACTATATGACTTCAAAATATACTACAGAGCTATAGTAATCCAAATAGCATGACACTGTCATAAAAACTGACACATAGGTCAATGAAAGAAAAATATATAACCTAAAAATCAATTTTCATATTTGTATCCAACTGAATTTGACAGTTGCTAAGAACATGTATAGGTTTATATAGTTATTTGATGGTAGAGAGTAAAAAAATTAAAAGGCATATTTTAGTGGCCATCAAAATTTTACATACATATTAAATACATAAGACAAAATAAAATATTAAAAATACTTTTAATCAAAAATAAGACACAAAAATATAAAAGTATTTTAAAATAACTAATGATAGAAATAATATATAAATAATGATAAAATATATAAATATATATATAAATATATAAATAAAATATATAAATAATGATAGAAATAGTAAAAAAAAAACAAAAAACAAACAAATAGCAAGTGGAAGACTTTACCCCAACTTCATTAAAAACTATAGAAACTGTATTGGAACCAAACAAATCACTTGAAAGTCAGAGACTATCTAGTCTACTATATAGAAAATTTTAAAACAAAACTACATGGTGCTTATAAGAAACCTGCTTTAAGTACAAAGAATCATTGTAGTTGAAATAAAAAGAAGGAAAAATAATTTTACAAACACTAATGATAAGAAGCTGACATAGCTATATCAAAATCACAGAAAAGTAAAGTTTGTCTGATTCAAGAAAAATGATTTCTGGGGTAGTAGAAAAACATTCCTATGATAATCCAGTGAAGTAACCAGGAAAACATAAAAATTCTCTGCGTGTACTTAATAAGGGCATGTCCAAACACATATATTAAACACTGACACAACTTAAAAATTTACCTATATAACAACCTGCAAATGTACATATTGAGCTTACAAAAAGAGTGATTATCATATGGAAAAAACAAATATGGCTTTAAAAAGAATTACAATACTTCATAATAATAGGAGTTTTAATTTAATGTTTAAGCTAGGTGTGAATATTTAATGTCTGGGTGGAAGTGACATAGTTTGACTGAGTCCCCACTCAAATCTCATCTTGAATTGTAGCTCCCATAATTCCCATGTGTTGTAGCAGCTACCCACTGGGAGATAACTGAATCATGGGGGCAGTTTCTGCCATACTTTTCTCATGTTAGTAAGTCTCACGAGATATGCTAGTTTTAGAAGGCAAAACATAACCCCTTTTGCTTGGATCTCATTCTGTCTTGTATGCCGCCATGTTAAGACACGCCATAATTGTGAGGCCTACACATCCATGTGAAACTGTGAGTCTATTAAACCTCTTTTTTACTCAGTCTCAGGTATGTCTTTATTAGCAGTGTGAAAACAGAGTAATATGGGGGAATAAATTTAATAAATATACAAAATTAGTGTATGGATATGCAGTTCAAGATAGTAAGTAAAATTTAAAAATTAATTAAATTGTGAAGTCTGATGAGTTTGATAGAAAATACAAAATGAGGAAGTGAAGTCCTAGTGAGAAAGAATAATGAGCATGGCGTTCAACCAATTGGCCTGAGGAAATAAGAACATGTGATATATATTAATTAAAATTAACTTTTAATAGTTTGTCTAATTCTTTATCTTAACCCCATTGAGATGATTGTGTATATTGATTATAGTTGCATATGAGGGGATAAAGAGTAAATGCATTTCTAAATTTGAAAAAATGTTTACCTTTACAATCCCCAGGATTGTTTATCTCAGATATTTGACATTTTTGGGACCACATAGGCCACCAATTTTAAATGATTTAAAAAGTTAAATATCATACTTTTAAACTAATGCAAATATTTATTTGATAATAAAGTAAAAGTTTATGTCAGTTAGAGGGAAAGTAATGTTTTGTTTTTAAGACACTTGCATCTTGATAATGTACACATTGAAGCATGTGCTGAAGTTTATGTTTTGGTTGTTTAGCAGGTTTCTTTTCTTATTTTTATATGTACTCCATATGTATAACTCAGTACTAATGTCATCAAGAATAGCTGATGACATTCGATAGCTTTTTCAAATATCTCAGTATATATGCATAGAACAAAGATCTAGAAATGAAGGCAAGCTTTCTTACTGAAAACTACTTTAAGCTCTGATGCAAAGCTGACAGGACATAACAGTCAACAGATAGAAGATTGAGTATTTCAGCTTAAAATAGCAGCAAATCAATTTTAAATCTGCTCTTTGATCAGATTATGGTATGGAAACTCTTTCCTCAGAATCTGTTTGTAGTTGAATGTGGTTTTTAAATGTGACCATTAGTTATTTTCTATAATGAAGAAAAAGGTATGGTAAAATGTCAAGCTCTAAATAGCGGAATCATTTCCCACACAGTTTGTTCTTTTAAATGCTAAGTTCATATCCTGGCATTAAATATTGTGAAGATTCTGCAACAATGATAAGTTCAAGCTATTCACTATACAAAATACATCACTTGAGCCAACTCCTGGAAAGCTCATAAAAAAATGCTTACTTTTCAGAATTTCCTCCAGTTTCAAAAAAGTGAGCATCTTTTTTGTTTATAGCTAGTACACATTGGTATAGTAAATAAGTCTTGCATTTATTATACTTTAGCACTGCACACTGAAAATGATTTTTGTTTTGTGATTTGTTCATGGTTGTTTACGTCTTTCATTACTTTTTATCCTAGAATTCTCAAATCAGGAGGTTTGAGAAAGCCAGGAGTTTCTCTTGGATGGAGTCTATAAAAAATCAAAATCACATGGCAGCTTCTTAGTTGTTTTTCATAATTTTTGATCCTATTCTAGTTTATATAATTATTCATAGATAAATTATCTTAATCATTAATAATAATCATTAATTAAGGAAACAAATATTTTGTGTAGTTTTGAGGAATGATCTCAACAAAAATGTCATTGGTAAGTTTTTTCACATATGAATGAAGTTTATCTATGTCAAGAACATTTTCATATTTTTCAAAAGAATGTCTTCATCCTATTAAAAAGGAAACTGTCATGGCAAACCGTGGTGGCTCATTCCTGCAATCCCAGCACTTTGAGAGGCCAAGGTAAGAGGATTGCTTGAGCTCAGGAGGTTGAGCTATGATCATGTCACTGTACCCTGGCCTGGGAGACAGTGATACCATGTCACGAGAAAGAAAGAAAGGAAAAAAGAGAAAAAGAGAGTAAGGAAGGAAGGAGGGAAAGAAGGAGGGAAGGAAGGAGGGAAGGAAGGAGGAAAGGAAGGAGGAAAGGAAGGAAGGAAGCAAGGGAGGGAGGGAGGGAGGGAGGGCGGGAGGGAGGGAGGAAGAAAGAGAAATGGAAAGAGAGAGAGAATAAAAGAAAGAAAAAGAAAGAAAGAAGAAATAAAGAGTATCATTTACCTAGTACCTAGTCCATATTTTATACTATTGTTATATATAATTTAATAGTATTATTTGATATACTAATTTTATTGTAATATTTAAATTGTTGTTTAACAACTATTTATACATACCAACAAACGCTTCTTACCTGTTTAACTTTTGACATATTTTGCTAATTAGATAACATGTGGAACGTGTAAAACAACACAAAATCTAACAAATAACTTTATAAGACCCAAGTAGCCATTATATCTCAGGAAAATGTTTAAGAACTTATTAATTAATAAGCATACATTTTTTACCAAAATAATTTTCCATTTCAAATTTCAAAAATGGATGGGCAGAATTACTTTTACTATTTCCCTAAAATACCAGCAGACTTTCTGAGAAACACTGGAAAAGCTAATGCTGATAAATTATATTATATACATTATACTGATATTCCTTTTAGCATGTAAGACCAAATAGATATTGATTTGTTTGTCAAAGCATGTAATATTTTGGGAATAAGCTTTGAGTTAACTTCTCGTTTGTTGGCTTTCTCTACTACCATGGGGAAAAAAAAATGAAACTGTTCTGTAATTGTTCACATGTTGTGTTCCGTGGAATACCTGGAGTTACAGATGGACGATGTGAGACTCTAACAGGCAGAATCCAAGACCAGGATCTCCTATATGGTAGATAACTCTATGCAATTCAGCTAGTTTTCAATAACTCAGTAGACCAGTGCTTCTCAAAGTTTAATCAGCATACAATTACTTTTCAAAATGCAGATGTTTTGCATTAGGTCTGGGATGGGGCCTGAGATCTGTATGTTTAAGTAGCTTTCACGTATTGAAGGTATCAGTAGAGACTGACAGAACTGAGTTTACTTCGTATTTGTCTGTGTTGATCATTGGTGGGGTAGGTACTTTTTCTTCTCACATTCTCCAGATCCTTCCCTGATGTTCTCACTAGTTATCATTTATCACTGATTTTCCTAAACAAAGGTTTTTTCTATTTTTCTCTCACATTCCTGATTCTGATAAAATTCTTGATACAATAAGCATGATTAAGCAAAAATAATGTTACATATTATTTCAAATACTTCTGAATTTTCTTTCTTTTTTGTGGTGTGTGTTGTGATTTCTGGTAGGCTTCACAGCTTTTTCTTTCCTGGTTTATTTTAGAATTAAATAACTTATACAATTCTGAAGACTGAATACATAAAAAAATGTATACAGGCACAGTAAATATTTTATTGTCTATGTACATAAGAATTCCTGTAATGATATAATTTCATAAATAGTTCTATTAATTTTTGGAATAATGGTGGCATTCAAAAATATTAGTTTAAGATAAAAATAGAAATTATAACATAAAATTTTTAACAACTTCTAAGAAATATACTCCAAACAATTAATTTGAGTTCACATATCTTATCTACGATTAAATAGCACGTTTATCAAATAATGAGGACATTTAACAGCTGTTTATAAAATTCATGTATTATAGATGTGAATTTTTGTTCAACATTTGTATTTGAATATTTAATTCAGAGCTCTTAGTCGAATTCATTTTCTTTTTATGTGTCAAAACCTCATTCTGCTTCTATAACATCTCACTTAATCTCTCAATCACTTACTCACAAGTGCAAACCTCAAAAAGAGTGGTAAAAATTGTTTTTTACTCCTTCCTGGAATTACAAGAACAAATAGAAGCACTAAAATGAATGTTAAAAGTGACAGTAAATTTATTTTAAAATGTTATAAACTTTGAATCACCATAAAAAGTATTTAAATAGACACTGCTTTTACATATTCCATGTATTTTTACTAATGTTATAATTATTTCCATTTTATATGAATAATTTATATCTATATATTTATATCTATTGATCTATCTACCTGCCTACTCTGGTGCAAAGTGAATCCATCACTAATATAGCTACCACCCCATATTCATGTGCATCACTGTAGCATCCAGAAACACTAGAGAAGGTAAAATTCTTTGAATTCATTAGCATGAAAGTTATTGTGCACTAAATACTTTATGTTACAAATGATATCAGAGGTACCAACAAGTCCACAAATATTACATAATTTACCTACACAATGCATTCAAACATGCACTTAATTATTTTTTAGTTTATGTCATTTTCTAGCCCCCCACCCCTTCAAAACATTGAAAAGCCTTTGTGCAATCTGCATCTTTGTTGTTTATGCCGGTAATAAACAAGTACAAAGACATACAAACTATTTTAAAAGTAGAAAGGCTCATGAAGCCAAATAAATCTAGGCACGTATAAAGAATACAATGTGAATGCTATATTTCAGATAAATTATAGAAGGACATAATATTTGAGCAGCATGTTAGATTGTTCTGCATTGCTTAAAGAAATACCTGAGACTGGCTCACTTTTCTGCAAGCTGTACAAGAAGCATAGTGCCAGTGTTTGCTTCTGCTGAGGGCCTCAGGAAACTTATAATCACGGCAGAAATTGAAGGGGGATCGGGCATGATCCTTCTCTCACTTGGCGAGAGAGACAGGAGGATGTGCTAGGCTCTTTTAACAACCAGTCCTCAAGTTAATTAATATAGAGCATTCACTCTTTACTGCCGCAAGGGCAAGAAGACATTTATGAGGGATCCACTCTCCATGACCCAAACACCTCCCACTAGGTCCTGCCTCCAACACTGTGAATCACCTTTTAACATGAGATTCGGAAAGGACAAATATTCAAACCATATCAAGCAGAGAGAGTTGACTTAAAGGAGGAGGAGAGTTATCATGTATCTGTGGTTGACCATAGCCATGAAATTTTTCTTCATAAGTAATAAGGTGCCATCAGAGGAATTTGGTGAAGGGAGCAATGAACTTTGACTTAGATCTCAAAAAGTTTATTTCAGATTGTTATATATTTTTTAAAAAGAGCAGAAGCAGAGAGATCAATAGTCAAGCTTTTATAATACCTGTGAGAAGAAATAACAGTGGCGTAAGCCAGTTTGGTAGCTGTAAAAGTGTGCAAAGTTTTTTAAGTGACCAGAATTTCTGTCATATTGGAGGTGCAATGTAAGACAAAGTGAGGCATCAAGAATTTTTTGCTTATAAAACTGAGTTCATGGAATATCAATTTATTGCAATGAGGAAATCTAGATAAGGCACTCGTTTAAGATGGTTTTTTCATTAAAGGTCAGTCACTAGGGTTTCTGGGTTGTTGTTTTTTTTCTCTTTTTTTCCCAACATTTTAGCAGATGGATTTCAATGCTGGTAATTGTTTACAGCAGTGTCAGAAGCACACGAAGTTCTTATGGCAGAAGGTAATTATGCCTTGGTGAAAGATGTGGCCAACTGACTTCATTGGGCCAATGAGATGTAAAATAAGCTCTAGGAACCAGTGCATCACCTTCAATTTTTACTCTACTAAGACAGCTAGTAATGTTCTACATTATTGGTGCTCCATAATTTTGCACCTTTGAGTTAGGTTGACATGGAACAGAATCCCCACATTACCCAGTGATTAACTTGCAGTCTTAGTAATAACTATGCCAATGAGATTTTGGAGTTTTTTTTACTGCAGTTTCAACTACTCTTCTGGACTAATAAGCTATAACTACTCTTAAGGTTAGTTACTTAACAAGTTCAAGAAATAGTTCTTTTTTTTTTGTCTTTTTGTTTTT
Source organism: Leontopithecus rosalia (assembly GCA_028533165.1). Classification (NCBI taxonomy): domain Eukaryota; kingdom Metazoa; phylum Chordata; class Mammalia; order Primates; family Cebidae; genus Leontopithecus; species Leontopithecus rosalia. Next base: position 93,225,846 of record CM052649.1, on the reverse strand, counting down.
TTCTTTTTGTGGAGAACGTGGTCTCACTATATTGCCCAGGCAGGTCTTAAACTCCTGGGCTCAAGCTATCCTCCCGCCTCTGCCTCCCTAAGACCTGGGATTACAGGCATGACCTACAGTGCCTGGCCAAGAAATAGCTCTTTAAAATTTCCTGCATTCAAATCTTTTGCCTATCTCCTCCATTAAAATAATGCAATCAGTAAGTCATCTGGCAAAAAAAGATCAATAAGTATAATCTGATAGTTTTCTATGTTGAAGGTAGAAATGAGGAACAGAGGGATGGATGTGGAGCTGTCAGACAATATGCTATTTGGCACTGTCTCTGACTTTGACTACTCAGCAGTAGAGAATAGCCGTGTTTCTTTCCAATAGATGCAACTATCCTTTGTCCAAAGGAAAACTTGCTTGCTTTTATGAAAAAGGGAGACCAAAGACATCAGTCACTGCTTTTATCTCCTGGTGACATCAGTATCTCTTCTAGTTTATTTTCTATTGATAAAATGTCATTACTTTCTTCAAGACCAATTATCTCAGATAACTAACTCCAAAGATACGTTTCCTTGGATTCCTTCTGGGTTGTTACTTTATCAGTCAGTGTTTACTCATATAAAAAGAAACTGCTCTAGGAATTGGAATGGAGGTAGGTTTAGATTTTTTTTTTTTTTTCAAAACTGCAATTGAAGGAATGTGGAAAAATAAAGGGATAGGTGAGATTCCCAAATGCTGAATACATGTAGAAATTCACTATTACTTTTAGGGATGGAGGGGGGTAAGAAATGGTGTTACTCCAAGTCCGAGGTTGCTTTCTCACCTGAGGCTTTTACTGCTGTGTTTTTACTGGCTGAGCAGAAAGCTGGAGAATCACCGCTATGTGCAGCTGCTCTTCCCACCATAACTGATGCTGCCCCAGTCCTGGTGCTCTTTCCACTGTTACTCCTGCACTCTAAGTTTTCTCAATACTTCTTTTTCTACTGTCACTGCTTGGGCAACCATTGCCAGAAACATTCTCAGAAGCCATAAAAATATTTTATAATTCCTGCTGCCTTCCAATCTCCTGCCAGTATCTCACGTCAGCAGAAACTGACAGGAAACCATCTGAAAAGAGTCTAAAAAATGTATTTTATATCACTCCAGGCCAGAAATGAACATGTTTAATTTCTACTGTGGTTTGTAGGAATGGATTCCTGCAATGCTAACTGATACCAGACACTCCTACAAAGAGGACAGTAAATGGAATGGCTTAAGGCATGCTACATGGGAGATCCAAGTGGAGACCCTGAGTAGATACCTAGATAAATGTCTGATTTCAGTGGAGGATGTAGGATGGAGATAAAATCCTAGAGTTAGGTGGTATATAATCTGGGTATGGCCACCTGGATAATAACTGAAAATAGAGAAAAAAATTTTTGCTAGGATAAAATCCTAAAATACTCTATAATTTGTACATCAGCAAGAAGAGCAAGGAGGTTTAGAAGGACTAAGAAAATGACAAGATCTTGCTATTGAAAAATTTAATGAAAGCAGTGTTTCAAAAGGAAGAAAACAATTTTGTCAAATGCCACTGATCAGTCAAATAAAATGAGGGCAGAAAACAAACCAATTGCTTTGACAAGGTGGAGGTCATTAGTGATCTTGGTGGTATCTGCTTCAGTGGAATTCTGGGGACAATTAGATGAGATTCAAGAGTAGTGGAGGAATATTAAATGATGGCTGAATATATACTGTATAAAGTAATTTTGTTGAAATGAGAGGATGTTTTAGAAGCTGAAGAAGGATGAAAGATTGAAGAAAAGTTTAATCTTTCTTTTTAAGATAGGAGATAATATGGAATGTTTTTGTGCTGATGCAAGTGAAATAGTACAAAGAAAAGGTAATGTGGAAGATAGAGAAGAAAATGTAGAAGGAAAGTACTTGATTTAGTGATATGGGCTGAAATTGATACACAGGGAAAAGACTGTATAGTGACAGTTTGTCTAAGAGTGGCAGTACATCTGTGTATCAAAACTGGCTGATAGTATGTGGATTCCAGTGTTTCATAGGCATATTTGTCACTGAGGAGATGTAAAAGTTACCTTCTGATTAATACTTTATTCTTAGTTAGAGGGGAAGTGTGAAAGACAAAAGAATCCCCTGAGATTGAGAAGCAGCAGAGGAACAGCTAGTTCTCAGTGCTGTTAGGAGCTGACTTGGCATTCCCAGCTAGACCTGTATATTCTCCAATGAGTATAAGGAATCTCAAAAAACAACAACAAAAATTCACCCTACGACCATGATGAAATGAGACTAAGACATAAAAACAACCAAAATATCACATCATGATCTTCTATATAAGCATAAACAAAATTTACATAACTGTGCAAACTACAAAAGTACCACCCTATCCCTAGTGGTTTCTGGCTGAAAGTTGACAGAGGAAGGTTATCAGTTGAGAAGAAGTTGAGTTTTTGAAGTTTGTAGAGCTAAAAAACAATTTGTGAAACAGTCACCTAGGAGAATAAAATTATTATTTAACTTCGATCTAGAAATAGTAAGTTTTAAATATCACAGATAGTGCTCTAGTGATAGGGTGTTTGAAACTGAAATTGAGATTTGGGATGTGCTGCATATATTACAATGTTTAGGATATTGTCTTAGTAGTATAAGATGGAGGAAAAATCAGTAAGGATAAGAAACCAAGTGTCCAGAATTCTGGATGGATCATTCCAATAAATAATAAAATTTTGAAGAATGATGGCCAGGACAGTCATAGACGGAATATCAGTAAGGCAGATATTAAATTCACCCACGAATGAGAAAGACTGATTAGGAAGACTGCACAAGGACTAGTAATAAAGTTACAATCTGATAACATGAACCTTGATGGAGTTGATTAGGGAGGGTGGATGTGGAGCCGGCAGACAATACACTATTGGACGTTGTCCTATTGGGTAGATTTACGATAATCTGAATTTACAGATTAAAAGTAAAAAGAATCATCTATTCTAAATAGTAATAAGAAGTCATGTATAAGGACCATAGTGAAAGCAATAACCTCAGAAGAGAGCCAAGATCAAAATAGAGGCAGAAGCTGAATACTTGTTTAAAGAAAAGTTTGAGGATGTAGTGTGATGTATCATGATGACGGTTTATGAGTTCCAGGGACACAATGAAAAGATTTGTGGATTAGGAATGAGATGTATTCAGATTTGGGGATATGCAAAATGAGGTGAAGATTAGAATATAATTGTTGAGGAGTGGTGGGACCAAATTAGATTTCTGCTGATGCCAGAAGTATCAGCCATGATGAAATGAGTCTTGCTGACTGCTAAAAAAAGGAGAAGGTTCTAATGGAAACTTCTTGGAACAGTTGTCCTCAGAATCTGGGGATAGTGTTGAAAAAAATGCTGGGGAAAGGAGGGTAATGTTTGAAATTGATAAGAAGCATGCCTCAAATTCTTATGGGAAGTTAACCATGTGCAAAACAAATTATTCTTTTTATTAGGAAGAAAAAACACTAGGAAAACTTTTCCAGCAACAGGAAATTACTAAAGTAATGCAGAGCTGAAAAGACTCATAGCGTGAATACTCTGTTATCAATTTAAAACCAAGAAAGGTTCTAATGTGCTCTGAACAAATTTCCCCTTTTTAGAAATATGCATTAGGACTAAGAAGTAATACAATACAAATACAGCATCAAGAAATGAACTGTTCGAAAAGTTATATTACATAAGAAATTTTTAAAACAAGTGTTCTATCAATGGTGTAAACCCAAACCATTAAAACTGGTTTGTTGTATCGCCATGGGATCAGCTATGAAATCATTACGGCACATTTGAAGTGGTGAGTATAATTAGTTCATCTCAGCACTTGACTTTCCCAAATTAATGTTAACATTTTCTTTCCTTTTAAAAAATAAGTTGCCAACAACTGTTAAAATACTGCCATTACCTAAAGCGTTTAGAAGATACCAATATTAGATAGCTGCATAAAGCCTGTAGTCGCTGAAATAATTCAGACAACTGTTATTATTCAGAGCAAAACATACAGTGGAGCAGTCAGTTTTTCTCCAATTATTAAAAACCATTTCTTTTGTGAGTCTATACGTGCGTATGGACACACATCTATGCACATGAAAGTGTGGTGTGTGAGTGTGATAGCGTTTACTAAAGCCTTCAAATATGATTTCTAGGTTTCAAGATCACAATTCTTATTTCTTTGATATTGTACCAAAGATGCATTTCTTAGAAGATAGGCACTTCATAGAAATGGATATACCTTAATAACATTGATACAAAGAAGGGAGGTTACACTGAGGCAGAAATAAATGACACCCTTTATAATATTTGAAATGATCACTGTTGCCCAGTACAGTGAGCCTTTTTTTCCTCTCCTACAGTAATTTTCCTTTATCTCTTGTATAATAGTGTACCATAAAGTGACTTCCAGGAACATGTCACAGATTCAATCAATTTGGAATGACACAGCACTATCATTCCCATAAGTGTTCAGGCACTTCCAGGAATGATTAAAAAGCATGGTATTGCCCACCAACTGCAGGGTGACATGTACATTTTGAAGAAGACAGCCTTATTGAGCAATTGTCAATTATAAAAGTGTTTGAAAATGGTGACTTTTCTATTTCTGGGGATACTTCAAATACATGACTGCTGTATCTGATATGCTTCTGTCATAGGCCTGTAATTTCCTCTATACCACAAATGAAAAGATATGAAATAGAGTCAGATAAAGTTGATATATGTGCTATCTGATGTTGTCAAATGATTTTTAATTAAAATGTATTTAGATTTGAGGAAATTAGTTTTATGCTGTTAGCAATACCAAATATCAGATGAGAAAAGCTGGACAAATCAGCTTTTATTGAGTAAAATAATGTACTCAATAATGAGTACATTATTGAGACTATTGTTAACCTGTTTTAATTATCATTTTTATAAAGCTTTATCTTTATGTGATCCTATATATAAAGACATACCTGAGTTATTTTCCACTGGGGAAAGCTAGCATTGTTACATTTACTTTAAATTATGTTGGTAATGTACTCAGAATAAAGCTGTCAGGATGCTTTATAAGTAAAACTTTTTTATCAGTTTATTTTAGTTTGAAAACAAAAACAAAAATCTGCCAGAAACGTTCATAAGAAAATCCCATGTAGCTTTAACTTTGCTATTTGTGTAACTTTATGAGGACAATTTCTTTATAAAAAAAGGAAATTTTGCTTAAAGGGCACATGTGGCTTGCATTCATTTCATAAATAGTATTAAGAACACTTGGTATGCATTTCAATTTTATAATTGAAAATATGCATCAAAGCTCCAAAAGTTGATTATTCACTACTCAGATATGTTCTAAATTTTATTTTACTTTGAAACTATTTGATTAAATTCTAAACATGATACATAGACAGATTCAAGGGGAAGATGACAGTGTGTGATAACATTTTATTCAGCAAGTAAAAGATTAAAATATATAGAGAAAATATAACTGGATGGATCATCTTGAAGTTCATGACTTTTATTCTTTTATATGTTACATTTTATATTAAAATAATCTTACTTTCCAGCAAACAATAAGAAACTATGCTGGGGATAAGTAAACACTCATTAAAAACCATTGTGTGTCTACAGAAATATTATAAAAATAGTATTATTTTTCAGAGGCACTTAGCAAACTTCTCTAGGCTCAACAGAAGAACTTTATTTCATGCCCATCTTTGAACTATTATAGGGTCCAGGGGATGTCCTGTACTTACAGACTATGTTTAAATTCCTGCAACAATCAATGTCAAGGATTACCATTACACCCATCAGGTCCACAACTTCGGTTAGGGGTATTCAATCTTCCACTGGTATTTGGGCTACATCTGAAAAGAAGGTTACCAGATCTTCTATTCTATAACCCTCACTAATTAAACACACACACACACACACACACACACACACACACACACACAGAGAGAGAGAGAGAGAGAGAGAGAGAGAGAGAAAACCCTGAAAGTTATGGAAGTTTAGTGGCTTTGCCAAGGTCATGAAACTTGTCTTGTGACTCCGAAGTGAATTAAGTTATATAAAATAGCTTGACAAACTAAAGAGCATCACACACCTTCCTCCTCTCAGTATCATGGCTCCTAAAGTTCACTGATATCAGACCCATCATGTAGGTATGACTCTATTTCCTTAATACTGTACTTGGCAAAGTATTCCTAAAAATGTTATACTGAAAACCTTAAGTTCTTAAAAATTTAATTTTAAACCAGTTATTAGAATAATATACAATTAATAACACTGACATAAATCTAAGGCTTAAGTCTGTTAGTGAGATACATGTTAAGGGCAAGGAAAGTCTGATTGAATGTGGTTTATATTAGACTTACTTTGTTACTTGCCAGTACTCATCTCATTCCTCCTTTCCCTAACTCAGAGATTAGATTCTGTGATCTCAGTATCATATAGTCTTGCCATATTTTTTTCAGTCATAGTTATCAGCAGACTAAATTAACTTAAATAAAATTCAAATAATTGAATAAAATGTCCATAAATTAGTTTCCTAATACACACAACTAAAGAAATATGGAACAGAAGATATTTTACAATCTAACTGCACATAAATAAAAGCTGTCAGATAAGATCTAAGCATCTGAGACTATATTTGGCAAAGTCACAAAATTTGTAACATAAAAGAAGCAGAGTAGGAGAGCATTTTAAAGTATTCAGCATATGGAGTTAGTTCAAAGCTGGAAATGGCATGGAATTATTATGAATTATTATTGGATGTGATTCAAAATTTAGGCTAATAATAGGCATATATTAGTCTACCTGGCTTGAAAAATAACTGAGCTATGAAACAAAATGAAGATATTAACAGGACATTTTAATTAGTGATATTATTATGTGTACTTAGGGTAAACTCTTTGGAAAGGGCACTTACTGAATTATCCACTGGAGGATCAACCACTAAATGATAAAAGTATATGCTATCATTGCCAGGAACAAAATATGCGTATTTTCCAAATTCAGCATTTTGTCTGATATTTTAGAGACTAACCTACATTTTAGATTTTAATCAGCTCTTTCCTTTTCCAGTGATCTTATCTATTTAAAAGTTTTAGGAATAGAGAGTCTAGGAAATTAAAAATATGTAACAAAAATTGTACTAGTTTTTCAAACCAAAAGTATTTAGTCACTCACATTTTCTACATTTATTCTGCGTATACACCAAATCCTAAACTGCATTCTGTACCACCATACTCATGTTCTTTAAAAAAAAATGGCCTTTATACTTTTTCAAATAGTACAATAAAACTCATTTTAATGTAATGCCATTTTAACAGGAATGCTGGTTTGGTAAATTTAAAATGACTATCTGGTAAAAGAGATTTTAATGATGCTTATGAGCCTTTTATGTCAATTATCACTAGGGTTTTGTGCATTGAAATTCGCTAATAAATGGGAGAGGAAGAGAGGCATGTTTTATCATCTATTAATAGGATACTTTTTCAATAAGAGTACTAAAAGAAATTGCCAATTTCCATTTTTCCAGAAAATCCATTTCTACAAAGTAACCTTGACTTTGACCCATTCTGAAAGAAAAGAACATTGCTGTAGGTTTGATGTCCATCTTCCATATATATATTTTCTTCATTCAGCTCCAGCAGCAATCATAAGCTTGAGTAGCATTCCATTGCTTTTCTGTCCAACATTCTGGAAGTACGAACTATTATTGTTTGAATGCACTATCATCCATTATCTTTCCTATTTGCCAACAAAATCCTCACTGAATTTTATAATGTTCTGTCTTACATGAATAAATTAAATGAATATATATTTGCTATCTCCCTGGTAGTAGGCACCATGCTAGGCAGACATCTCAAAGATGTATATTCCTTCTGAACACATTTTGTTGTTTTTTGTTTTTGTTTTGTTTTGTTTTAGAGACAAAGTATTGCTCTGTTGCCCAGGTTGGAGTGTGGAGTGCAATGATATAATCATAGTTCACTGCAGCCTGGAACTCCTGGGCTCCACCTCACTCTACTGAGTAGCTGAGTCTATAGGCATGTGCCACCATGCCTGACTAATTCTTTTTGTTTTTCATTTTTTGTCTTTTTGGTAGAGAGGGGTGACTCACTAGTTGGCAAGATTGATGTGAAACGCCTGGCTTCCAGAAATCCTCCCGCCTTGGCCTCCCAAAGCACCAGGATTATTGACAGGAGCCACCATGCCTGGTCTGAACACATTGTCTTAATTTCCATCTCTACAGCTTTATTTTTCCTTATCCACTTAATTAGTTCTGTCTCTAAAATCACACCTTTAGTGTCTGTACCCTACCCAGTTCTCTCATGGTAGTGTCCATTATGTTTTCTTATCTGAATTTCTTTGCTCTTTTGGTATTCTTGGACCAAAAATATATATAGTTCCCACTGACACCAACTTACATGAAAAAATATATTTTCCTTATGCAGTTCTTAGGACCTCAAACTGACAAAGATTCTCTGCTTCACCAGAATTGAATCAGCCTTCTAACATTTCAAGGTTCATCTGTGCACTTCCTTGTATAATCTAATTTCATCAAAAACCCTGCCAAGTAAATATAATAAGAATCCGGCACCCTTAATATCTCATCACCCTTAATATCTGATCAGATTCCATATGATCCACCATCCCCCACTGGATGTCTGATCAGCCTGTCCTGTCTTCAGTAAGAATTCCGTTAGGTGGTTTATTCGGAATTCAACTTACCCCTTATGTTTCCTCTTAGTGACTTCTCATTCATTGAACCCCACCCTTTTCAGCTGTATTTTCATACTTGCCATTGCTGTATTTAGAGTTGAGCCCAATTTCCCCTCCCACTGAAAAATCTCATTGCAGTGGTTCTATGCCAATTGTGATGGTCCTGAATCAAGTCTTCCCTACCATGTTTGAGCAAGTACCATTGAATAATTGGTATTAATGTTCATCTACTCTAATAGTGCCCCTGGAAGCAAACTTGCACCAAAAATATATTTCACTTTACCAATTCTAGAGATTCTAACTCATGGTGATTTTAAAATTTTTACATTTTACAGATATATTTACTTAAACTAGTACACACTGCAGTATGCATCTATTATTTTATCATCTCTTTCTTCTGAATTTTCTTTTGGGAAACAATTTATCCCAATCTTTCAGTCTTTGAAATTGTGGATGAGAGAATGTACTTCCTGGCTGTTCCTAGCCAGAGTGAATGATTTAATGCTGATTACGTGATAGATGCCAATCGAGATAAACTCAATCCAGACACTTGGGTCAAAATTATAGGACATTAAGCACTCTTTTTCAGGTAGGTTTGCCAAACCAGTAGAATCAAATCATCCTCTCTTTGCCAGGAGCAGAGAAATGTAAAACCAATACAGAGGAAACCAGCACTGAGTGACAAATAGATTTCTGATGTAATGTTCGATCACATAAAATTATTCATGCTTGGAAACAGCTCTACTAATGAAATGTTCTGTTATTTGAGCAAGAGATTGCTTGCTTGCTTTATTTCTTTATTTAACTCTAGTTTACATTACCTGTAAGTGAGAGTCCTAAGGTACACTCTTAACTGTACTCATTTATCCATTTCTATCATAAAACTTCATCTTTTTTCCTACATAAACCTGGAACAATCCATTTATAATGCAGACATTCACAGACCCTCACCATTGCTTAGATTCTACTCACCATTTCTTTTCCACCCAAGGCTCAGGGTTCCATAACACTGTCTCGTATATCTTTTCTTTGTGGAGCCCCTAATTCCTTCCTAAATTACGCCTACCTTAGGTGACTATCTTTTGCCTCAATGACAGATTAATGGTGTTTGTCCTAGTGGACATCTACCATTCCCTTCATATGATTATTTGTTTACACATTTTTCTTTTTTATCTTTTCTGCTCTCAGTGGTGTATCTGCCCTTACTGTGTATTTCCATCTCTCCCTCACAACCAATGACTGCAATATTATTTTCTGCATCTCCATGTGCAAGTTTGGCCTCAATTATAAGCAAATCTGAGAAGACTTTAACTTAACCTTGGTTCTTTGTGTTTGCTTCTCAGTCTGTATATTAAATTCTGATTTGTACTAACTGCCTGCTTGTAATAACTACCAATTCTCATGTAGGTTTAACTAGATGTAGACATACGCAACTTACCTCACCACTTTGGGACTCCAGTTTCTCACCTGAACATGAGATATGCTCATTAAAACCTCTTCTGGTGTTGCTTTAATAAATATATTATACCTCATATATATAATGTTACATGATGCCTTAGAACATTATTTTACTACTGTAATTTTCTGATCAGTTCAGTCAAATTATGCCTTAAAATCTATCTCTATGAAATAAAATCATATATGAAAATTTTCAGAGTATACTGAGATTTTTTGTTTAAAAATAATATATGTAGTATTATATAAAGTGTGCTTACAGTTGTATGTATGTACAATACATCTATTTGTATAGATAAGCATAGTATATTTCTTAAAAGTAATTTATGTATCCACATACTTCTTTTAATAAGTATTTTACTGTGCACCTAGGGAATGTTATAGGTGCTGAAGGTAGAAAAATAAAAACAGCAACAATGGCAAAATAATTCCCTCATGAACTTTGCATTCAATCTGTAGGGAATAAAAAAGGATAATGCATAAACATTCAGATACAATAAAAGATTTATAAGCCAATATATTTCATATGTATTAATTTATATATCAATTTTACCTATACTTTCTCTTATAATTGACTTTCAGAAACTAGAAATTTTTGCTAGAATAAACTTACTCTTACTAGAATATCCATGACACCCTTGATATAAAACTGATTTTTTTTCTAAATGTAGAAAACTGAAGCAGCTTACTAAGAACGCTTCTAAAGCATATCTGAGTAATGGGCTAACTGTGAAAGACAGAGATAAGATGTTTGCTGACTGAAAGGGAAAAGCTTGGGACCTTTTGAATATGAGGATGAAGTTACTAATTCAAAGACCATAGCAATGCACAATTGGGCAGTATTAAAAAAATACCTTCTGATCTTTAGTTTTTTAACTAATACATTATAATTCTGAGGTGGCTCACTAAAAGTTGTCATACAGTCTGAACTGAGGAATGAAATCCCACACCAATACTTTGTAGATGAAACTGGACTAAGAAGTTGTCTAGCTTAGCAGTTTCTACAATGCTGATCTTTAAAAGGCACTAAACACCTTACTGGAATAAATCAGAAATACAATGCTATTTAAGCTCTATGGGATCTATGTGCTTACATAACAGACAAAAAAACATCCAAATTTTCTCACTTCCACCTTTGACAGCACTTCTAAATTGAAACAAGAAAGCAATCTAAGTGCCGGTACTGTTCCTACTAGATAAATATTTAAAGAGTATCAGTTTGAAAGTGTGGCAAATTACTAGTCTCCTAGCAGGCATCAGTCAAGATATGCTTATAGATATCAAATTTAATGCCCTGATTTATTGTTCTCAAGTTTCTAAAAGAAAATAGGGTTTAACATCACAACGTGACTTCTTGGGAACCCTCCTAGGCTGAACGAAAAGTCATAAAAAATGATGTTGAATTTCATAATATTTGTGAAATAAAACCTTACTTTAGATATATCAAGAAGTTTACATAAAATGAGGAGTATAATAGATGCTTACTGATTTAATGACTATAAAATTATCTAAGATGTACATAATAATTATTTATTGGTGAACTTGCTTAAGATTAGGAAGTTCTATTAAAGGCAAATATTTCTTTTTTCATATGTATGCCAATTATTTATTTAGTATCACCCTTGTTACCAAACAGAGAGAGAATATTATTATCTTTATCATTTTTAATATACTACATGTTCCCTTGGATGAGGGTTTAGGCTTCTACGAAAATTTTGCTTTTTTTCATGAAAGTAATTGAAACAATTTGTATTCTTTTTTTTTTTTTTTTGCCTTCTTCTCTTGATTGTTAATGAAATACTTGGATCTTCAGCAGTCATCTTCTAGCCATGGTGGAAAAGTCAAGGAAATCAATGAGATGTTTGGTGGACATCATCAAAACACAAACCAATACTATCTGCCATCAAAACGTAGCCCTTAAACATACATTGATTTGAGAATATACTTATTTATTCAGGTCCAAGAATATGTTAATTGTAACAAAAGTTGCTCATCAATACAGATATTTTCCAAGGAATTATTATGAAAATACATTTATTTGCTTAAACTAATTTCGGAACAACACTGTTTTAGTAGACAGACCATGAGACACTGGTCATCATATTATAGCATAAACCCTAAAACTTTGCCCTAATTAATCCCTGTGCCTTAAAAACAATGAGTAAATGATTTAAAAAATACATTTTATCCTGTTGCTGTTTTTGTAGTCTGAATTAAGCAAATTGGTTGATAGAGATTGGAAACAAAGGAAGAAAATAATGGTAAAGGTGTTTTAAACAGATGTAAAGAAGACTAAAAGGAAAAACAACGTATATGCACAAAAAATGTGTGAGGAGGTTAAAGTATGAACTTTTAGTTGGGAAAACAAAGTGTCAGATGCTAGACTGAAGGAAAACTTAGCAAATCTGAATAACTAATCTAGATCTAGAAATATAACTGTCTATACAACATTTTACAGAAGCAGTGTAGTAACAGATAATAACAGACATTTAAATCTATAAAACATTGATAAAGTAGTTTTGCCTTTTATTTTATTTGTATAATCTACTGGTTTATGCAGGGCAATTTTCTTAACTTTTCTCATTCTTATTCTCATATGTAAACTTGTAAAAATAATACCATATTGGGATTAAAATTAGAAAATATAACAAATGATTTTCCACGTCCTATTCATTATATCAATTTTATTTAATTCTCCTTTATAGCATCATTCTAAGTTGATCTACCATACTGTCATCAAGTCTCATCTTCAGTCCTAAAATCACTTTCCAGTGAGTCTAACTATAACATTCTCACATACAATCTTTATTAATGTTTTTATAAGTACAATTCAAAAAAAAAGAAAATCTTAGTATATAATATTTCATAAAAAGTAGTGGCCAATATTTGTGTGTAAATCAGTAGTTCTCTGTCAGGGTTGATTTTGCCGGTACACCATATTAAAGAATATCTGGAAACATTATTGATGATTACAAATGGAGTATGTGTGGAGATACTACTGGCACTTAGTGAGTAGTTCCAAGAATGGTAATACTTATCTCATAATGCATAGAAATATTACACTGTCACCAGGAATTATCTGATTCAAAATTTCAACAGTGTTGTTATCTACTAAAATCACAATTTTTTAGCCAAATGTCTATATGGTCTAAACTTTGTCCTGTTCTTCTGTCACAAACTCATTATGCATCGTACATTTTGATCATTTCAATGGTCTTGAATTATTTTTTCTAAATTAATCACAACTTTATTTTGGTGGTGGGAGGGCAGAGTCTTGCTCTGTCACCAGGTTGGAGTGCAGTGGTGAGATCTCAGCTCACTGCAAACTCCAACTCCCTGGCTCAAGCAATTCTAGTGACTCAGCCTCCCGAGTAGCTGGGATTATAGGTATGCCCCACTATGTCCAGCTCAGTTTTGTATTTTTAGTAGAGATGGGGTTTCACCATGTTGGTCAGGTGAAACCATCGCCAGGATGGTCTCGATCTCCTGATTGTGATCCACCCAACTCAGCCTTGGGGTGCTGTGATTACAGGTGTGAGTTACCACTCACTGTTAAAAATTTTTCTATCATTACTACTACTGTTACATGGCAATAATCTTGAAGAAATCATTCAATCACTACTACTACATAGCAATGCTCTTGAAGAAATCATTCAGCCTAACCACATCTCTTACCTTATCTGGAATTGTTGGACTTCATAACCTCTAAGTTCCTTCAAGTTTTAAAATGTATTACAATTTAAATTATGAATAAAACTGGGAGGGATTTTTCACTACATTGAATTATTAATGTTAATTATTTTGTAATAATTATGAAAGCACAAGAACAGATAAACTTTATTTTCTTCAGCTTTGTAACAATGTTTTATAATATTAAAATCAGTAAATCTATTGAACTAAGAACCATAAATATTTGAACTTATTGGATAGATGCAAACAAACTATATATTGTAACAATTAACATGGAATTTTTCTGTTAAAATTTTACATATTTACACTTCTAATTTTTAGATGAATGTGTTTTTGTTCCTACACACACAAAATCTAATAGCTTCAATACACTGTTAAACTAATGAATAAAGTTGGTAATGGGAAAACTTTACTAATTCTTTGAAACTTGGCTTTGTCTGGTCTCAAAATGATTGAGCCAAAATAATGACATATTTGGGAGAAAATAGAATTAAAATCTGTTACATTTCTTTAACTAACACCTTAAAATTCAGTAAAAGAAATATGGCTTCATAGCTTTATCCATAACAAACGCTAAGGAAAATAAAAGGGCATAAATTTGTGCATATAATTCCAGGCAAGAGAGACAAAGAGAACTGAGTCATCCAGAGGTCACCAATAAACAAATGTCCACATGCCAGTGTGACAATATATGCAGTAGCCTGCAGGTCTAGTGCCAAAAGTAGAAAAATCTATTATCTTGCCTAAGGACTTAGGCAAGTCTTTTCTTACTTTATCACTTATTTCCATTGTTTATGTGAACAAATCTTCTCAATGTTTCTAAGTATAAAAGAAAATAGTAATAAAATTGATGCTGAAGCAAACACATCTCATTCTAGCAATAATAAAAGTGTTTCTTAGACAGATGGGTTATTTAACAAAGTAGCCTAAGCCAAATCAGGAGATAGATTTTAAATAAAAATGCAGCTTCTAATATTTAATAATTAGCTATAAAATTAAATGAAATATCTATGTTGCTTTTGTGATTTTTATTCTAATAAAAACATTTCATGAAAATTCAATCCAGAGAATTTGAACACTTATGTCATTAAGATCACAGAAAATTAAAAAATATGAAAATTGTACCCTCTCTCTTTAAGGAATGTCATTTTATCTCTTCCACCTTATCTCTGAGGCAGACAACATATTCTCTATTTCATACATAATCAAATTCCAGTGGAGTAAAATCTCATCCAATAATATAATAAACAAGTGAAAGAACAGTAATTTAAATCCAGATCTTGTTTAAATTGTTTCATGTTCACTGATAAACCCTCAATTTCAGCATCAATGATTAACATAACTGAGGAAAATCAGAAATAAATAAGGTTTTGTCTCTTAAAACAGACAATATAATATTCTACTTTATTTCAACTATATTAACATCTAATAAATAAATGTTTACTTAATTATTTAAAATAAATATTGGATAACTGAACACATTTTAGTAACATATATTGAAGTATGTCTTATGTCAGACACTGATAGCTTTTATGTATTACTTTATTTAAACCTCATAATAATATAAGTTATAAAAGTTGTTATGATTCCTCTTTTGTATAAGAAAAGTATAGAATATTATTTAAATGCCTAGCATCACAGAATTATTAATTGGCAAAACTGATATTGAAATGCCAACTTTAAGTATCAAGTCCCATGATTTTAAAAACTAACGTCTGTTTTTTTTTAAGTGTAAGTGGAGCTACTTCAGTTAGTATTTTGATGAAATCTTTACATTTTATGTATTAATTCATAATTGGTTGGCTTTACTCAACAACCGTATATTTGCCTTGCAGGGCGTGTGACATAAGCACCAATTTTAAAATAAAATAAAATTTTATAAAATGTAATTAAGATCAAAGTTTATCACAGCACAGTTCATGTTCATGGATTGGAATAATAAATATTGTTAAAATGCAATCTGCAAATTTGACGCAATCTGTACCAAATTATCAATGACAGTTTCCACAAAATTAGAAAAAAAGAGCCAAAAATTTGTCTGAAACTGAAAGAGTCCAAATAGCCAAAACAATCATGAGCAAAAGAACAAACCTGGAGGAATCATGCTACCTTATTTTTAAAAATACATTGCAAGGCTATAGTAATTGAAACATCATGGTACTGGTATAAAAACAGACACATAGACCAAGGGAAGAAAAAGAGAATCCAGAAATAAATCCACATATATATAGCCAAGTCATTTTCTGTAAGGGCCCCAAGAATATATACTGGGGAAAGGACACCCTCTTCAATAAATAATGCTGAGAAAATTAACAATAAAACTGAACCCCTATCTCTCACCATATACAAAAAGTAACTCTAGATGGTCTAAACACTTAAAAGTGAGACCCCAGACTATAAAACTGCTAGGAGAAGACACAGGGAAAACACTTCAGGACATTGGTCTAGGAAAATATTTTATGGCTAATATTGTCTGAAAAGCACAGACAATAAAACAAAAATAGACAAGTGGGACTACGTTAAACTAAAAGCTTCTGCACAGCAAAGAAAATAATCAGCGGTGAAGAAACAACCTGTTCAATGGGGGGAAATCTACACAAACTATTTATCTGCCAAGGAACGAATATCCAAAATATACAAGTAACTCAAATAACTCAATAGTAAATTAAAAAATAAATAATCCCATTGAAAACTAGATAAATGATTTGAACATAATTTTCAAAAGAAGACAAATGGCCAGCAGATATATTTAAAAAAATACCCAATATCACGAATTATCAGGAAAATGATAATGAAAACCATATATATATATATATATATATATATATATATATACACACATATTTTTTTTGAGACAGAGTTTCTCTCTAGTTGCCCAGGCTGGAGTGCAATGGCACAATCTTGGCTCACCCCAACTTCCACCTCCCAGGTTGAAGTGATTCTCCTGTCTCAGCCTCCTGAGTAGCTGGGATTACAGGCATGCATACCACGCCAGGCTAATTTTGTATTTTTAGTACAGACAAGGTTTCTCCATGTTGGTCAAGCTGGTCTCAAACTCCCAACCTCAGGTGATCTGCCTGCCTCGGCTTCCCAAATTGCTGGGATTACAGGCATGAGCCACTGCATCAGCATTAGAGACCATATTTCATATGATATATTATTTACCCCAGTTATAATAGCTACTATTAAAAAGACAAAAAGTAAGAGATATGGCAATATGGTTTTGCTGTGTCTCCACCCAAATCTCATCTTGAATTGCTCCCAAGATCCCCACATATCCTGGGAGAGACCTACTGGGAAATAATGAAATCATTAGGGTTGGATTTTCCTGTTCTGTTCTTGTGATAGTGAATAAATCTCATGAGATCTGATTTTTTTTTTTTCAAATGGAGTCTCACTCTGTAGCCCAGGCTGGAGTGCAGTGGTGCGATCTTGGCTCACTGCAACTTCCACCTCCCAGGTCCCGGTTTAAGAAATTCTCCTGCCTTAGCTCCCAAGTAGCTGGGATTACAGGTACATGCCATCATGCCAAGCTAATTTTTGTATTTTTAGTAGAGATGGGGTTTTACTACATTGGCCAGGCTGGTCCTGAATTCCTGATCTCGTATCTGCCACTTTCAAAGTGCTGGGATTACAGGTGTGAGCCATCATGCCTGGCCAATCTGATAATTTTATAAAGGGCAGATCCTTGGACAGGCTTTCTTACCTGCCACCATGTAAGACATGCCTTTTCTCCTCCTTCACCTTCTGCCACAATTATGAGGTCTCCCTGGCCATGTGGAACTGTGAGTTCATTAAACCTCTCTTTCTTCATAAATTACCCAGTTTTGGGCATTTCTTCATAGCAGATTGAAAATTGACTAATATATACTGGCAAGGATGTGGGTAAATGAAAATGCATACACTGTTGGTGGAAATGTAAATTAGTACGGCCACTATGGAAAGCTGTTATGGAGCTTTTTCAAAAAACTAAAAAAATAGAATGATCATATAATTCAACAATTCTACTACTGTGTATTTGATCAGAGTAAAAGAAATCAGTATATCAAAGGAATTCCTACAATCCCATGTTTCTTGCAGCATTATTCACAACAGCAAAGATATGGAATCAATCTAAGTGTTTATTAACAGATGAATGAAGAAAATGTGTGTATACTCAATGGAATACTATTTGACCAAAATAAATACAAACATGTTATCTGGAGCAAGAAAGATGGAGGAGATTATGTTACATGATGTAATCCAGGCACAGAAACACAAGTATTGCATGCTCTCACTTATATGTGGAAGCCAAACAAGTTGATCTCATGGAAGTGGAGAGTAGAATGATAGATACCAGAGGCTGGGAAGGGTGTGAGGGCAGGAAGGGAAATGAAGAGAGGTTGGTCAGTGGCTATAAATAAACAGCTAGATAGGAGATACAAGTTGAACATTTTATAGCAAAGTAGAAAGACTACACTTAATAATTTATCGAATATTTTGAAATAGCTAAAAGAAAGGACTTGAAATGTTCCCAACACATAGAAGTGATAAGTACTTAAGGTGATGGAAACCACAAATACCCTGACTAGATTATGACACAGGCTATGCATGTAACAAAAATTTATAGGCACCTCATAAATATGTAAAATATTTTGTATTAATAAAAATAATTGGTGTAGCAAATATGGTGACACGGTGAATGAATTACATAATATCTGATATTATATGTTTTAACTATTTTAAATTTACTTTTATTTTATTCCATCTAAATAGTAAAAAGTGAAAGATGGAAAGACCAGTTTTGTTAATATTTAATTAAAATATAAAATGCTGTCATATCAATCAGAAATAAAATTTTCAAACAGACTAACTTTAATTAAAACATGGCCTTTAAATAATATTCATAGAAATATTTTAAAAGTCTAACTATTTAACATAACTCAAATTAAGTCATTAATGCTTTATGTAAGTTAAACCAGAGAATTTTCTTATTTCTACTATTTCCATATGACACCATTCCTCATCAGGTAATATTGGTATTTATTCTTCTGTATGACATGTTCATAATGAGTAGTTTTAACCATTTACACTTAAAATAATTTAGATTCAAATCACAGTAAAATTAACAAAATATATTTAACCTAATGATGATGCAGATACAATGTATCAAAACATATGCGATGCAGCCAAAACTGTGCCTAGAGAGAAATTCATAACTTTAAGTGCTCGAATCAGTAAAAAGAATGACTCACAATTAGTGCGTTAAGTTTTATGTTAAAAAATTAGAAAAGAAACAGAAAAACAAATATAAAAGAAGTAAAGGGTTACATATACAAATGAAGAAATAAAAAGATAACATTAGGAATTAAGGAAACATATATCAAAGATACCTTAAATAAAATAAATAGAAGCATGTTACTTCTTCTCAAAAGCTAATAAATTTGGCAAAGTCACAGCAACACTGATCATGCAGAAGAGGAAATATGAATTATGACTGCTAATCCTATGAATGTTTAAAGAAAATAAAATACATATTTTTGATAAACTTCAGGCTAATAATTTTCAATTCAAATGAAATTGATAATATTTTAGAAAAATGCAACTTATTAAAAGAGATGCAAGAAAAAGTAGGAACTCTGGTTATTAGTATTTTAAATAAATATATCACAATGTATAATGAAACACATTCCTGCAAAGAGATAACAAGATCAAGATGGTGTCTTATTCATATCAAGAAAACATGTATGAGGAATGAGGTTATGATGTATGTAAAATATTTCTCTCCCTCATCAGTGACATACATTCTTTATTATGTATGTATCTTGTGTTTCAGGTGTATTATTTTATTTAATTCTCAAAACAACCATATTGTATTTGCCTCCTCTAGTAGCCATAAGAGAATACCAAAGAATGGGTGGCTTAACTAACAGGAATTTATTTTTGTAATTAGTTGTGGAGTCTGGAAGTTCAAAATCAAGGTACTGGAAAAGTTGGTTTCCAGGTGAAGCCTTTGTTTTTTTTTTATTTTATTTTTTTAATTTTTATTGCATTTTAGGTTTTGGGGTACATGTGCAGAACATGCAAGATAGTTGCATAGGTACACACGTGGCAGTGTGTTTTGCTGCCTTCTGCCCCCTCACCCATATTTGGCATTTCTCCCCATGCCATCCCTCCCCCGCTCCCCCCCCTGCTGTCCCTCCCCTATTTCCCCCAATAGACCTCAGTTTGTGGTGCTCCCTTTTCAAAACAGCATGGTACTGGTATCAAAACAGAGATATAGACCAATGGAATAGAACAGAGGCATTGGAGGCATCACAACACATCTACAACCATACAATCTTTGATAAATCTGACAAAAACAAGCAATGGGGAAAGGATTCCCTGTTTAATAAATGGTGTTGGGAAAACTGGCTAGCCATGTGCAGAAAGCAGAAACTGGACCCCTTCCTGACACCTTACACTCAAATTAACTCCAGATGGATTAAAGACTTAAACATAAGACCAGGCACCATAAAAACCCTAGAAGAAAATCTAGGCAAAACCATTCA
>CM052649.1:93188903-93204948 GCA_028533165.1 Leontopithecus rosalia | reverse complement strand
GACTGCTGAGGTACACTCCGGGCCCTGCTTGCCTGGGGTACACCTGTAGCAGCTGCGGAGCAGTGAGGGATACTACCAGTTTCTTCTTCTATCTTTGTCCCAGAATCATGCCCACCAAATGTCAGTGTGATCAGTCCTTTTTGAGGTGATTCTTTGGGTATACGGGGGTCAGAGAGCTGCTTGAGGAGATGATCTGTACTTTATAGGAGCTCAAGTGCTATTCTGTGAGCTCCGTTGTTCATTCAGTGTTGCTAGGCAAATACATTTAAGTCTGTTGTGGCAGAACTCATGAAACCGGTATTTTTCCTCTCGGGGAGTTAGGGCTTTATTTGTGAGTATCCGTTGTGCTGTCCTGCCCAGCTAGGAGGCAGTCTAGTCACTATTTGGCTGCTGAGGCTCTGCCCTGCTGGCGTGAGGTCTGCCCTTTTGCTGTGGGCTTCATCCTGCTGTTTTGGGCTCTGCCCTACTGAGTAGGCTCTGGCCTGCTGATGTGGGCTCTGCCCTGTAGGTGGAGTCTCTCTGTTATTGCGGGTTGCCTCAGCAACAGCTGACTGCGTCAGCAGTGGGCGGATACCTTAGTAGGGGCCGAAGCTCTCTGCAATGGCGGACGCCCCTCCCCCACCGAGCTGCACAGTCATGTGTTCAGCTCTTCCCACAGTGGAACTCTCAACCCCCGGCACTCCGAATTGCCTTATTGCTTGTCCCTGTGGGGGTGGGACCCGTTGAGCCTGATCACTTGGCTCCCTGCCTCCGAGCCTTTTTGCGTTTTTTTTCTTTTAAAGTTGTAGGGTTGACTCTCTCCCAGGTGCCTCAGCCACTGGCCAAAAGGGGCACCAGGATCTGTGTGATTTCTCATGCAGCGACCCGCTGCGCTGGTTCACAATTCACCTCCCAGAAATCTCCTGGTCTGGTTCACCATCCTAAACCCATTCAATCAGATGAACATAGCAATCTGCCCTCCCAAGTCTCAAATTGCCGGTTTAACAGGGCACCCAGACCCGTGTGTTTCATGTGCCCTGCTGCTGCAGTGGTGCTGGCTGCCTGGCCACGCCAGCGGAGGGCGCTGCACTTGAGTCCTGCATGCCTCTTACACCTGGGCTTTTCCCCCGCTCTGTGGGCTATAAAGATCAGTCTGAAAATGTGGTGGTTGCTCACCCTCTGCGTCTTGACTGAGAGCTGCAGTGGTTAGTTGCTTCTAGAGTGTCATCTTCCTCCCCCCCCGGTAGAGTTTTATATAAAATAAAATTGCATGAAATTAACTGTTTAAAATTAATTAAACTTGCATAAAATAGTGTGTATATATATTCAGGAAGAAGCAATTAAATATGTCTCATCTCATCACTGGAAAAGAGAATAGTCAATACAAATAAATCCAGAGATGTAATAGACATTTATCAGAGAGTATTTTAAAATAACTTTAATAAAAATGCTAAAGAATTGGGAGATTTCAGCAGAGAGGTAGAGCTATAAAAGTTCAAATGAAAATGTCATACATTAAAAATACAACAGTAGAAAGGAAGAATTTATCTAATGGGCTCAAAAGCAGATTGGACACAGAAAAATAAAAAACAAATTTAAATCTGGATGTATAAAACATTATGTAAATACTTTTTAAAAGAAACAATTTTATAACAGAGAAAAAATAAAAGCAGTGTGTTCAAGAGAGGTGAAAATATTAAGTGATCCAAAGGATGAGCAATTTAAGTTACAGAAAAATAAGAGAGAATGAATTAGAAAACATATTTGAAGATTACTCATCACAAATTTCCCAAATTTAATGATAGATATAAATAAGCAAGAGTCAAGACATCCAGTGAAAGACAAGCATAACGATCATTAAAAAATATACCTTTTCTTTGTGAATACACATTCTACTCAACAGCACTTGGAACATTCTTTAGGATAGACCACATGATAGGTAAGAAAATGAGTATTAACAAATTTACAAAAGATGAAAATCATATCATGTATTTTTGGTCATAATAGAATAAATCTAGAAATCAATAACAGAAAAAAATGTTGCAAACTCTACTATGGAAATCAACATGTTCCTCAACAATGAATGGGTCAATGAAGAAATTAAAAAGGAAATTTGGAAACACCTTGAGACAAGTGAAAATGGAAACACTACATATCAAAACTGTTGGGACACAGTCCTAAAATGTATAGCAATGAGTGCCTAGACCAAAAGCAGCCATAAAATCTACAGCAAAAAAGTGCCTACAGCAAGAAAGTAAAAATCCTTCAATAAACAGCCTACAATGCACCTTAATGAACTAGAATAGCATGAACAAAGTAGATGCAAAATAAGTAGAAGAAAAGAAATAATAAAGATCAGAGTAAAAATAAAAAAATAGAGATTTCAAAATTTCAAAAGATCCACCAAAGGGTTGGTGTTTTAAAAAGATGAGCAAAATCAACAAGCCTTTATCTAGATGAGCTAAGAAAAAAAGGACTCAAATCAAATAAAAAATTAAAAAATAAACATATTTGAAGTGATATCAAAAAGATAAAGGACCATAAGCAAGAACTTCATGACTAAAACACCAAAATCATCTGCAACAAATGCCACAATTGACAAATGGGATTTAATTAAACTCCAGAGATTCTGTACAGCAAAAGAAACAATCATTAGCATGAACCCACAACCAACAGAATAGGAAAAAATTTTTGAAGTCTACCAATCTGACAAAGGGCTAATACCCAGAATCGGCAAAGAACTAAAGCAGATTTACAAGGAAAAAACAAATGAACCCATTCTAAAGTGGGCAAAGGATATGAACAGACACTTTTCTAAAGAAGACATATATGAGGCCAGTTTTCTCCAGTGTTTACATCCTAATGTCAAAACCAGAAAAGTGACCTTGGTAGAATGTGAAGTATGGATTTACATGTCCTTTTATCACAATGCAGTTTTCTGTAATCATTTTTATTTTAATGATCTGTGTTCCTAGGGATGTCCAACATATTTTTAAGTGCTTGTTGGCTATTAATATATCCTCTTTAGTGAACTGTTTCTCCATGTCTTTTCCCTATTTTCTGAGTGGTTTGTTTGTTACTGTTCAATGTTGAGAGTTGTTTATATGATTTTAATATAGATCCTTTATTTAGTTTGCAAACATTTTCTCCCAGTCTGTAGCTTGTCTTTTGATCCTCCGAAGGAAGTCTTTCAAAGGTTTTCATTGTAGCAAAGCCCAATTTATTAATTTGCTCTTTTTTGGATTGTGCTTTTGGTGTCATGTCTGTGAACTTTTCACCATGCCCTAGGGCTTAAAGATTTTCACTTATGTTATCTCCTAAATGTTTCATAGTCGTAAATTTTACATTTTTCCTACTTTGAATTAATTTTAAACAGGCTGTGAGGTTACATTGAGGTTTATATATTTTTTTCCTGTTAATATATTCCATCACTCCACTACCATTTGTTAAGACTATCCTTCCTTCAATAAATTGTTTTTATATCTTTGTTAAAAAACATATTTGGTCGTATTTGTGTGGATCCATTTCTGGATTTTCTATTGTGTTCCATTGCTATGTGTGCTTATCCCTCCTCAAGTACAACACAGTTGTTATTACTGTAGCTATATCTTATGTCTTTGAAATCAAGTAAAGTGATCCCACCCGTCTTATTTTTTTCATAGTTGTTTTAGCTATTTTAGGGCTTATGTCTTTCCGTGTCGATTTTAGAATAAACCTATCTATTTTTATAAATAATCTTTTTGGGATTTTGATAAGAATTGTTTTAAATTTAGAGACTGATTTGCCAATAAATGTCATCATTTTTATATTGAATCTTCCACCAGATAAAATATGGTATGTCCTCCCTTTATTCAGAATTTATTATCAGCATTTTTTAGTTTCAGCATAGAAGTGCTATATGTATGTTAGATTTGTACCTGTTTCATTTTTATTGAGTAATATTTTAAATTCTAGTTTCCTGTATTCATTGATAGTCTATAGAAACACAATTTATTTTTGTATACTGATCTTATATCTTGTAACCCCCTTGCTCTGAACTCACTTATTCATTATACAGATGTTACATTTATTTCTTTCATTTTGTTTGGTTCTTTTGATATTGGATTTTTTAACAGACCATTGTGTCATCTAGTAATAAGAAAAGTCTTATTTGTACCTTCATAAACTTGATGTCTCATATTTTATCTTTTTTTAATTGTGCTATCTATAATGCCCAGTGTCCCTAATATGCTAAATAGCAATGAAGAGGACAGACATCTTTGTCTTGTTCCCAGTCTTTAAACATTAAATATGATTATAGCTGTAAATATTTTATAGATTACTTTATCAAATTGAGGATATTTCTATCCATTTTCTGACAGATTTTTCACTGAAATGTGTTGCAATTATTGCATCATTTTTATAAATCAATTGATAGAATCATGTGACTTTTATTTTAGACTTTAAAATACTGAAACACATTAAATTTCAATTATCAATCCAACATTGAATCCTTGGAATATATCTCACTGGTCATGGTATATAATTTTATGTATAAATATACCCCCCACCATACACACACACACACACACACACACACCCATTCTCAGATATATATAAACCATGATTTTTTATTATTATTTTATTAAGGATATTTGTGTCCACATGCATAACAGATATTGATCTGTGGTTTTCTTTTTTTAACTGTCTTTATCTGATTTTGGCACTATGGTAATACTAGGTTCATAAAATAAATTAAGAAGTGTTCTTTCCTCCTTACATTACAACAGTAATCCACTGTTACTATGTAAGAGTCTGATTGATATGCTGGTAAGGCATGATAAATTCAGTGCCTGGATCATTTTAGGCATTCAACAAATGCAAGCTATTATTATTGATGTCTTTTTTGGAAGAAAAATTTTCTTACAGAAAGTATAGTGTATGTCTTTACACAGATTAAATTGCTATACATTGGATACTAGACACTTCTCATAAATTAAATGGAAGTTGTAAATTATTACTACCTCCTACGTATCTATAAAGCCCTATTTCTTTAAAATTTTTAAGCAATTCTAATGGTAGAAAGTATTTTTATACTTACTTTTGGATTAATAAAGATTGTGGCAAAATTATTCTGCTATGACCTAAATTAAATTCTTTACATTGATTTACAAACAAGCTTAGGTGATTAGAGAAAAAGAATTTCTTTGTAATGCTCAAAAAAAAAGTCACTCTGAATGCTCTTTTACACCAGCCCACATGCTGCTTGACATTACCGTTGCTCTGACTACTTAAAACTCCCTTGCTCCTAATACGTTTGTGTGTCTGGATTCAACATTGTAATAGAACTATTTGAATTGTTGGTATCAAAAGGGTTAATAGTTTGGCTGTGTTAAATCATCTGTGAGTTAATATTACAAAAACTAATTGTGTGTGTGTGTGTGTGTGTGTGTGTGTGTGTGTGTGAAGAAGTCTCACTCTGTCACCAAGGCTGAGAGTGTAGTGGCACAATCTTGGGTTTCACTATTTTGGCCTAGCTGGTCTCAAATTTCTGGCCTCAAGTGATCCACCTGCCTTGGTATCCCAAAGTTCTGGGATTACAAGCATAAGACTCCATGTCTGGCCTGTTATTTTTTTTGAGGACATTTGAATTA
Organism: Leontopithecus rosalia; assembly: GCA_028533165.1. NCBI lineage: Eukaryota > Metazoa > Chordata > Mammalia > Primates > Cebidae > Leontopithecus > Leontopithecus rosalia. The sequence continues at coordinate 93,199,336 of CM052649.1, read as the reverse complement.
TTTTTAAGTGAGACTTTTTTTTTAGCTAGCTCAAATCCATCTCCTAAATATAGATTTATAGAGGCTCTGTACCATCTGAAATATAAGGAGATGCCACTATTACCAAGTAGCTTCTCTGCCAATCTCCATGAAACACTGGAAAAATTTTCTTTAAACCTTTTACCTACCCATTGACTTATGTCCTTCTTTGGATCTACATATAACAATTGTTTCATGTTGGGTCTTCCTATGTTTATATCATATTTAACATGATTCATGATGCTTAATATTCTTTTTCAGTTTATGTAAAAAATATAACTTACCTTCTTTTCATATTACTTGATCTCTTCACCTTGATTTTAGAACAGTATTTTCATGATTTAGAGCTATTCCAAACCCACCAGTGTTTGCATCTGAAACACTCATTTTATTAATAATGAAATGCCAAAATATCTTTGATATTAAATTCTGTGGGTGTCAGCTCTTACTTTGGATTTTTAAAAAAAGATATGTGAGGGATGCAAATAAACAAACAATACACACAATCTCGCACATGATACACAAATACACAAAAATTCCAGAACAGTTCAGCGATTTATTTTTTTATTAACTGATATGTTTATTCACATGCAAATAAAAACCTCTAACTTGCATTCTCCAATTTGATTTTTATTAAGTTTATTCTACATAAACAAAGGCCTGCTCTACAGATCTGCCCATGAAAAAGAGTCAAACACTGTGAAATATCTAAAGAAATTTATTCTGAGCCAAATATTGGTGACCAAGACCTGGCACAGTCTCAAGAGGTCCTGAAAACATGTGTCCAAGGTGGTTGGCTATACGTTGGTTTTATACGTTTTAGGGAGACATAAGACATCAATTAGCACATGTAAGGTATACATTGGTTCAGTCTAGAAAAGCAGACAATTTAAAGCAGGGCTTTACAGGTCATAGGTGTAGTCAAAGATTTTCTGAATGGCCATTTGTTGAAAGACTTGTTAGCTAAAGAATGGGAATCAATGCAAAGAAATGAATGGATTAAGATAAGATGGTGTGGAGACTAAAATTCTTATTATGTAGAATAGATGATGAATGTTTCTTATTAGGCCTTAAAAGGTGCAAGATTTAGTTGAATCTCTCCTGGATCAAGAAACTACCTGGAAGCAGGAGGGGATTCTCTACAAAAATCTGGTTTTCCTTACAAGAGACAGTTTTGCAGAGTCATTCTAAAATATGTCAGGGAATATATTTTGGGATAAAATACCTGCATTTCTATTAGGCCCTAATGTCTGTCATGTGATGTTATACCAGAGTCAGGTTGGAATTTGATATCTTACTGCTACAGTCTGTTGTGTCAGGCTTGAGATCTCTGTTATATATTAGCACTGGTCAGTTGTTCCTGAATTCCAAAAGGAGGAGGGTATAATGAGACACTTCTGACTCTCCCTTGCCATCATGGCCTGAACTATTTTTTCAGGTTTACTGTAGAATGCTACTGGCCAAGAAAAAGGGGTCCATTCAGTCAGTTGGGAGGGCTTAGAATTTTCTTTGCGGTTTACAGATCCACTCTGAATCTTTTTCTTATTTCTATAAAAAATGTCATAAAAACATTCAGTTCATAATATAGACAATAAAGATAATATGTAATAATGATCTCAAAGAAACTGAATATTAAACATGTTGAATATAATGACAATCAATATATTTTTTACTGAAATTTACCTGCAAAAAATAACACTGCACACTGCAAGATTAATTGCTGTCCACATACCATTTTTGTAAATATTGAAGAAGAATATTTATGAATAATTGGTTATTTTAAAATGTGCAGTAATTTGCTCCATAGAAATAAGTTAGAATTCCCACTCTATTACATAAAAATGAGGGCTAAGTAATGAAGGTTAAGCAGTGACCAAATGTTAGTGGGATAGTACTTGTTTGTTTTCTAATTCAACCTCCAACTTCCAAAAGATGGGTCAAAGGAAATAGAACTATGCAACAAACAAACTTCTTAAATATGAATGGAATTTTAAATTGACTGCTTGTCCATTTTGCTCTGTAAATGGACCATCCTGAAGGAAACTGGTTACTCTAGGCAGTGAAAAGGAAGAACAGGACTAGTGCTCCCTAGGCAACCACCAGAAGGATTTTGACTTGCTAACTGAAGGATTTGCAGGACAAGAAAATTCTGTTCCTAAGGAAACAAGAGGGACCTTTGTGCCTTTTTCAACGTAGGTTCAAAATTTTTCTTAGAGAGTCTAGGAATGGGAGCATTGCTACTGATTAAGCCTATTTGTTTATGAAAGGAAATCTAATGGTTATTTCCAGATAGTTAAGAGAAAAATAGTACCAATCATATACAAACTCTTCCAGCAAATAGAAAACAAGAGAAATATTCCAAATTTGTTTCATGTGTACATTTATAAATATCTCTATGCCAGTGTGAGACAAGAATACTGAAAAGGAAAAAAAACCCTACCAATTAATCTTTCACAATATAGATTTAAAATTTCTAAACAAAATATTAAAAAAGCAAATCTATCTGTCTTTCCTATCCATCTAAGTTACTTAACTGAAGAAAATATATGTCAACATAAAAGGCTTTGAAAAATGCAATGCAGAAATGTCAAGCCATGTAATTCACCATATTAAGAAAGAAAAAGAAAAACATATATGGTATTCCTTTAAATGTTTATAAGTAACTTCAGGAATATCATTTTCTATAATTTAATGCACATCCAAAACTACTTAGAAAACTAGGAAGATTTATCTTAACCTCATAAAGTGTATTTATTTTAAAAAGTAAAATTTAAAACCCACAATAACAAGGGTAAGCATATATTCAGTAAGAAATGACTGAAGTGTTGAAATTGTTCCTTCTGAAATATGAGATAGAATAAAGATGTTCAATAAAACACACCATTTGAGGCTATACTGGCATTCTTATCCCCATAAAAGGTAAAGAAAAATGCTAACTTACTATTTGTAAATAATACAAATTTGTAAATAAAAAACCTGGAGAATCTATACTTAAGCTCATAATTTAACAAATTAAGCAAGTTTGGTAAATACAAAATTTATATGCACACACACAAATATATATGTATATTATATACAGAGCTAATTGTCATAATTTTATATGTTAAACTTATGCTATTAAAATAGCATGCAAAATATGAAATATCAAGTTAAAATATGATTGAGTTACAAAACCTCTGCATAGAATGAAAACAAAGCATCATTGAGATTTACTAAAAGGAGAACTAACTAAATGGAGGTATATAGCAAATATAGCATATTGATGGGTTGGAAAAATCAATGTTAAAAGATGATAACTTCTTAAATTGCTAGAGTCAATGCATTATGATCAAAATAATGTGTTTTATGCAGGAAAATTAACAATATGATTCTCAAACTTATATATGAAATTACAATGATACAGCAAAACCTAGACGATCTTGACTTTAAAATGGCTGGAACACTTACACTATAATGTGTTTATCTATTAAAAAGTTACATTAATTTAGATACTGCTTAAAGAAAGTCAAATAAGGTCATTGGAACATCATAAATGGTCTAGAAAAGAGCCCACAACTATTTTGTCATTGAATTTATAAAATTGCAATGTTGCCATCCTATTGGGGGCATTGCTACTGATTAAGCCTATTTGTTTATGAAAGAATGTGGAATCAGTAGGCTTTATAATTCAAATTCCTGAAAAAATTTGGTATTCATTTGGGAAACTTTGTCTTTATTGTATTCTATGAAAAAAATTAGTTCCAGATAACGTATAGATATACATTTCAAATGTAAAACAATACATCTTTCAGGTGAAAACATTTAAGAGTGTCTTCCCAATTTGTAGCTACCAAAATATTTATTGAAAGATTACAAAAAATATTAACTATAGAAAATGTAAAATGGTGAGAGTCATCCAGTAAACTGCTTAAGACCAATATTCCTAGAAGAGGCTTTTTACCTTATTGTCACATAGTCAAACCAAGCTGTCTCCCCAGTTATGCTAGATAAAACCATGAATAAACAAACTTGTCTTAGGAATTACTAAGGGAGTTTTAAACTTGAGGCAACATGTCATAGTCTCCACTACTCTTATCAGAAACAATGATTTTTATGGAGAAAAGAAATGTAGATGGACCTATTAGATTACTGGCACAAGATGATGAATGACATTTATCCCTTTCTATTTATGGCTACTTCTTCACCACGTGGACCCCTAAATGTTGAGTTAATCAGATGCTATTCCTATATTTACGTCCGGTGAATACTCTCTAATTGGGTTGAACGGTTGTCCCCAAAAGAAATGTCAACATCCTAATCCCCAAATTCTGTGAGTGTTATTTTATTTAGAAAGTGTCCTTGTATATATAATTAAGGATTCTGATATAAAAAATTCCTAAATGAACTCTAAATCAAATAAAAAGTTCCCTATTAAGAGACAGAAGAGGAGAAGAAGACACAAACAGAAGAGAGGGTGGTGTGCAGACAGATGCAGGGTATGTATTGTTGCAGCCACAAATCAACGCATGCTGACAGCCACTGGAAGCCGGAAAAGGCAAGGAATGGAATCTTCCCTCAAACCTCTAGTAGTAATGTGAGTCTGGTGGCCCCTTAATTTCTGACTTGTAGCCTCCAGAACTGTGAGAAATTAATTTCTGTTGTTTTCAGCCACCTAGTTTTTGATGATTTATTATGTCAGTCACAGGAAACTAATATACTCTCTTTAAATTTTTATTACGATGAAAAGTTAATTTTTCACCACTTAAATATAAGTCAAATTACTTAGAATTTAGTTAACCAAAGTACTTTAATTTCTTATGTCATTCTTAAAATTAACAGAATACAGTTATGCTTTATTTAGCCCTTTGGAAAAGGTTACATTTTTGTCCTCTTATTCTTCTTATCTAATTCTAAAAGGTTTAAATAGCTGGTTATTTCTGAAAGAAAACTGACTTCAAAAACATTAATTCATCTAGTCAGGTATAATAAAAATAGGTGAAACAAATACACGAGAAAGGTAACATCTGTTGCAACTTTGGTCCCAAATGAATGCTGTTGGAACATAATTTGTGTATATTTTCACCATGAAAATGAATTTTTACAGAACTATCTAAAGTACTAATAAGTCTATCATTCATGTGTTCACTAAATCATTGTTTATATGCCAAAAAAGATGAGAAGTAGCCAAAACTGATGGCAGCTATAATAGCTTCTTTGCTTAGAATAAGTTATGTACAGGAAAAAACACTTGTGTATGCCTGCAATTTGGACCAATAAGATGGGCATTTGTAAAATACTTTTGATGAGGTCATTTAAGATTGTAGAATAGAAAAAATTATGATACCTTGAAAAGCTGGGAGCCATACTTGTATTTCTCAGTTACACAGTTGTGTAACTGACACATTACTTATCTTTAATCCTATATTGTGTTAGCTATGAATTATAAAATAATTATTTTAAAATAAGTTCTTATAAAAAGAGATTTTGTGATGGCCAGGGATAACTGTACATCTAATAAGGCAGTACAGTATAAATTTGAATTTCTTATTCACTTATTAGTCAATAAGTAAATATTAAATGTAAGGACTTTTTAAAAATTCCTCCTAGTTTTTGGATTCCTTATCTTTTTAGATAGTATATCCTCCCACTTGCCTTAGAAATTTCCTCCGAGATTTCTCCTTCACATCAGGGAAAAGTATACCAAAGATTGCTTAAACTATACTATTACTTATGCTAGTCAAGTATTCTATTTAGTAAGAACATGTAAATTTAAAATATTAATTAGGAAGTGAGGAAAGACCTGTCAGAATATTTAAGGATTTCCATAAAACAGCAGTGTGCTCCTTCTGCCTGGTGTGTAATCTGGTAACATGGTGTCTCCTTTAGGTTATGATTCAAATTTACCCTTTGGCTTTGCAATTCCTTCCTTAGCAATTGGCCTACAAAATAGTCTATCTGAGTAATGATGTGGATAAGAAGTACTCTTAAGTTGGTATATTTAGTTTCCTCATAAGGAGTTTTAATACCACTTCATAATGGTAATAGCAGTAATAATTGCTTCATTCTGAAGATATTGTATTGCCTTGGAAATGTTTTATGTATTAGAAAAATACCTGTTTCCTAGAGGAGAGAGAGGAAGTATGCCATTCTTGGTTTGTTTGCATGTGAAGTTATGAGAAAATATTAAGACTGTCCAGGGTAAGTACCAAAATTCTGTATTACTAACAATATTTTACAAGAAAAATAAAATGAGTTGTTCGATGTTCAACACAAAGGCATGATTAATGCCATTAGTTATTGGGGATTTAAAAAGTGTCTTAGTAAAGCCAAAACTACATTCTAAGCGTGTAAAAAGGTATGAATTATAAAGTAAACATATAATATATTTTATAGCATAAAATATTAATATTCAATTATTTTTTGTTCAGTTACTTTTATGGGATTAAATGGACAATCTACTATAGTGTATTCTTTAATAAAATATGATAAGCAGAATGTAATGGTAAGCTAATCACAAAAGGGTTTATTAACTCTTTCAGGAAATTGCAACTATTAGAGGACTATGAGGCACTGCAGTGACGTGAATAATGATTAACAGCAAAAGAACTTGATAAATCTTATATAAGAATTACTTCTAATTCAAACACTTAAGTTTCTATTTTTATTGTACTAAATGGTAATCTGTACTTTAAAAAGGCAGTGAAATTAAACAAATTTCCTTTCAAAAGTGTAGAGTGGAATCCAATTTTAATTGCCCCTTGCACATCAAAGGATACATGTTCCCTGGACAGGTCAGCCTCTTCCTTCTATCTCTCAGACTTACCTGGTATCCTGACACTGATAAATTCCAAAATTTAAATGATTAAAGAGAATATGATGTAGATGGGATTTTTTAAAATCTAAAGATACTATGATGGCTCATGCCTTTGAGTATCATATTTGTTTTGGGAGTACTGATTAATGTACCTCCTGTTTATTAAGAATTGAAGACTTTTTCTCTTTGGCAAAGGGAACATCGATTACCACTCTTTTTGTTCTTAGGTAAATACATTGGCCCACATCTTTTCATTTATTTTATGACAGCACTGATCAGTCTCTGAAACGCAAGTCTGAAAATTAGAAAATATTTCAAAACTAAATTTTTCAAGGAAAAAGTGATAGTAAGAAATTATAGATTATTTTAACCTTACCTGTTAATTCTGTAACAGTTTTCAATTCTGGTTGTGCATTAAATTTAATCTTTACACTTTACAAGATCTGGGATTTAAAAAATATATAGATGTCTGCTTTAAGATTTGAAAACATGGCACTTCCATATTAATCTTTTGTAGGACGGTTTCTATCCACATTTAGTCTCTAAGTTTCATAAATATGTTAATTCAGTTGTAGTTTATTTTCTTCCTTGAAGTGTATTTGTATATGAATATACTATAGTATAACTATTCATTCTCTGTTGAATGGAATATTGAACTGATCTCCATGCCAACAGATCCACATGTTTGAATGCCATTTTATGTTTAGTCCTTGTCTTAGCCTTATGTTCTCTTACAGAACACAAAAGGAAAGATTTTATACCACTCCCAAAACATGTTTTGTGATCTATGCTACAGATATGTTGTTTCTAATTCTAATGGAACATTCTTGCAGAGTGCATAACTGGCACCATGGATAGTGTATCATTGACTATATAGAGTGTAGACTGGTTTGGTGATTGCCAATAAATGGATAGATGTGTCATAAAATCATATATTTAACACAATTAATTGCAAAAACATTGTGGTAGCAAAGAAACTACAACTTACCATCATCTCTAAAGACTGTTTCTTATAATAAGAGCCTGACAATTATAAACAGCAAAATTGTTGAAACAACAACTTTACAGTAGATAGACATATATTGATATATCTTTATATTTTGATATGTGTATATAAACACAAAGATATAGGTATATTGGTATATCTATTCATCAAGGGTATGTGTATGTTTGTGTGTGTACACATACATATACATAATAAAATTATAATGCCCATATCCCAATACTAGAATTCTCAGTTTTATGGAGTGGCATGTATTCTGGAGTGGCATTTGTATTTTTTAAAATATCCACAAGTTATTCTGTTACTGTGAAGTCCAAAGGTAACAGAATATTTTCAAGGGACCTAACAGATAATATAATTTAACTCCTTTTTTAACATAAGAAAGATGAATTAGAGGATTTTTTAAGTCACTCAACCAGATAGTATGAAATTTGGTTTCTAAGGGCTTTCAATTCATTTTTTCTAACACCATGCAAATTACATCCTTTTAATTTATAGACTTATTACTGAATAAATTGATTAGATACAATGTTTTACATTGTAATTGTGTTTCTACATGCATTTAGTTTTGCCTTTTAATCCAATATTAATATTTTCATCAGTTGTTGTTTTATCTGCTGAGTAATAGCAAGAACAAAGAAGAAATACCTTAGGTTTTAAGTGCCATTTTTAAAGACACAGTTTAAGTTACATTATCTACTTATGCTCAATTTAAATAAGGGTACATGAATTTATATTGTGACTCATTGTCATGTAAATGTATGAAGATTTCATAAATTTAAATGTTTTTCAGACAACTGTTTGACCTGTTGTGGAAAGTTTTTCCTCAGGGGGAACTCATCTACTTCACATTTGATAACATGACACTTTCTGCATCTCATTGTCATATTTTAGAAAAAAAATAGCATACCATTCTTGTGAGAACAGAATGCCAACCAACTGGTAATACTTTAATTCTAGTTTGAAAAATGAGTTGAGCCGGGCATGTCATTCAAAGCTCTAGCTCCCTGAAATGTGATTTTAGAAAATAAATTTGCAGAACAATAACAATGATAGGCATGAATTTCAAGGAACAATGGACACCAGGAAATCTTAGTGTTCTGTTTTGCTTTGCTGTAACATGTTATTTAGATATTTGAAAATACATTTATTATTTACTTATGAATTTTATATCAATGAAAAGAACATCTTAATATAAGCGCTTCATATTAAATCTCGAAAATATGAATATTCAGAAGGTATAGACAGGCAGATGGTCATTCTGGATATTTTAGTCAACTTTCTGGACTGAGGCTTTTGCTTCAAAGTTCAGAAAAATGTTTTATTTTAGGTGGTTTGAATATACAAATAACAAAGACTGTTGATGTAAATTTAGAGAAACATAAGACCATAAATCCTAAGTGTTGCATAATTAAAAGTCTAGATGACTAGTTTAATGTGAATAACTAAATACTTTTAATTGTAAGGATGCAAAATCTAAGTAGAACTGAGAAAACTCAGTTTGGTACCACCTTAAAATGAGAAACAATGTGCCCTATACTTTTTAAATAATCTTTTAAAAAACCTTGTGTCATATCATACATGCTGAAGAAACAGAAATCATGAGTGCACAACTTGGTATATTCCATGAACTGAATACATTCATACAACCAGCAATAGATTAAGAAATAGAATATTATCTATAACCCAAAAGCCTCAAATTCCCTTCCAGTCAAAATTAAATTTCTAGAAAGACTTCTAACAACCCAAATTAGTTTTACCTTCTTGTACTTTATATCTGATTACATCAGAAAAGATGTATTCAATAACTTATAAACAACAGTGCAAGACTCTGTCTCAAAAAATATATAGATATAGATATAGATATATTTAGTAGAGGTGGATTTTCCCCATGTTGAAATACATGAATATATTTTTCACCATTCATTATTTTCTAAAATATTATCAAATTTTCTACTAAATATATATGTATATATATATATTTAGTAGAGATGGGTTTTTACCATGAAATATATATATATATATACATTTTGTGATAATTACATATATATATATATATATATACAATTTATAGATATATATATATAAATTGATCTCAGTTGCATTTTGTCACCAATAAATCTTTGCAGACCCCAGGGAAAAGGCAACAAAACACGTTAGTTCACAAACTCAGCTGTCTTCTGGGGCAGGCCACATTATGAAGGAATGTTAAATTCTCAATCTCCAATGTGACTGTATTTGCATATAGGGCCTTTAGGAAGGAAATTACTGTTAAATGGGAGTATAAGGGTGTTGGCCTAATCCAATGAAACTGGTGTCTGTGTAAGAAGTTGGTAACAAAACTGTAGACAGAGAGGAAAGGCTTTTCAAGGACACAGTGAGAAAGTTGCTGTCTGCAAGCCAAGAACAAAGGCTTCACCTGCCTACTCCTATGTCCTGAATGGTTTTGCCTAGATTTTCTTCTAGGGTTTTTATGGTGCCTGGTCTTATGTTTAAGTCTTTAATCCATCTGGAGTTAATTTGAGTGTAAGGTGTCAGGAAGGGGTCCAGTTTCTGCTTTCTGCACATGGCTAGCCAGTTTTCCCAACACCATTTATTAAACAGGGAATCCTTTCCCCA
>CM052649.1:93150386-93182604 GCA_028533165.1 Leontopithecus rosalia | reverse complement strand
AAAAACATATAAAGATTTGCATTAAATTTTTAGCATTCAGTTATTAAAGCATTTCAGCTTAAGTATACGCTTTTATTAGATATGACAAAGCAATATTTTGAGATTTACTGTAGTTCTTTCATTCCCCAGGATCAACTATTTACTGTAAGAAACAGCATATCCTGTCTTCCTATCAATATTTTTAAAATGTGAGCTGTTTTATCTTACCAACCTAAACAAATGACCCCATCACTTACTATTTTATTTCTAAGTACCCAATAAGTATTTAAGCTTACTTACATGGTTGCATGTTTTTCTTTGGTGCTTCAGTTTACAAGTTTAAGTCCCAGCTTAAGATGTGCCTCAGACACATGCTGACACAGCAGTTAAAATAAGTGTTTTTCTTGGAAAAGTGCTCAAATTTTGAAAGGAAAGTACAAACATACTCTTATTTTGAGGTTCTTGGATAATATCTAGAAAAAAATCTCCTTGGTATTTTTCAAAAACAATGCGAATAACTTGATCTTATATAAGCCATGGTCTAAGATCTTTTTCCTTAGTCTAACGGTTCAAAAACTAAAGACTCGCAGCCATATAGTCTTTATATTAGCTATACCATTAATTCAATAAATTTATCAGCTGTGAACTGTTCAGTTCTATATTTACAAACAGCTTCAATACTCTTGCAATATACATTTAACATTTCTTTTTTCAATTCTTGTTGTTGAAAAGCTATCCAAAATATGCTAGCTTATTTTCTGCCTTATATAGAATTATTGAATGTCAAATTAATATGGTGTTGTCTAAATATTTATAGTATTTTGTGTTGAGTTGATACCATAATCAGGGTTAAAAACCTTTGTGTAATACCCAGATGATGGTAAGAAATTGATTTATTTGTATATAAAGAAGTCTCAATTTTAGCAAAGTGACCAACAATATGTGTGTATAATGTCTGTATGTGTATGTGTGATTTTTTTTTAATGAATGAAAACTTTAGCTAATTTTATAATTCAATAAGCATCAGTCAATTGATGATTTACTCTGTTGAGAAATAAGATACACTTTAATACTATAATAAACATAGTTAATGAAATCAATTCTGCCTTAAAAAAACCAAAATGCTCCTAGCCTTTCCCAGCCTCCAAGAATCCTGAAAAAGATCCATTTCAAGATACAAAATGTGTCCATGTTTTATCTCAGTTTCACAAAAGAAATTTCCAACATAGTTAACATGTCCATAGGAAAATGACAGACATTAGTATAAAAGAGCAGGAACACTAACACCTGATGATAGCTCTCGTTTTGAGTTCTGTTTGCACAAAAGACAAGCTGCTAGGCTCTGGCAAGTGTACTTAATTTCTAAAAGTAGATTACCTCATTTGAATAGAGATTATAGAATTTATACTGTTGTGAAAATAAAATAAGATAAACTTCTTAAATTACTAAGAAAGTTCTTGGGAACCAGTATGTAATCAATAAAATTTCCCTAATATTACCAATAAATAATAATTAATATGTATTTTTCCACAACTGGACCCAAACAGCTGTGATTGTTCAGATAAACCTAATATGTATAATAGCAAGGTAAAATAAATGCCATATCTGTATACAATTTCTCATTAAAAGAGATATTAAACATAAATATATATTCTGTAAATTAAAATACATTCTTATATCTCAATTCTAGAGGTTGTGAGAGTTTTATATGAGGGCCCAAGAATGAACATTTTTAATCCTACTTAATTCTTTTTATTTTAGATGGAGTGTCCCTCTCTTGCTTAGGCTGGAGTGTAGTGGTGCGATCTGGGCTCACTGCAAACTCTGACTCCTGGGTTCAAGAGATTCTCCTGCCTCAGCTCCCAAGTAGCTGGGACTACAGGCGCATGCCACCCTGTCTGGCTAATTTTTGTATTTTTAGTAGAGATGGAGTTTCACCATGCTGGCCAAGCTGATTCGAACTCCTGACCTCATGATCCACCCACCTCGGCCTCCCAAAGTGCTGATTACAGGTGTGAGCCACAGTGCACAACAATCATACTTAATGCTAATACTGGTTGCTATGAAAATCAATGCTAAGAATGGACCTATCCAAAATAGAAAATACTTACATGTTTATGACTGCAAAATAAAGTCACATGAAAAATTAAAGAATTTTCCATTAGTAATTCATAGGAATACTCTGCAATTTTTACCAAATAGTAATATGGCATTTAATGCCAATCAATGAACAATGTGTTCAATAAATTTAGCATATGAAAGTTTTGAGTGAAGCTAGTCAGATGAGCAGCATAAAACTCATGTTTAAATCAAGGAAAGAGCATAAATTCTTTTCCAGTGGAGCCAGGAACAGTTATTAAGGATAAGGCATTATAGAAGGGTTTATATTATGAGAAATTTTTATTTGCATTAACCTATCAAAGGGCCTTCACTTTTAAGATGCTGAATCTCCTCTGTACCTGAGTAAATGACACGCAACTGAGAATGGAACATAGCGGCAAGAATATATTTTATTTTTAAGAAAGTATGCAACTTGCAAACTATTCTACTCTTTGAGAGCTTTTTAAAAAGTTGCTTTTATTTTACAATGAACTATTCTTATCTTTAAACTTGTAGTCTTAAATATGTTTGTGTTGAAACATAATGCATACTTTGATGATTAGGGCATTAGTTGAAAACCATATATGTAATTTATAAGACTATGCAATCTGAAATCCTGTTAATCTTCAATAAAGTGAATTCTTGAGTTTTCAGAGAGAATAACAATAAAAGATGATTTTGAAGCTTTATCTTTAACATTCTTATAAAACAATTAAAAGTAGCAGAATTTTTTGACAATTATAGTAAAATATGGCATTTTGGAGATTCTACAGATTTTAAAATGAATACTGTAAGGAATAATAATGACAGTAATATGAACATTCACAATAATTATAGCATTCTTTTGTTAAATGTTAACTAGATGGCAAGCTATGTATTAAGTGTTTTATATATATATATCACTTATTTTTCATACCATACAAATAAACCGTTTTATAGACATGAGAACTGAGGTTCAAGACAGTTGATTAGTTTGTTTAAATTGACCGATTTTGCTGAGTATTTGATCCAGATATGCTGACTTCAAATTTTTTTAATCATCACACTCTATTGGTTTCTACATACTGATATTTTTCTAAATAAATTCAGTTATACCATTACGTATACTTAGTTTTTTCAGTTGACCAGAAAGACTCTTAGTAAATTTATCAATTGCAGCTTCTCATCTAAAAATGCTGGTTTTATTTTTCTTTCTTTCTTTTTGTAGTGCATGAGTCTCACTGCATTGCCCCGGCTGGTCTTGAACTCCTGGCCTCAAGCAATCCTTCCTCTTTTGTCTCCCAAAGTACTAGGAATACATATATGAGTCATTGTGCCCTGTCTGAAAATGCTACATTTTAAAAAACACGAAATGCCTTGGTGCCTTCTGATTCTAACATTTGAATGATTTGGTTTTATACCATTATTTGCAGTATAGCCTTGTAGGTTACGCTCAACTGGAATCCCAGTATGAGGATTAGAAATGTCCTTCAGTGAACATGTTATTATAGGTTTGTGTTCATAAGCGTGAATTGGTCCATGAAGGAATTTCTCCCCAGGTGCATTGATCCAGGCCTAATCTTTAGCAGCTACGTTTACGTAGTTGCTTAGAAAATCAAATCAAATTCACAGTAATGAAACATAGTCTACTGTGACACATTTTATTTGGCATTATCCAGCTTCTTGCCTCCATTGAAGAGAGTAATTTTTCAGTGCATCATTATTTTTTAGCAGTACTTTTCAGGCATAATTGACATACTGTAAACTGCATATATTTAAAGTGTACCATTTGATAAGCTTTGGCATTTGTGGACATCTGTGACACCATTATCACAACCAAGATAATAAACATATTTATAATTTCCAAAAGTTTTCTCATGCCTTTTGTAATACCTCCTTCCTCCCGCAGCCTACTCCTCCAACTCCAGCCCTAAATGTTCCCTGGAAACTCCTGATTTGCTTTCTATCCTCTAGATTGGTTTGTATTTTGTACTGTTTTATATAAATAGAATGATGCAACATACTGTAAAAGAACCATCGTTTGTAGGGGGTGGGAGGTATGGTTTTTCCACCTAGTAGAATCAACCATGTTGTTACGTGTGTTATTATTATTACCTAGTAGTTTTCTACTATATAAAAATACCATAGTTTACTTATCTGTTCACTTTTTGATATTTTAATTCTTTCCAGTTTAAGGTTATTATTAATAAAACAATTGTACATAATTTGGTATATGTTACTAATAGATGTTTTTTCTTCTTCTGATGAATACCTAAAAATAGAATGGCTGACCATATAGTGAGTATATGTTTAAGTATTTGAGAAACAAACAAACATTTTCCAACTTTCCACTTGTACTATTTACATTCCCAGTAGCAGTGATATGTTCAGATTTTAATTTTAGCCATTCTCATAAGTATGTAATGGTGTCTCATGGTGGTTTTAATCCAAATATTCCTGAATACTTATGAAGTTGAACATTTTTTCCTGTGCTTATAAGCTATCTATATATCTATTTTGACAAAGTGTTAATTTAATTCAAACCCTTGCCCATTTTAATTAGCTTGGTTGTTTCTTATTATTTGATTTTTATTTTTCAGTCCAAGCAGTAAAGTGAGATCTTATTATTAAATTTTGAGCATTCTTTATATATTCCAGATATAATCCCTTTATGAGATATATGCATTGTACATATTTTCTCCTGCTAAATGACATGTCTTTTCATTCTCTGTGTTCCAAATAGCAGAAGTTTAAAATTTTGTAAATTTTTATATTCATATTTTTTAAAAATGGATTGTGCTTTTGGTGTTATACCTAAAGATTTTCCCTAATCCAGGGTTATCAATATATTCCCTATCTTTTCTCCTCAACATTTCATACTTTAGTTTTAGATCTATGGCACACTTTGAGTTAACTTTCAGATAGTATGTGAGGTACATATCAAAGTTTATTTTTTATAGGGATATCCAAACTGTCAGATCCATTTGTTAAAAAGACTATCTTTTCTCCAGATTTGCCTTTGTTTCTTTCTCAAAAATCAGTTTTCCAGTTATATGGGAGTCTATTTCGTGATTTTATTGTGTTCCATTGATCTCTTTGCCTATCATATCTGTCCGGATGAACATAACACACTAACTTGAGTAATTTTTTTACTGTACTTTAGGTTCTGGGGTATGTGGGCAGATCATGCAGGATTGCTACATAAGTACATATATCGCAAGGTGGTTTGCTGCCTCCATCACCTCATCACCTATATCTGGCATTTCTCCCCATGTTATCCCTCCCCAACCTCTTCAACCCCACTGTCCCTCTCCTAACTCCTCAATAGGCCCCAGTGATTGATTCACCCTTCCCTGTGTCCATGTGTACTCATTATTCAACACCCGCCTGTGAGTGAGAATGTGCCATGTGTGATTTTTTGTTCTTGTGTCAGTTTGCTGAGAGTTATGGTTTCCAGATTCATCCATGTCCCTACAAAGACATGAACTCATCTTTTTTATGGCTGCATAGTGTTCCATGGTATATATGTGCCATATTTTCCCTTTCCAGTCTATCATCGATGGGTATTTGGGTTGGTTCCAGTTCTTTGCTATTGTAAACAGTGCTTCAGTGAACATATGTGTGCGTGTGTCTTTATAATAGAATGATTTATAAACCTTTGGGAATATACTCAGTAATGGAATTGCTACGACAAATGGAATTTCTATTTCTAGATCCTTGAGGAATGGCCATACTGTCTTCCACAATGGTTGAACTAATTTACACTCCCACCAACAGTGTAAAAGTGTTCCTATTTCTCCAAATCCTCTCCAGCATCTGTTGTCTCCAGATTTTTTAATGATCATCATTCTAACTGGTGTGAGATGGTATCTCAATGTGGTTTTGATTTTCATTTCTCTAATGACCAATGATGATGAGCATTTTTTATTATGTTCGTTGCCCTCATAAATGTCTTCTTTTGAAAAGTTTCTGTTCATATCCTTTGCCCACTTTTGAATGTTTTTTTTTCTTGTAAATCTGTTTTAGTTCTTTGTAGATTTTGGATATTATCCTTTGGTCAGATTGGTAGATTCCATAAATTTTTTCTCATTCTGTTGGTTGTCAGTTCACTCTAATGATTGTTTCTTTTGCTGTTCAAAAGCTCTCTGGAGTTTAATTAGATCCCATTTGTCTATTTTGGCTTTTGATGCCAGAACTTTTGGTGTTTTACATGAAGTCCTTGCCTATTCCTATGTCCTGAATGGTTTTGACTAGGTTTTCTTCTAGGGTTTCTATGGTATTAGGTCTCATGTTTAAGTCTTTAATCCATCTGAAGTTAATTTTCATGTAAGGTGTCTGGAAGGGGTCCAGTTTCTGCTTTCTGCACATGGCTAGCCAGTTTTCCCAACACCATTTATTAAACAGGGAATCCTTTCCCCATTGGTTGTTTCTGTCAGGTTTGCCAAAGATCAAGA
This sequence comes from Leontopithecus rosalia, assembly GCA_028533165.1. Classification (NCBI taxonomy): domain Eukaryota; kingdom Metazoa; phylum Chordata; class Mammalia; order Primates; family Cebidae; genus Leontopithecus; species Leontopithecus rosalia. The sequence continues at coordinate 93,176,092 of CM052649.1, read as the reverse complement.
TGGTTGTAGATGTGTGGTATTGCCTCCAAGGTCTCTGTTATGTCCCATTGGTCTATATCTCTGTTTTGGTACCAGTACCATGCTGTTTTGATCACTGTAGCCTTGTACTATAGTTTGAAGTCAGGTAGCATGATGCCTCCCACTTTGTTCTTTTTTTGCTTGGGATTGTCTTGGCTATGTGGGCTTTCTTTTGGTTCCATATGAAGCTTAAGGTGGTTTTTTCCAGTTCTGTGAAGAAGGTCATTGGTAGCTTGATGGGGATAGCATTGAAGTATAAATTACTTTGGCCAGTATGGCCATTTTCACCATATTGATTCTTCCTAACAATGAGCATGGAATGTTTTTCCATCTGTTTGTGTCCTCTCTGATGTCCTTAAGCAGTTGTTTGTGGTTGTCCTTGAAGAGGTCCTTTACATCTTTTGTTAGTTATATTTCTAGGTATTTTATTTTCTTTGTAGCAATTGTGAATGGGAGTTTGCTCTTAATCTGGCTTTCTGTTACTCTGTTATTGGTGTATATGAGTGTAAGTGATTTCTATACATTGATTTTGTAAATTCCTGAGAGTTTGATGAAGGTGCTTACCATCTTAAGGAGATTTTGGGCTGAGACAATGGAGTCTTCTAAATATACAATCATGTCATCTGCAAATAGAGACAATTTGACTTCTTCCTTTCCTAATTGGATACCCTTTATTTCTTTTTCTTGCCTGAATGCTCTGGCTAGAACTTCCAATGCTATATTGAATAGGAGTGGTGAGAGACAGCATCTTTGTCTAGTGCCAGATTTCAAAGAGAATGCTTCTAGTTTTTGCCTATTCAGTATGATATTGGCTGTGGATTTGTCACAAACGGCTTTTATTATTTTGAGATACTTTCCATTGATACCTAGTTTATTGAGGGTTTTTAGCAAAAATAGCTGTTGAATTTTGTTGAAAGCATTTTCTGCACCTATTGAGGTAATCATGTGGTTTTTGTCTTTGGTTCTGTTTATGTGGTGGATTATGCTTATAGATTTGCATATGTTGAACCAGGCTTGCATCCACAAGATGAAGTCTACTTGATCGTGATGGATAAACATTTTGATATGCTGTTGCAATCAATTTTCCAGTATTTTATTGAAGATTTTTGCATCTGTGTTCATCAGGGATATTGGCCCAAAGTCTTCTTTCTTTGTTGAGTCTCTGCCGGGTTTTTGGTGTCTGGATGATGTTGGTCTCATAAAATGATTTGGGAAGGATTCCCTCTTTTTGTATTGTTTGGAATAGTTTCAGAAGGAGTGGTACCAGCTCCTCTTTGTATGTCTGGTAGAATTTGGCCATGACCCATCTGGACTTGGGCTTTTTTTGTTTGGTAGGCTATTAATTCCTGCGTTAACTGGAGCCCTTGTTATTCATCTGTTCACAGTTTCAAGTTCTTCCTGGTTTAGGCTTGGGTGGATGCAAGTGTCCAGAAATTTATCCATTTCTTCCAGGTTTACTGGTTTATGTGCATAGAGTTGTGTGTAGTAATCTCTGATGGTAGCTGGTAATTCTGTGGAATCCATGGTGATATGCCCTTTATCATTTTTAATTGCATCTATTTGATTCTTCTCTCTTTTCTTTTTTATTAGTCTGGCTAGCAGTCTGTCTATTGTGTTAATCTTTTCAAAAAACCAGCTCCTGGATTTATTGATTTTTGAAGGGTTTTTTTGTGTCTTTATCTCCTTCGATTTTGCTCTTATCTTAGTTATTTCTTGTCTTCTGCTATCTTTTGAGTTTTTTTGATCTTGCTCTTTGACATCCCTCAATTTTGATGATCGGGCGTCTATTTTAGATCTTTACTTGCTTCTCATGTGGGCATTTATTGCTATAAATTTCCCTTTAGACACTGCTTTGAATGTGTCCCAGAGATTCTGGTACAGATAATGTTAGCTCTTCAACTTTGTTCTTTATGAAAGTTGTTGTAAGTATTCTATTTTCTCTGCATTTCTATGTTAATTTTCGGGTCAACTTGGCAATTTCTCTAAAAACAATTAGCTACATTTTAATTGGATTTGCAATGCATGTTTAAATCATTTTGGAAACAATTACCTTCTTATATTATTGAGCCTTCCAATCCCTTAACAATATATGACTTATATAAAGGTATATAACCTACATTTATTTATATCACTTTTAATTTATCTCAACAGCATTGTGCAGTTTTCAGTGTATCATTCTTGCATATCTTTTGACAATGTGTCCCTGTTTCATGTTTTTGAAAGTTATCATAACTTTATTTTTTATTTTAATTTTCAGTCATCCATTGCTACTATCTAGAATCACAGTTGATACTTAATACAGTATCTTGCAAATGTGTTCAACTCATTTATTGGTAGTAGCTTTATTGTGAATTTCATTGGATTTTCTATATAGATGTTCTTGCATATGTGAATAAAAGCAGTTTCACTTTTTTCTTTCCAATGTGATATCTTTATTGTATATTTACTTGTTAAACACACTGCATTTGCTGAAACCTCCCATACAATGCTTAATAGAAGTTGTGAGTATATACATCAATTTGGTTTTGATGATATTGTTACCTTAAGACTAAAGTATTCAGCCTTTCTCCTTGAGCAGAATATCAGCTGTAGTTTTTTTATATGTACTTTTTCTGGCTAAGGAATGTCCCTTCCCTTCCTAGTTTATGAGAAGGTTTTGTTGTTGTTGTTGTTGTTGTTTTATTTTGTTTTTGTTTAAAATGGACATTGGGTTTTGTCAATTGTCATTTCTGTGTCTTTATGGAGATAACCATATGATTTTCATAATTTAGTGTTTCATATGATGAATTTTTTTAACCTGAACTGAAAGTATTCAACTTTTGATTGAGTTATTTGGTTCATTTACAATTCATGTGATTATTGATATGATCAGGCTTAAGCTAATGATCTTACATTAAATTTTTTTTTTTGCCATCGGGGCATAGTGGCTTATGCCTGTAATCCCAGCACTTTGAGAGGCCAAGGTGGACAGATCACATAAGGTCAGGATTTCAAGATCAGCCTGGCCAACATAGTGAAACCCGTCACTATTAAAAACAGAAAAATTAGCTGGTTGTGGTGGCAGATGCTTGTAGATCCAGCTACGTGGGAGGCTGAAGCAGGAGAATCACTTGAACCTGGGAGGCAGAGGTTGCAGTGAGCTGAGATTGAGCCACTGCATTCCAGCCTCGGGAGACAGAGTGGGACTCACTCTCAAAAAAAAAAATGCTATCTATTTTTTGCTCTTTTGTCTGTTATCCCTTGCAGTTATACAGTTCAATTGTATTTACCTTTTTTGGCTTATTAGCTATAGCCTTTTGTTTTGTTATATTACAGGCTAATCTAGGTAGGGTTTACAGTGTACCTCTTTAACTTTTCACAGTCTATTTTCAACTTGCATTATTTCATTTTACCTACAGTATATTCATTTTACAATATGCTAATTTCATTTCTAGTGTCCAATATTTATAATATTTTTGTAGATTTTTACTTATTCATATGTTGTAAACCCTACAATAATTGATTATTCTTTTACAGAAAGTTACTTTTTAAAGATATTTAAGTAATTTAAAAATCATGTATTTACCCACTCATTTACTATTTCAAGTCCTCTTTGGTTTTTATGTTGCTCCATATTTTCAGCTGCATCATTTTTGTTCTGGCAAAGATTTCATTCCAGCAAAAGATTTTCTTTAATACTTTTTGAAGTATGGGTCTGATAGTAATAACCATTTTTGCTCTTGTATGTCTGAAAAAGTTTTTATATTGTCTATATTTTTGAAAGATTTCATTGAACATAGAATTTAAGCTCAATTTTTCCTTTCTTTTATTTTTTTCTTTGGTTCTTTAAAGATGTTGCACTACTGTCTTCTTGCCTGCATTGTTTCAGGAAGGAGTATGCTGATATCCATCCCTTTGAACTTCTGGACATACCATATCTTTATTTTCTGGATGTTTTTATAGTACTATCCTATTTTTGAGTGATTTGATTATAGTTTACACTGGTATCATTCTATTTATATTGCTTGTACTTGAACATTGCTAAGCTTCTTCTTCTATGGGTTTAAAAGTTTCATCAAAATGGAAACAATTTTTGTCCTTTTTTTTCCTAATATTTTTCCTGTGATTCTCTTTTTCTCTTTTGGGACCTCCAATTAAACATATATTAAGTGTCTATGCTGCTCAATGTTTTCCCACATCCCCTTAATAATATTTTAAAATTCTTTTTTCTTCTCATTCTTAATTTTCAAAATTTCTGGTGCTATCCATCCAAGCTCACTAACCTTGTCTTTTAGAGTGCCTAATCTGCCATTAATAACATCTAGCATATTTTTATTAAAGATATTCTGGCTTTAACCTATATATGTTTACCTTGGATCTTTCAAAATATTTTTCCACATTTTCATATATTTTTAATATATAAAATACACTGTCAATAACTATTTTAGTGTCCTTTTCTGCTCATTTAACATCTGGTTTTGTTTTGGCAAGCTTTTCTTGGTAAAATTTCCTACTCATTATGGGTATATATTTCAACCTCTTTGCTTTCCTTGTAATGTTTTATTGAATGTCTTACTTTGTAAAGTTTGTCTTTTATAAAATTTTATGATTTTTTCATTCCTGCAGATCTTCATGAACTTTGTTTTAGGATGCAATTAAATTACCTGAAATTATTTCATATTTTTGGTTCTTTCTTTTAAGATTTGTTGGGAAATATCAGAGCTGTAGTTAACCTAGTGCTAATATTTCTTCATCATTGATACAAGATTCTTTTCTGTACTCCATCCAATGCCCCACGGATTATGAGATTTTCTCATCTTTCTAAGGGGAACAGGCCAATTTCTCAGCTCTGCGTAAGTAAACACTAAATACTTTTATATCTAATCTCAGACATTTATTTACCTGGCCTTGGGTGTTTACCTCTCACGTATGCAACACTGGTATTCTGCCAAATACTCCAGGGAGGCCCTTCAGCTTTGTTTGGAGTTCTCTACCTATTGTGAAAGTGGAAGATACCGGGATGAAATAACTTTTTGTCAGATCCAAACAGACTAGAGCTAAGAGAACATGAAGGGGAAAGGTTCATGCTTGCCAGTCTGAGATAAAGACTGTCTCAATAACTTTCTAAAATAATCTCACAAAAAAATGCTTTCTTAGGACGACAGCAATTCAGATAAGGTGTTCTCAAGAGAATGTTTGCCCCCTAACAGCATTTTCAATAGTGAACTGATGCCAACTCTGGCTTTGTGTCTCTGAAACCAGTGAACTCTGTTTTCAAGCAGCTTATGACAACTTATCCTTTTGCCAATAGAAGCTTCCTTTTTACCATCCCCTCCTCAGTTTTTGGCAGAACTGTGCATCTCAGGTTATAATCCTCATTTCTCATTCCTGAATAAATTCAACATATTTAGGGAATTTTTTTCTGTGATTTTTATTGTTGTTGACACTACACTCATCAATCTCCTGTACTTTGCTCTGTGAATCCTTATTGTCTTGACACTACAGAATCTCAACCCCATCTCTTCATCTCAAGGAGTCTTTCCAGCTTCACCTCAGTTTCCTGTTCCCCAGCCTGGAAATTTTCTCAAGGCAATAATCCAGGGGAATCGCAGGACTTACTTCATTTTTCTCCCACCTCTCAGTGATCACTCTCCCTTTTGGTCTTCAGTTTTTGGTTGTTTCTAGTAAGTAATTGAATCTTACACCACTTACTTTATTGTCTGGAAGGAGAAATCTTCAGTGTTTTTCTGCTAATCTAATTGTATTATGAAAGTAATAATAATTACAGCTATTTAAGCAAAGATATGTATTCCTCTTTGGTAAAATATAATGAACAGTATACACACTGATATTGTAGAATGTTTCAAAAATCCCAAATAGTATTGTGTTATGGTCCCTAATGTGCATTTCCTTATAACCCCCCCTTTTTTGAGGTGTTATAGACATGAGTGTCTTATTCATTATTATTATTATTTTATTGTACTTTAGGCTCTGGGGTACATGTGCAGATCATGCAGGATTGTTGTATAACTACATACATGGCAATGTGGTTTGCTGCCTCCATCCCCCTGTCACCTATATCTGGCATATCTCCCCATGGTATCCCTCCCCAACCTTCGTATACCCTGCTGTTCCTACCCTAGCACCCTCCAACAGACCCCAGTGATTGATTCACCCCTTCCTGTGTCCATGCGTTCTCATTGTTCAACACCCGCCTATGAGTGAGAACATGTGGTGTGTGATTTTCTGTTCTTGTGTCAGTTTGCTGAGAATGATAGTTTCCAGATTCATCCATGTCCCTATAAAGGACACAGACTCTTCATTTTTTATGACTGCATACTATCCCATGGTGTATATGTGTCACATTTTTCCTGTCTCATCCATCATCAATAAGCATTTGGGTTGGTTTTAGGTAAACAGTGCTGCAGTGAACATATGTGTGCATCTGTCTTTATAATAGAACAATTTATAATCCTTTGGGTATATACCCAAAAATGGGATTGCTGGGTCAAATGGAATTTCTATTTCAAACCCCTTTTATACAGCAAGGCTGGCATTCTGATTTGCTTCTCACAACATTGTAGTGTTCATGAGAACAATACCATTGACTCATAAATTCCTATTAGGTGAACTATTTTGCTGGAAAATCCAGTATCACTCATATGTCAGAAAAGAAACCAGAACACTTGCATGATGAAGAAGTAAAGTTTATATTTTGGCCCTGACGACAGTTTAAAAATTACAGTACTTTCATAACATTGTATTTTCATACATAGAATAGGCATAAAACATAAAATGCTGTAATTATTAATACAGACACTTGTTCAAGGCATAAAACATAAAATGCTGTAATTATTAATACAGACTCTTGTTCAAAACGAAATTTTGCAAATACATTTTTATATAAGAGCTACTAAATAAATTAAATTATAAAAGAAATTTTGGGAACAATATTAAGTGTCCTTGGAGGAGAAGTATGATAGAGATTAATACAGTTGGAAAGCAGTAACTTTGTTACTGAAATATAGGAAGAAGGAAAGGATTAGAATAGAATGTTTAAGAATGAAGAATATAGTCAGACTCATACTGACAGCAAGAATTTACTTCAAAACCCAGCTATTTTCAATACATGAAAATGTCTCACTCTTAAAATACATGGAAAATAATTCAGAGTTTATATCAAAAATAATAATTTTAAAAATCTTAAAAAGTTAGAGCTGTAATATAAAACTTTTCTATTATATGTAATTGTTACCTTTAAGGAATGAACACATCATATAATAATGCACTTTTTAAAATTTTTTTTCATATTATATGGGTGTGTTTAGGTAAGATCTAGTTTCCCTCTTTCAGTACTATATTTAATTTTGGCTTTCTTGGTGTGTATAGTAAAGAGGGAGTATCTCTTAGTTCATATTTATTTTATTTAAACAAACTTTAATTTATATAAAATTTTTTCCTGGTATTAAATTTTTAAATAAATTTATTTACATGAATATACACATAGATACATATACACAGCATATATTATATGCATTAACTTATAAAATACATATGTGCACATAAATTTTGTAACTTAATAGGCAATGGAATCAACTTTGTAAATTTAACAAGAAGAATAACCTTACCTCATGCCTCATCAAAAAATAGGTATAGCTCAAGCCTGTAATCCCAGTACTTTGGAAGGGCAAGGCAGGCAGATCACGAGGTCAGGAGTTCAAGACCAGTCTGGCCAACATAGTGAAATATTGCCTCTTCAAAAAATTAGCTGAACATGGTGGCAGCCACCTGTAATCCCAGCTACTCGGGAGGCTGAGGCAGGAGAAACACTGGAACCTGGGAGGCAGAGGTTGCAGTGAGCCGACATTGCGCCATTGCACGCCAGCCCTGGCAACAGTGTCAAACTCCATTTCAAAAAAAATAATAATAAGTATAACATTCCTTGGATTTTCTCCTTTATTTTTTCAAAGGCTCTCAAATTAGAAAAGTTTTTGTATCACTTAAACAAAAACTATTACATCTAATCACAGTACATTTTGTTGGTTAGAGCACTATAAAATAAGTAAATTCATAATATTTCAAAGATTCTCCACTTTTTGTATTTTTATAAACTTGACCATCTAAAATCCTACCATAATTTCAAGATGCTCTTTTTTAAATATGGTAGATGGTTAAGAGATGAAAACTGGTTCTAGCATAATTTCATTCCTTCACTTTGCTCTCTGGGCCTGAAAATCTAAACCTCCTACAAAGATATAATTGGGTTTAGGTTGCTACAATTGTGGAAGCCAGCTGGTAAAATTGGTCTTTATTGGAAGGATATGGGGCCCCAGGGCCAAATTCTAATGATGTCTCTTTGCTTTCCTTTCTCTAGGGTTAAAAAACCCAATTTTTCAATTCTAAAAGTGTATATATTTTGAGGTCTCTCTTATTTGCCTTTATCACAATTTTTATATTAAACTCAATATTGAACATTTCAGAATGCATTTTGTTATTTTGACATTGAGATATCTAAATTGTAAAGTCATAAATATATATTTCTTTAAAAGTTCATATGGTACAGATGAGTGTACACACATATAAATTGATATTTAAGCCTAAACTTGAGTTTAATTTTAAGTATGCAATTGATAGCAAGTGAATTAAAAAAAAGTAAACTAACTACATTTTTCAATTCTTTGATTTTATCTTAACTGTGTGTTATTCAACCTAAAACTCTGTCATTAAATAAAACATCCTGTTAAAATCTATTTAATCTTGAAAAAATTTCAGGATGGGGCAAAGGTTGTCAAAAGCAATGCACCAAAGTTGTTAGAAAATTATTTTTCTTTCTTCTCAAAGTGAAGAATAATGTCAATATGGAAATTATAATTTCTCTTGCTGCTCCAGTTATTTTAATACATTTTTGGTTGAAAAACGATCTTTTGATTCTGTCTAAATGTCTATGTCCAGATTGGTAAACTAATTAAAAATGAAAACATTCTGACTACCCTGGACTCAAAACACTTTTCGGTAACAATGGTGCATTTGTAACTGGTTAGGACTATATAAGGAATACTGACATTTTAAGGAGGAAACCATCAATAAATAGATTGAGAAATATTAGAGACTCTAGAGGTATGAAGTTGGATTTGATCTAAAGTTGAGAACAGTCCAATTCTTTTCCTCTTATCTTAAAATATACCAAACTACATAGAGCAAAGAATAAAGGTAATTTGTGCAGATCTTGATTCGAAGATACTTATAAACAGCAGTGCCATAACAGAAAAATATAGCTTCAGTATCTCTTTCCCCAGGATACTTAGAATCTCTACAGAAGGTAAAGGTCACCACTAAGTTGTTATCTGAATTTATTTTCTCTCTCCAATTCCTTAGCACATTTTACTATTTTAATTTAAATCTAGAAGATTCTATTGTCCTTGAAAGACAAACAAGTACTGAATTTTATTTTCACAAGCACAAAAAGGTGTTATGTGCAATATTTATTAAATAAATAGGTGGTATTTGAAATTCACATGGGGCCATTTCCTCTGAAGTTTGCTTAATAACTCAAAGTAAACCAGTGATAAAGAGAGCAATGCACTGGGTGAATTGTTTATTAATTGTGTTAATAGGATTTAATGAAGGGATTTGGTTGTATAATATATAACATGTTTTATAATGAAAGTGGTGTTATCTGAGTAATTAAAGTTTAAGTTATCTATCACCATATGATGGATTATTTATCTTCAGATTGTCTACCAATTTATAAATGCTGTTTCTATCCTTTAAGCAGCTAAATTAGTAATATGGTATGTCTCTGGGAAAAATGATCAGAAATTGACATGAACAGAAAATAATTTTTACAGAGCGCTATCCTCAATTATCCTTATATTTTCATCAACAGCATAACAAAAAAATGAGTCAGAAATATTAATATACTCACCATCTCTACAGTTATTGGTTAAGTTGGATTTATTGTTATTAGAAAGACTTAATAGTAATTTTTTTTCACTTATTTTTTTATATTTTGCCAATTAGGAACAATTTTCCTCTTGGACAAATATTTTTCCCCAGATCATTTTCCCCAAATATTACATAAAGTTAATTTCTCATTTTATGTATAAGAACATTCTCTAAAATCAATAACTAAATATTTTACTACAGCAAATATAAATTCTTAGAATGAGTAGTATCTATTTCCAATTAGAACACATAACCATTAATTGTACTACAAATGTTCAGTGTTATTTCTTTCCATAGTAAGTAAAATAATGGATTCAGATTAGTGATAGGTGAATTATTCATCAAAGTAATCAAACAACGAAATCACTACCTAATACACATCATACCTGTATTGGAGAGGGGTCATCTATTTGATCTGTTCATTGTTTCACTCATTATGTTATACAGCCTAACCCTTGTTATTCTAGATTTAAAAATGTCCGAGTGCTTTCCTGTAAAATGTATCCAAGCTTACCTCTGGGGAACATTTGCTGCCTTGATGCAAGGTAGCCTCAAACTATGCTGCAGGGAAGAGCTTCTCAATCCATTAGGATCTGATATTTTGATACATCCAATAAAAATGAATTACTAGAAAAGAAAAGTAAAAAGATAAATACATTCACAAACAATTCCATTTAAAAATTTTAGATTCAAAATTGTATATTTAAAAAGATTAAAATCAGAATATAACATATAAAGAATTATAAAAACTACTCATGTTATTCATTGAAAGTATGTGAATAGGTAAAAAATGATTACTTACTAAACACCTATGCACATGTTGAATGAATAACGTATATAAGTTGTTAATATTTAATTTAGGTTGGATTGAAAAATCTGCTACTCTCTGGGGAAATGTATATCTGATTTGTTTCTATTTTATTGTACTAATATTTATAGTAGAAAAACTAGTCTTTCAGAGGTATGTTGATGAAAATTAAAAGGGTATTTTTAAAGCAACTTAACCTGCAGAATAGTAACTTCTCTTTATTGCATTTCTCTTTTAATTCAATAAGCATTCAGTGATGTTACACATTCATTTTTAGTCTTTCCTCAGTCACTAAAATTATAGTTAACTTTAAATATCTTTCAACCAAATACTTTTGTCATTGCATATATTTTCTACCTTTGTCTTTTTTATACATTAACAAAATAACTTTAAAGCATTACACATTGTAAAATGATCCTTTTTTTTTTTGAGATGGAGTTTCCTTCTTGTTACCCAGGCTGGAGTGCAATGGTGCAATCTTGGCTCACTGCAACCTCCGCCTCCTAGGTTCAGGCAATTCTCCTGCCTCAGCCTCCTGAGTAGCTGGGATTACAGGCACGCGCCACCATGCCCAGCTAATTTTCTGTATTTTGAGTAGAGATGGGGTTTCCCCATATTGACCAGGATGGTCTCGATCTCTTGACTTGGTGATCCACCCGCCTCGGCCTCCCAAACTGCTGGGATTACAGGCGTGAGCCACTGCGCCTGGCCGTAAAATGATTCTTGTACATAGTTTCCACCACTTGTGACTTTGACAGCACCCTAACTGGTCTATATTTCATTCATTGAGACAAGCCCACTGATCCCATTCTGGCCTGTTGCACCTATGTCAAGTTGCTATAAAGTTTCCAAACACATACTTTCAAATACTGTACTTAAGTCATTATGGACGATGAATAAACAGTTAGTGGTCACTAGAGACAATCCACAAATGTCATGTTGTGTAGCACTGTTCTAGGAAGTAATACCTGTTAAAAGATTTATATAAACTTTAGTGGAATCACAGATTTAGAAGTGCTACTCTTCTGTGATCAACACAAAAAGATTTTTAGGATCCTGCAATGCCTCAACAAAATTAATGGATGTTTTTACCTCAGTGTATGTGGATATTTTAAGTTTTTAACTTGTTTGTTAATTTATCTAAGCTAGGTTGAACTGACAACAACACTTCTCTCAAGTGATGTTACTCTCTAAGTATATATAAGTTTTTCTGAGTTTATTAATGACTTTTCACTTTAAAAATTGAAAACAAACAAAAATTACTATCCCTTACATAACTCCCCCCAAAAAAGTTGTGCCATAAATCTTATCAACCCTCTTCAGCAAGGAGGAAAGAAAAGAATTAAGGAAGGCAATTACTAAAATTACTAATAACTTGTGCCAATAGTTTTAAAAAAGCAAAAGGATGAGCATCAAAAGTATGGACTCTAATTTTGTCAAGTTCAGTCTCCCTTTCATATGAGGAGGGCAATAAGCAGGATATGGTAACAATGAAATGAGGACTCATGGGCATATATTTTGTGAATACTGGTTTCAGGGACCTCAAAAAGGATGACAGCATGTGAAGAACAAAAAATAATGCTGTTTCTTATGCAAGATAATCACGCATCTTGATTTACAGTTCCCATACCCAAGGGAATCTTATTTCTTAATCTCTAAGCAAATCCTCATAAAATTTTAACCCAATCCCTTTGGAAGGTAAAGCACTTTTTGCCCAATTACCTCTTTGCTTGTGGTTTTGTTTAAATACATTGGCAACAAAAGCCAAAATAGACAAATGAGATCTAATTAAACTCCAGAGCTTCTGCACGGCAAAAGAAGCCATCATTAGAGTGAATCAGCAACCAACAGAATGCGAAAAAATTTTTGCAGTCTACCCATCTGACAAAGGACCAACATCTAGAATCTACAAAGAACTAAAACAGATTTACAAGAAAAAACAAGCCCATTCAAAAGTTGGCATAGGATATGAACAGACACTTTACAAAAAAAGACATATGAGGTCAAGAAACATATGGAAAATTCTCATCATCACTGGTTATTAGAGAAATGCAAATCAAAACTACATTGAGATACCATCTCGTGCCAGTTAGAATGGTGATCATTAAAAAATCTGGAGACAACAGATGCCAGAGAGGATGTGGAGAAATAGGAACACTTTTACACTGTTGGTGGGAGTGTAAATTAGTTCCACCATTGTGGAAGACAGTGTGGTGACTCCTCAGGGACCTAGAAATAGAAATTCCATTTGGCCCAGCAATCCCATTACTGGGTATATATCCAAAGGATCATAAATCATTGTATTATAAGGACACATAAACCAAATGTTCATTGTGGCACTGTTTACAATAGCAAAGACTTGGAACCAACCTAAATGCCCATCAATGATAGACTGGACAGGGTAAATATGGCACATATACACCATGGAATGCTATGCAGCCATAAAAAACGATGAGTTTGTGTCCTTTGTAGGGACTTGGATGAACCAACTGACATAAGAACAGAAAATCAAACACGGCATGTTCTCAGTCACAGGCAGGTGTTGAACAATGAGAACACATGGACACAGGGAGGGAAACACCACACACTGGGATCTGTAGAGGGGAACAAGCAGAGGGACAGTGGGGGATGGGGAGTTGGGGAGTTATAACATGGGAAGAAATGCCAGATACAGGTGATGGGGAGGAAGGCAGCAAACCACATTGCCATGTATGTACTATGCAACAATCTTGCATGTTCTTCACATGTACCCCAAACCCTAAAATGTAATAAAATATATATTTTTAAAAAATTACTTTAGCAAGAGGAGGAGGTTGGTAACTGTATTAGTCTCCAAAAATGGCCGTGCTATATATACTGCATTCTGGGGTTGCAAATTTGTAAAGTCTTCACATTTTTTCACAGGTCAACAGTGTCTGAATGTGCGTTATCAAACAAAAATTGCTTCTAACATCTACTTAGTTGGTACATTTCATTTTTATTAATATAGCACTTATATATCCATAATATAAAATGTAAGTGTAGACATTATAAATGCATTATGTATATTTATGTTTATCTGAATGTAATAAACACAAAGGCAAATATTTATAAATATACAGGGATAGATGCATAGATACATATGAATAAATATGTACATTTAGCCTGATATAGTCCTTTAGTATAAGATACTACTCAGATTATCAATGCATATTAAGATTGATTTGGAGGTAAAAGTTCACTTCTTTTGTTTAGAAGTCGTGTATGATGAATGATAAAACACAAAGAATTAAATTTTCAAATCAAACACACAAATCAGTGCCATCATTAATACCTCACTGATAGAAGTAATTACAAGGCACCAGAGAAGCAAAAAGAAAGCAAGAACCACTAAGATAGCTCCACAAGTCCTACTTTACTATATCCAAATGTACTCTGGCCAAATAAATGTGTTAATTCCCAAATATATATATATATGCATATTGACATTTCAAAACAGAAAATAAGCATTTTGGTCACGAAACACCCATGTTTTATAAACATATAGTTACATAGCATTTGTGACATTTCCAGAGTGTATAAATCTATACATTCCAGGTTACCATAAGCAACATTAAACTAGGTACAAACTACTGAAAGCGTTCCATAGAAATTTTCTACTAGCAAATACCACTGGTGTGTTTTTCAGTAGACTGTCATCTGGTATGGATGTGTAAACATGCTATGTGATCTTTCTTTCCCAGAGATAAATCTCCCATAATAGAAACAAATTGTTTGCAAACCTCTTGCTTAAAAATTTCTTTCTCACTGGGAAATAAGAAAAGTTGGCTGGGGGCGGTGGCTCATGCCTGTAATCTCAGCACTTTGGGATGCCAAGGTGGACAAATCACAAAGTCAGGAGTTCAAAACCAGCCTGGCTAACGTGAATCACCATCTCTACTAAAAAATAGCTGGGCATGGTGGCATGCACCTGTAATGCCAGCTACTCGGTAGGCTGAGGCAGGAGAATTGCTTGAATCCGGGAGGCAGAGGTTGCAGGGAGCCAAGTTTGCACCATTGCACTCCAGCCTGGGCGACAGAGCTAGACTGGTCTCAACAACAACAACAAAAAAGTGTCAGCAGAAAGTATGAATCATTGAAAATGTTGAATGAATGTCAGCTAACTCTACTTGAAAGAGATATAGAAATAATTAAATTGAAAAACTGAAACTGATTTTTATTGTTCAAATGCATACACATGCAAGTATATACACACAGGCCTACACACACACACACATCACTATATAATTTTCAAATTACCTAGATGAACACACGATAATCTCAAAGAATGTAAAGTTAATATTAAGACATTTTTCCAGGATGCATATAAAGAAATTAAAAAGTGAATTAATATAAAAATAAGTATCTTGATTTTGACTGATGAGAGGTAAAATTTTAAATTGTGGCAGTGTTTGTTACTAAATAATCTTAAAGACACAAAAATTTGTAGGGAATAAAGCACATGTACATATGGCTTCTTAATTTGAAAGAAATCTTAAAATAATTTTATTAAAATATTATTGGTAGTTTTGAAAAGTATAAACACTAAATAAAATATTAATAAACTATTTGTCATAAGATTATGACATTACAGCTATGCTATTCTTTACACTTCTCTCAAGTCTATAGCGAGCTCATGAATTAATCTTTCCCTAAATTATTTCCTTCAGAACTGTTTTTCTCAATGTCTGTTTAGAAGATCACCTGCTTCAGAATCACCTAGGGTCAAGCAAAAAATGCATATATCTAAGTTCCAGATATTGAATTAAATCACTTTTGTGAGGTTTGGAAAACCAACATTTCACAAATAATGTAACATGATTTTTTTTTCACTCTGAAGTATAAGATCATTACCAAAAATTCTCATCATAAATGAGAATACTATCAGAATGCTATAAGTTAGTAATATAATAATTCAATTATATGGCCCAAGGGAGGTGAGGTATGTAAATGACTTACCACAGCACTTTGGCATTACTGGATGTTCAAAAACATGTTCATAGTTTTCTCAGCAGTTTTAATTTTTTTTCTGAAATAATGTAAAGACAAAACAAGTACTTTCATTGATGAGTCAGATGTAAACAATATATTTTGTCAAGGTCAAATTAATAAAATAATCATATTATTATTTACCTTGATTGTAGAGATTAGAAAACTTAGATGGCAAATACATTTTAAAAATACCTTGAAAAGTAGAATTGCCAGCCTGAGTATTACAGAGAGTACTAACAGGAAATGTAATTTTAAAAATGAAAATAAACTTTATCTGATCCTTGTCCAAGACATTTATTAGACTGGAGCTTTCACTACAATATTTTAAGGAAGAAGAAACAGCTGGAGAAGTTACACAAAAGAAGTAAAAGTGATAAATATATACCTGTATTTACAGTTTCAAAAGACAGTCTCAGAAGATTAAGAGCATTCAGTAAGAAAAGATTAAAAACTAAGTGAATATATAGATTAAGGTGTACTGATAAGGCAAAGAGTCATTAATCAAGAATTAACTGAATCCTAGAGAAAGTGTGAATGTATTAAAGCAAAAGCACAATTTCAGAATAAATAATATAAGCTTTGTAGAAAATAAATAGGTAGAATATGTATTCTCAATATTCCAATATCAAATTTGAATTTTATGTTAATGAAAATTAGATAAATTGAAGATCTGCAAATTGTTCAAAGAAATACAAAACTGCTATATACCTTAAATTCTTAATAGGTCAGTATAATGTAGGGTACTTAATAAATAAATCAAAAATTGCTTAAAATATCACAAATTTCCAAGAGGGAAATATCAGTGGACTCGCTAAAACATAATTTTGAAACATAATTTAATAGGCATTTTTATAGCTTGTTTAGCAAATAAAATTTTTTGAGTTAATTATCAATTTATTTCCCAATGGTTAGTGATCAAGAGTCATAGTGTTCGCTTCAGCTGATCTAAGCTCCAGTCAGGATTCTTCCATATTAACCCTGCTTCCCTTTTCTTAGAACTTTTATTTAGTAAAGCCTGCAATTACAAAGTCTTTCTCTGACCTTGGGGATAGAAGCCTTTTCCCAGCCCTTTGCCAGTTTTAAAATTCAAGAATGTCTTTTCCAAAGACTTGGGAATTGTCCCTTTGAAAGGATATCATCAAGAAATCTAAGAGCTCTATCTACCCTTCTGTGCTTAGATTCAGCAAAAACCAAACAAACAAACAAACAAACATAAGGGCTCTATCTCCTAGACTCTGTGAGAAGAGAAGACCCTAATTCACTAAGTGCCAATTAGCAAACACTGATTGCTTTAGAACATTGACCAACCTTTCCACAATATCCTTTCACTAGCTCACACCAGAACTCAGTGGAGTTGAGTTCAATTCCTCTCACCAATTGCATTGGACAAATATATCGACACTGCTATTAGCATAATACTTAGCTATGCTAGCATTTACTTATTTGTTATCAAGTATATCAAGTGTAAATTAACAAAATATCCTTTTGCTCTAAAGAATGCCTAGAATAAATTATGCTCTAAGAAATAAAAAGGAATATAGACAATGTAATTTTTTTGTTCTTTTTTTTTTGAGATGGAGTCTTGCTCAGTTACCCAGGCTGGAGTGCAGTGGCAAGATGTTGGCACACTGCTATCTCCACTTCCTTGGTTCAAGCAATTCTCCTGTGTCAGCCTCTGATTAGCTGGGACAGTACTACAGGCACACAAAACCATACCCAGCTAATTTTTGTATTCTAGGAAGAGACCAGGTTTAACCACATTGGCCAGGCTGGTCTCACATCTCTGACCTCAAGTGATTCACCCACCTCAGCCTCCCAAAGTGTTGGGATTGCAGGCATGAGCCACTGCACCCAGCCCAAAGTAATTTAAATATTGCTTATGCCTACAAGAGCTTCATATTAAAACGTGTAATGCCAGATAGGTGCAATTATCTTGTTTAATTTAAACACTCACCACTTAAAACATATAGTTAAGAGTTGCTAATATTATATGTCATTAGAAATAATCTAATATTGTGATTAGGAATATTGAATATATCAGCAGGAATAATCAATTGCAATTTTTGTCATCCATAATAAAGGTATATAACCTCATGTTCTGTGTAATTAGTATCAATGGATCCCCAAATTGTTTCAGATTATAGAGATAAGAAACAAAAAGGAACACCTGCAGCTCTGTACCTGATTTCTTACATTGAGAAAATTTTGGAATGTTTTAAAAACTGTGTTGTAGCACATATCATTCTCTGATACCAGGAGCCATTAGATAAAATGATTAAAGCCCCATCAATCACTCCATGTGGCAGCAATAACAATGCCAGTGGAACAGAGCATTGTCACGAGATTGGTACCTCCTGCTTTGAGAGTAAACATCTTGGCTTTACTTCATTTATTTTTCATAACTTCCCTGCCTTTGACTCAGCATTTAAGAAGCAGTAGGAGACTATTTTCTAATGCTGTTCAATGTCATTTAAGTATTATATTTAGAGATCAAAAAAGTGCATAATAATTCTGAAGCATTGCTAAGATTCTAAAATGCTAACGTATCTGAAGAGCTTAATAAATTAGAAACAGTTGGGAAATTATGAAACTGACTTTGATTAACCAATTATTTATGCATTTGAAGATTACTCTTAAATCCACAGAAATTCCTCTTAATCATCAAATATGTTCAGATTTAGTTTCTTGCCTGGTGTTAGCCCTGGGGAATATCCAATGAATCTCCTTGTTATCTTATCTATTTTAACATAAAGCATGCAGCTTTGGACAATATACAAAGCAGAAAACAAAGACATAAAAAATACTTAAGATTTTCTAAAGGTGAATCTGCTGGCAAATGTTATTGAACACTCCATCAGTCAGGAATGTGCAGAAAACAGAAATTGCCTAAAATACTTCTAGCAAAAAATGATGAACTCAGGGACTCCGAAGGGATAGAGGAGTGCAAATTAGGACATTACCACTAGACCTTTTGCTTTGAGGTCTCACCACCATCACTGCTACTACCCAAGGTCAATAAAAATGTCCAGCTTGTCACGACCCTGGTGACTGGGCAAGGCTCACTTCTCCCAGAGATTATCTGTCTTCCTGAAGCATCTGAAAGATTCTATCAGCCATTCTCTTGTCTAATTTTCACACAAGTGCATCTAATTAGCAAATTCTAATTTACATTTTGTATCCTAGCTACAAATTAATCCGGGTATTTATTTCTAACTCTATTGTCTTTGAATAGAATGAGAGTGGAATGAAGTTGGGAGAAGTAATCCAAATATTTTTCACCATGACCTACTAACTGTATGCAGAAAGGTTTACTGTCTGCAACAGGAAGGAAGACTTGGAGACAAATGATCATTTCATTGCAGTGTTTTCTGACCTCAGTGACTCCCCAGGAATGTACCTGAATGGCTGGGGCTATTTGTTCCATTTCCAATCCTTCAAAAATCTTTATCCATAATTAAATTCAGTAGCTCAGCAAATTAAAGCAATAATCTCAAAACTAAAAACGTTATGAAATCTTGATGAAAAACAGAATTCAAAACTAGAAGACTCATGTTTAATCTTGACTTTGCATTAATTTACTGTTCGTTCTAGGCTAGTAAGGCAATCTCTTTAGGCCTAAATTATCTCAGAATTCAACTTATGTTGCTATAACCTACTAGATTCTACCATAAGCTGGAGGAATGTTGGAGAGGTTAAAGTATTGTATAAGATTCTTCACTCAAAAAACTATCTAGGAGAAAACATGGAGTAGGTGATTAATGATTATATAAAATGGCAATACAAAGTGATTAGGATGACAAATTTATTCAGAGATTTTGGAAAAGCTTTAACTTGAGGGTTACATTCTGAAATGGGTCACAAAGACATTTAAGTAAGAACTAAGTACATAGAAAGGTGGGAAAGCCAGTAAAATAACAGCACAAAATTTGCTCTCTCTTATATTGTTTCTTCCCGTTCCGTAAGCACTAAATTCAGCCAAATTCTACTTATTCTTTAAGACTCAAAATAAGAAAATTTCTGCAATGAGGTTTTCCTCAGTGTCTAATTTATATCACCATATTAAAAATTTTGAAAACATCTTGTCCTTGCTCTTTTAAACACTCATCATGTTTTTAATCTTTAGAGTCTAATTCATTCATTAGACCTTAAGCTCTTTCAGAGCAGAAAGGGTGTTTACATACTGGATCCCCAGCCCCCAGATATCATGTCACGCTTCATACTCTGAACTTAAAAAGAAATGTGTTAATTAAATATATGAATGGGTGAGTGATTATTTTTCTGAAAAGTAAGAGAATAAGAAACAATGATAAAGTGGCAGCAGGAAATATAAATAGAAAGATCTGTTGCACAAATGTTTTAAGTGTCTTGTAAACAAGAACTTTAGTTTTTATTTCATAGGCAAAGGAGGGCTTACAAGACTGATAAGCAGTAGAAAGTGATTCTATATGATCTATCTATCACTGGGTGGCTTGTGAGAAATACACTGATTTATTAACTTATTTGTATGTCCAAATTGAGGAAATTGGCATTTGTGAATTGATGGGGATGTCAGCAACTGGAAGAAGACAATAAATAACTTGTGGAAGAGAATTCCTGGGTTTTGGGGAAAAAAATGACTATGGTGGGTATTTTGTTTAAGACTAATTTAAAGCCATTGCTTGCTCATCATTCTTGGAGGAAAGTGAGATGTCGCTATAAATCTGAATTCGGAGGCTAAAGACTGAAAGATATCAATGTGCTTTGTTGAGAAACTTATATTAAGTTTGTGTTTAGCCAGTCTGTGGCCTTGAAGAATTAGAGAAATGTTTTTATAGCTGTGCATTAGATCAGAGAACATTTAAGATGTAATTGATGTAAATCATAGAATTTAAGAAGTAAAAATCTAGACTTTGAGAAATGCACTATCAATTACTCTAATATTTTGTTTTGATCTCTCAAAGACAGTCATTTGATGGGTATAGGTTATTTCCTCTTGGGATATGGATTCCCTTACTTGCAGTACTTTTGCAGTAAAACATGAACATCTTATCTAGAAATTTAGGAAAGGATCCTTCTTTGAGGAAGAACCATAATAATAAGTTTGGATTGTTACATTAAGGGTGATAAGAATGTCTCAAATGGTTTTGAGCAGACGTGTGAAGTGATGCATGTGACAAGTCTATTCAGGCTGTTAGATGATAAGTAAATAGAATGTAGGAGGACATGTGGAAATTTGGAGACAATGGTAGCAGCTTAGTTTAGCATTGCATGTGGTTACTGTAGGATGGTAACTATAATGGTGGTAAAGAATGTCAGAATTTGCAAACTATTTTGGAATTAGATTCTACATTAACATACATACACATTTTGAGCTGAAGATGCTTGAATGTATACATTTTCTTCCTTTTTAGCTGTTTTGTTTAAATAGAAATCAATTAATTCATGAATATTTAAGTAATTACTATAATAATTTTAGGAGGTATCCTTTTTAGCTTGCAATATGTCTTTCCCTTTATTACTTCTTTGCAAGCTATTATTCTTTATTCATTTAATGCCTGGATTTCTTAGGGTTTGGTTTTCAGCCCACATCCTTTTCTAACTGGAAATAATCTTCTCTGAAAACCTCATATTGATCAATAAATTCAACAACCACTCAAGGGCCTACAGAATATAAAATCTCTGTTCTGTTCAGTTTTCTGTTCTGCATTCTATATGCTTATGTACAAATGCCCATTAGTGTTTTGCATTTTGGTCTGGCAATTCTCTATTTAAGCATATTCTGTGACTTGAAAGACTGGATTCTATGGACTCAATAACTTTGGGCTCCCTTGCTCTCAAACTACCTATAGCCAATGGAAGCATTGTGAGAGACTGGGGAAGACAGGAGAGAGAGATCATCATATCTTTGTCTGCAGACATGTCAGAATATTTATTCCTACCTGCTGTGAAAAGGTTTGCCTGTAGCCGAATTGATTAAGTTTATAGTTCCTGTGAGGCAGTTTCACTCCTGGAACTGCTGCAACTCCAACTGTGTACTGAAAGTGTCTTCCTACCTGACCTGTAGATCC
Source organism: Leontopithecus rosalia (assembly GCA_028533165.1). Classification (NCBI taxonomy): domain Eukaryota; kingdom Metazoa; phylum Chordata; class Mammalia; order Primates; family Cebidae; genus Leontopithecus; species Leontopithecus rosalia. The sequence continues at coordinate 93,154,285 of CM052649.1, read as the reverse complement.
AAGAGTTGATAATGACTTCTTTTGTTGCCTAATGGGTGCTTTATCTTCGCTTGTTAGTTCTGTTAATCTTGATCATAACTTGGTTAATAATCCTTTAATTTAAAATTGTCCATTACTTGGTAGACTATGTTTTAGTAAAGTTTTCCTATAAAAGGCAGATAGTAAATATTTTAAACTTTGCAAGCCAAGAGTAAAAATTGAGTATATTATGAAAATTGTTATGTATAAATAAAATCTTTCATTTTGTGGACAATAATAAAATATAATAATAATGCAGTACATTTTTTATAATGAAGTTTTACTTTTTTTTCAGTAGAGATGACATATTGCCCAATTGGATTTTATATTTAGTATTTTGTACTATTGAATTGAATAGAAATGTTTATCTGTAAGATGTTCATCTGGAAAGAAAGCACTCTTATCCCTTGCTCCGTTTAAAAAAAGAAACGTGGAATGGCCTTATTTGGCCTGGAGACCAGTTTGCTAAAACTAATATGACAAAACAAATTATGTAATTAATTACATAAAATATAATCAAATCATATAATAAATTAATATGTGCATATATAAGTATATATATTAAATCAGTAGTAAATATATTGATACAGAAGTATAAAAATATTAATTATAAACAATTTAATTATGGTTGTTTGCTATCAATTTAAGTATTTATTGATCACCTAATATGTGCAGGTTTGAGGATATAGCACTGAAAGTAACACAGTTCCTGCTCTTGAGTTTATTAGTAATTGCTGTATGGTACAAAAGATCTGACAGTAGGGTAAGATAGTAACTGGAGGCCTTAATCAGTCTGACAATAAGAGGAGACTTCCTGCATGAAGTCAACCTCACTCAACATCCAGATGGAATTTTACTTTTGCTAAGTTTGACTATTAAAAAAATGTTTCTCAATAGGCTTTGTAAATGTGCAGCCTTTTCACATATCATGCTGTTGCCTGACATATTTGCTGACCTCTAAACTCACATTTACTATTCAAGATTCCTTTCAAAATTCTACCACACTTTGAAAATGTTCTTTTTATCTCCTCTTTTATCTAAGTAAATTATAGCTTTCACCTTGGTGTGCTTTTATTTATCTATTTAGACTTTTCTACTAACACCTTAAGGTGAATTATATGTCATTTCTGTATCTACAGAGCTTAGCAAAGTTCCTCTCAGTCAATAGTTCCTTGGTAATATCAACACCAGCAATTCCAATGCAATAATTATAAATAAAAAGAAATGTACTTTGGCCTTAAATTGTGCCAGTAAGTGTGTTAAATGTGTTATCCTGTTAAGTAGGTTCTAATTTTATTCACATTTCACGGAAAAGATATATGAGACAGGTCAGATGGAGAACTTTTGCAGGAGACCTAGTCAGAATTAATACTCAGGTGGAGTAAGGAGTCTGATATTTAACTCACTTTTGAAGCAGGATCCAAAAGAATTATTACAGTGTGTAAATTGAAATGAAAAGAAAGATCCAGTAATTACTTTAATGCAGTATTTGAAATGAAAAACTACAAGAGCCTGGGTGGTAATGTGTCTTGCAGCAAGACAATAAATTTTTTTGTGTCTGTCAGTCTGAAAATGACCATGGGTGAGTATTTGCCAAGTAGGTTTTTTGGAAGTGAAACAAGTGGTCCAGTGTGGGTGTCACCTGCTTAGCAGAATAAATTATATTAGGATTCATTACATTTCCCAGAAAGAGTATCAGTGAAAATTTAAAAAGAGATTGGATTCTCTGGATATTCTAATATATGTAAAGAATGGGTAGAAGAAAAATGTGGGGGAGGGGTTAAATTTGCTGAAAATCTTCTATATTACAGTGGTACTGACAAATTAGATTATATCATCTAACTTTAACAACACTCTAAATATTATTTTAAAGATGAAGAAATTGAAAGGTAGACAGGTTAAATAATTTACCATAAGAAAATGGCTGATCCCTTAATCAAAGCAAAGACTGAGAACTGAAGCTATATATTTTACTCGGCTGTGCATCCCGTGACGGGAGTTTTTTCCACTTAAGACAAAGAGGTTGTATCAGATATTCTCCAAGGACACTTTAAAACATTCTATAATACAGATAATAAGAGTTGTCACTTACACAGTTCTTACTATATGTCAGGTAATGCCCTCAAAGCTTTAGATACATTAATTCTTATTTAATCCTTATTAAACCTTATATAATCGATATTACTGTTCTCACTTAAAATTTGCCAAACCTGATATATAAAGTTATTTGGTGACTTGACAAAATCTACATAGGTAGAAGCAAGCAGAATGGATATTGAAAACTAAGCAGTTTAGCATTTGAGCCTGTGTTTTTACCTGTGAAGCTGTATACCACTCTTCTTTGTAAACAATTACTAGAGAGTTGTTCTAATTCTTCATTTTGCAAATAGATGAATACAGTAAGGAGTAAGTCTTGGAAGAAACATTTGTAGGACTTTGGAAGAAAGAAATATTTACATTTGTGAAACTTTGGAAGAAAGAAAACAAGGAAGAGAAAGTGTAGAATGTGGAAGTCATGTAAAAGGCAAATGTCTTAATTTGCTTATATTAAAATGGAGCCTGTAGACACCTTATATATATTGGCAATTCAAAAGCTTTATTTTCTGATATTTCATCCTCTTTGTTTATGGTCTTTATAAATATTTTGAAATAGTTTAATATTATTTTAATCTTGCACAATAATTCAGAAATATTTTATGCAGGGAATCACTAAAATTCTGATTGTTGTTAATAACGTAGGTTATATATATATATATATATATATATATATATATATATATATATAAATACATTTTATTGCACTTTAGGTTCTGGGGTACATATGAAGAACAGGCAGGATTGTTGCATAGGTAGATGCATGGCAATGTGTTATGCTGCCTCCATCCCCATCACCTATATCTGGCATTTCTCCCCACAACATAGGTACTTTTATGAAGCTAGAAGAGGAAAGAGCAATGTGGTCTTTAAAGGTGATAACTATAAATGCATTATATCAAGTACATGATGTAACAGATAAAAAGATTTTCATTTTGAGCAATTACTATCAGTCTTCTCAAAAATCTGATAGAGATGTTCAAAGAGATTAATGTTTTCATGGCTGCTAATACATCTATTCTGCAACCTTGGGATCAAGAAGTAATTTTGACTTTCCATTTTTATGGACTCCATTTTTATTATTGAAGAAATACATTTGGAAGGCTATCGCTGCCATAGATAATAATTTTTTTGATGGAGCTGAGAAAAAAATAGAAAACCTTCTGAAAATGTTTCATCATTCTAGATGCCACTAAGAGTATTCGTGAAACACTAATGGAGGTCAAAATATCAACATTAACAGGAGTTTATTAGGGTTATGGTTAGTTGATTCCAACCCTCACAGAGGATTTTGAAGAGTTCAAAACTTCATTGGAGGAAGTAACTGCAGATGTGGTGGAAATAGCAAGAGAGATAGTGGCATCTAAAAATGTGACTGAATTGCTGCAGTCTTATGATAAAATTTGAATGAATGAAAGTTGCTTTTTATGGATGTACAAATAAAGTGGCTTCTTGAGATGGAATCTACTGTTGGTGAAGATGCTGTGAACATTCTTGAAATGACAACAAAGGATTAAGAATGTTACATAGGGCCGGGCGCGGTGGCTCAAGCCTGTAATCCCAGCACTTTGGGAGGCCGAAGCGGGTGGATCACGAGGTCAACAGATCGAGACCATCTTGGTCAACATGGTGAAACCCCGCCTCTACTAAAGTTACAAAAAATTAGCTGGGCCCGGTGGCGCATGCCTGTAATCCCAGCTACTCGGGAGGCTGAGGCAGGAGAATTGCCTGAACCCAGGAGGCGGAGATTGCAGTGAGCCGAGATCGCGCCATTGCACTCCAGCCTG